>CM057817.1:31066415-31457873 GCA_030067965.1 Latrodectus elegans
TAAGTTCTGTGCTCTTTACAATAGTTTTAGTTTATAGTTTACTTGCAGCTCAAAGATACATACATACATATGCATGAATTTGAACAGTCCTTCAGCTAAATTATTAATGTTTTTGTCCTAATGATTGTTTTAGTTGATTTGCTTCTATTTTTGCATACCAAAACTTAATTCAAGTAGGTAAAATATTTTAGCACCTTAAAAAATATTTAACAAAATGAAAATTTTAATTTTAAAATTACAAGCCTTTCCCTTTTCATTTCTTTTTGAAAGAAAAATATTTTCTGAAGCAAATGTATTTTGTTATTTTTTATCACTTACAAATATTTTGTTGCCTTCTTTATCACTTACAAACAATTGACTACCTTCTTTAGCACTTGTACTGTCTTCGCATAGTTTCCAAGTCCTATCTGCAACCTCTGCAATCTGGGACGGGACATGGATCGTGACCATCTACTCCATTGTAAGGCGTTATCGAGACGCTCAATTGCGGACCGCTACTGGGAGGCCAGGGGCCTTTTAGATACATAAACTATTGTTACAGTTGTTTTATTTTTCATTTTTCTTGTTGTTATTTGTATATTTGCTGTAATTGTCTTTTTATCTGTGACATTGGAAATAAAAAAAAAAGTTCATCTTTTTGTAGGATATTTTGAAATAAAGGAATTTAGTGGCATGATGTATTTGCAAATATCATTAGTACACAAAAACAAATTCTTTTCTTAGAAATTAAACTTTAAAATTAGTTAATTGCTATTATTAACACATTTTTGCTTAAAATATTTACAGTGTCTTCATTTAGGTGTGCTTTCGTCATAATAGATAAAACCCATTTTTATCTGTAATTCATCACCATTTTTATATGCATTTTTATTGTATTAGCTAGAAAACAAAACAAAGTGTAATAAATTATATAACTTTTACGTATAACTTTTTAAGATAGAAATTAGTAAATATTCTTTATTTCAATTAAAAAAAACAGTTGTTCGAGAAAAATATATATGAATAAATTATATTTTTTCTTTCATTCAATTACTTTTCCTACTATTTTTGTTTTTAAATACTTTTTCCTTAACTATTTCTTGTTCTTTATTTATAAGTTTTCTGTATATTGCCGTAGTTATTCATAATAAAATAATTTTAAGCAAAATAAAATACATAGTCTTTATTTTCAGTAAAACGTGGTTTATATGTATTTTATCATATCATACATATTTAAAACAATTTTAAGTGCAAAATATGAAGTCATTTAAGATTTTAGTTTGATGAAAGAAATGAAAATTCTTTTTATATTTTCATTTTCTAACAGTATGTAAATCTTTACTTTCAAATATAAATGACAAAAAACGTTATCTCTGTTTGAATTGGTAAACTTACTATTCTTTTAGTGATATATTTTACAATTAAATTGTAAAATATATCACTAAAAGAACTAAGTCAAATTTCAGACAAGTTAAACCTGTCTGAAATTTGAATTAATTGAAGCTCTTAAACATAAAAACAATATCTTGTGTGATAACAATAGAAACAAATTTGATGCTTTATTTAGATATATTCTGGGCATTAACATTAATTGTTTACTTAACGAGATACTTTATCTAAGCAAAGCCTTATTAGCAGTGAAATAAATTATGGATACCATTTTACTTGATGATGCATTAAATTGAAACTTAAGGTAGATTTAGTAATATTTATATCTATATATAAATATATAACTTAACGAATTCACTAAAATATAATAGTTTCCTTTCTCAGCTTTTTATATTATTTAGAATAACGTTAGAAATAAATACTTTACTTAATAAGCCTCGAAATTCTATGCTCATTTATTAAATTTAGGAATAACAAATTAAATATAAAATACACAGAAATATCTAAAATTAAAAAAATTAATACAAGTTAAAAATTACAAGCCATAAAGTAAAATAAATTCAAAACTTTTTTAAAAAGTAACTAAATCTGTTACATCTCGTAAGAATGAATTAGGTTGCAAACTTTCACCATTAAAATAGTAATCCATTAGGTTTATAACCATAATATTTTTATAATACTCGAATCTGTTTGAATTTCATTTACAAGATTTTGCATGAGAATATATAAATAATTTAAAATCAATGAGTCCCACTTACTCAACTGTTGTTCTACCACTGTTTACTAAAATCATAAAATTTTAACCAATTCATATAAATAAAAATTATTCCGAAATTTAGATTAAATAAGTAGTCCCACAGTAAGTAACCAGTGAAAAATATCCTTTTGTATTTTTTTCTATTGAAAAAGACTTTATTTTTTGAAAACGAAAGAAAATCCGAGAATAACTAACAATGGTGATAAACACACTTTCTAAATTGTTAAAGTATTAAATGTCATTCAGTCGACAACTTAGAAAAGAAATCTTTTTTCTTTTTAGATCATTCCACCCTAAGCACATTCCTAAACCTTCTTTTAGCTTTCGTTCAGAAAACTGCTGCTCTTCTTTGGCCGAATCTTGTCAGTAATCAGCTCAGCCACCTGAGCCATGGAGAATAAATATTTTTTCAATAAGAAAACACTTACACATTGAGACTTCCATTCATGATATTTAGCCCATTCATGGCTACGTCTGTTTCTTCAAAGAGAACTCTCTTCAGATTTTGATAGACATTTTCTTTCACAGTATACCAAGAATTCAGAAATTTTAACAAATACTGATAAAATGGATTTTGACATTTCTAAAAGTAGATCTGTTTGAAAACTTTCCCAAAGAAATTTCTTACGCTTAATCTCAACAACATTTTAGCTGAATAAAAAATTTCTATGGAATTTTTATTTTTAGTCAAGAAGATTTGTTTGTACGAGTATATATATATACTCGTACAACTCGTACAAAGTACTTGAGTATTATCATATGTATATATATATATATATACATATATATCATCATATATATATAATAATACTCAATATATACTATTAATAATAAATAAACACTTACATAAATATTTTCAATTTTTCCTTAAATTTTTATGTCATACTTTTTTAAGTATTATTAGTTGTAGTAATATAGTAAAACATTTTATTTTTATTATTATGCTGTTTAAAGGATTGATCATTGATCCAATCAAGTATTTTATTGATTGTTATCAATTTGATTGCTCAGATATCAAAAATAAATAATAGTGTTAATTTAAGTGTACCGAAACGTAGCTGTTTCTTCAACGACGGTATAGATGAGCTGGCAGCCGTGTGCTCGTGAATAGTTAGAGCTCTGGCTTCTAGTTCAGCAATTAGTAGGTTTAATTCTCATCTCAAAAATGGATGTTTGTAATGATTAAAAGAGCCACTTTAAAGTCTAAGTTCTAAACTTAAACTCAAAGCATCAACAAATCCTACAAGGAAATTAAATTTATTTTAACGAGTACTTAAAAGTCAGATGGTCTAATTAATTTGCAGATTTTATAAGTAATTCTCAAAATAAAACAATTTCAAGAAATTTATAAGGGATCACTCGAGTTTATCTTCACATTCTATAGATAATCTGCAGAAAATTTGATTTCTACACTTTATTGGTAATATATATATATATCATATCATAAATGATATGCATTAAAAAAATTAATTTTATTACTTATAAGAAATTTTTGCAGAAATTTCCCATTGATAAGCTATTAATAAAAATATTATAAATAAATCAAATATGAAAATAATCATATTAACTTAGATTATGAAGAAAGTATTCCTTTATATTTTCAAATGTTAATCGCATTTATTACTAAGAAAACAACAAGTCAAACTTTTTAAGGACGTTCTAAATTATATTTCCTCATTTTTTATTTCGTTGCTCCGTGTTTTTAGTATTTAAAATAATTATTATTAATAAACAGGTTTTACATTTAGTACTGTTTAATATATCAGAGTAAATATAATAGAAATCCTATCAGAATTCTAAAGAAAATATTCTGTGTTCAAAGAAAAACATTTTTTAGTTAATGAACCGATGACCCTTAGTAGAGCTTAGACTGCCCTACATCCAGCTGACGATGTCGTCAACCGTTATTGGGAGGCTCGGCTTCAAATGGCCAAAAGGCCAAGAACGGGCGTTGGCTAAAGTAAAGTAAAGTAGTTAATGAACAGACAAGAATATTGATTGCGCTAAAACAATTTAATAAGAGTTAAAAATATTCAATTGAATAGAAGCTAAATTCTTTTAAGCTTTAAATAAGTATTAACAAAGAAAATATTTATATTGACAAGGATGAAAAGATCAAATTACTTATAGTCTTAATGAAAATACATTCTCAATTCTTGGAATCTTATTGTTGTACTACAATAAGTTAAAGAAGAAAATTTGTAAAATGTGTTGTACTACAAAATTGGTTTTAGATTCGAAGTGTTTTTTAATTAATTAAAATAATATTAGAAATTAAACTAAGATCTAATAGTTTAACATCGATAAAGTTCGCTTTCATCTTTTTCTTATAAAATTAAAACATTTATATAATTATAGACAATAGAAACAAAAATTGATGAAATGAAAAGGAATTGCTAAAATAAATTTCACGCATTATTTACAGTGACCTTTGATTAAACAAGTTAAATTTTCCTTTTGGTATTAATGAAATATTGAAAATGTATATTATGTGCTTTCTTTCATCACTTTTCTTTGCATGAAGTAAAACTTTATTGCTGCTTTTATGTCTTTTTTTTAAATACTGTTGATTTTTTTATTACTGTTGATAAAATTTTGCTATTCATGTCTTTTAAATCTTATAATCCATATTCCTGTGTGACATTTCCTTTTTGATATATTTTTCTCATTTAAATAAAATATCTTTTGTTAATTAAAGATATTGAATTATAAAAATGAAAATGAAATGATTTATTTATGTATTTTAATAACTAAAAGTAACGTAATAACTAACTTTTTAACAAATATATCTGTATAAATCTAGAAAACCTTAACTGTTACTAATAAATCAAAGATAAATTTATATATACTTTTATAATAGACATTTAAATAATTAAAGTACAGATATACATATTTTCATTGGCAATGATTAAAATTTATAAAGTTGACAAATTAGCATTCTTAGTCAATTTTTTAAATTCCAAATTTCATTAATAATTTTTCAAAATAAATAAAGGAAATTATCGAAATAAATTTAATATTAATACAACAAAACTTTTTAGTATTAAAAGCAAATATTTTAATACTAATATAGCGCAAAAATATCAATACGAATGTTATATTCTAAATAAAATTACAAAACAAAAAATACAGAATAAAACATAAATAACAAATAAGTATTTTGAACTGAAATTGCGAAGAATAATGCAACTTAAATGTATTCAATTTTCAATACAAAATCATATATGACTTTTCTCAAGGGGGAGACAACAACAAATGTAAATATAAAGGCATCGCATATCAGAAATTAATCTAATACAACAAAATCTGAGTCATAATCAAGCAAATTAGAAACAAATAGTTATTATTTAATAATTATATAATTAATATAAGGTTATTTAATATAAGGTTAATTTAATATAAGGTTAAATAAGTTTATTATAGTAAAACACATATTTTTCTTCAGAAAATTGTGAGCTATAATATTGAGGAATAATTTAATGTTGCTGTTATTTTTTGTCGGTAATCCAATTAATTTCATTTATGAAAGATTTTATCATTTTTCCATAACATGAATAAACTTTTAATTGAATGATATTTAGTTTTTATCAAATAACATTTTCTGTATTAAAATTAAAAATATTCATTAAAATTTATTGAAATCCTTTTATGGATGGTTTTAAAAATATTAGTTCACTTGTATATCAAAACAAAAATATCCCCTATTGAGCCGCAAATTTATCTTTTCATTTTGAAGAATATATATCAATAATTTGCTGACAATTATAAGCAAATTTACAAATTAAAAATTATATTTTCTACCAACATATCACAATTTTCTAACAGTAAGCTTTAGATTTAGATAGTGTCAGAAATTATGCTAAGCTTGAGCTATAGATTCTAATAAGCTAGAGATTTAAAAATGCATCAAAAAATCGAGTTTATTATTTTTTCATCCTAAAATTTGTAGATTTAAAAAGTTAGCAAATTTATATTTGAGGAAAAAAAAGGAAATGTATTTTATTCAAATAAACAAAGGAAATAAATTACTTCTAAATACTTTTTTAATCCTGCGCCCGTCCTCGGCATCTTTACTATCAATCGAAAAGCAGCCCAATAAAAAGATTAAAAAGACTTCAGGGCAGTTCTTGATGTGAGTGGCATCCATATCATCATACTTCTAAACACTACTCACTAAGAAAATGCATAAAAAGAATGCTTGATGTAAACAAATTCATATAAACAAAATTATAATATTTTTAATCAATTTAAAAAGAATCAAGAAGTAACATTGTGCTATTGAGTTAATTTTGAGTTTAACAAATTTATATGTTATAGATAATTTAATACGTTTTAACTTAAAATTATTTTTGAATCATGCAAAAAAAAACCTATTTTTCAGCTGTAATTACTTAGGCTGAATACAAATTTAGTCAAATTAATAATTACAAAAGCTAAATTTTCTTAATTTAATAAAGATTTCTAATGTTTATATATATATATATATATATATATATATATATATATATATATATATATATATATATATATATATATATATATATATATATATATATATATATATAATATGTTTACGTAATTTGATGTATATACATAATTTGCTTTTAAATTTAACCGTAGAATTATACTCATTTGTGCAAGTCTATTCATTTTATTAATCCTCATATAAAGTAATCTAGTTTGCATTTATTTTATGTATAAAAATCATAAATGTTAAATTCTTTTAAAAATATTCATCAACAGAAAAGTGATCATGCCTTCATTTAGACCAAACAAAGGAGAATGATCCAGTTAATTTCAGTCATTCTATAGTGGCTGTGAGTAAGCAAATCTCCTAAGCAATCATAAAAATAATTTACAACACATATTAGATTCTAGACGTGTGTTCTCAGAGGTTTTAATTAAATCCTTTATTCACACAAGAGAAGTTGTTTACGAATTAGAGAGAAAGCTTTTCTGTGTATGCAAGCATTATAAACAAATGCTTCAAACTATTCCGCGTGACATAAACGACATTTTATCAAGACAAATATGTGATTAATATATTTATAGTACGCCAAACAATGCAAATAATTATTTTTGGCTGAAATGAAATAGATTACCTGCTAAACTCTGGTCAATACTTTAATCAAGCATAATTTTAGTGACATTATTCTCAGAAATCGACCATAAAGAAAAAAAACGTAAAATAAAATAGTTTAGAATAGTAATGTTTAATTAAAACTATTTACTTAACCAAATTAATGTTTTGAAATTAATGTGTAAATCCTAGTTAAACATTATATTTGAATATTTAGGAAAGAGTTATACTTTATTTTTTTAATAAAAATAATTTTATTTTTAACGCAAAGAACATAGTTTTTAATTTATTGTATCATCACATGTGTACGAAAGTAATTTTTGCGAAATTAATAATATTAGAAATAGATTTTAAAATTTAAGTAATAATTTAAATAATATTTTAAATAAAAATTTAAGTAATAATAAATGAGAAAGAACTTAATAATTTTAAAACCATTTATGAATCCATTTTTGTGACAGTAATCACTCTTTTATTTTATGAATGTCATCAAAAGTAGTTCATATCTAAGCGTATTTAAAATCACACACACATAAATTTAAAATAAATAATTGTGTTGCCTTCAAATTTTGTAAGACATCATTTTTTATTACATTTGATCACCGTTTGACATTACCTATTTCACATTAGATTTTCCAGTTGTAAGCAGTGAGGATTTTATTGTAAGGTTGATTATATTTTGATAATCTAAGAATGTATAGTTTCTACAAATTATTAAATGTTTCGGATATTCTAAATTTAACTATATAAAAAAGGAAAATTAAATTACGTTTTTTTAAAGTTATACATTTATATAAATATTATTTGCAAAAATCAAGTAAATATTTAAGTTATGAATATGAAATACTTGAATAAATCTTTTTAAATTCGCGAAAATTACTTTTCATTAAGAAAAAAAAGAAATGTTATGAAGGAAACAGCAAAAAATGAAACTGTAAGTATAATTTAATTTGCATATTATAAGATAATGAATGAATCTGAAATGAATACAAATATTTTACAAATAATGAATCTTTGATGAGACAGAATTCATCAGCAAAACTCACCTTCAAAATTAATTTCTCTAAGTTTATTTCCTGGAAAATCTGTGAAATTTTCTCTTATTTTGAATAACAATTACTAAATTGATGAAAACGTTAAATTGCGAGCAAATAATTTAAAATATTTCAAATTTACATATTAAAAAATTTAGTTTGCATGCATTTTGAATTTTTTTTTTTTTTTTTTTTTTTTTTTTTTTTTTTTTTTTAAATACAATAATAATTTGTAATTGGTTTTTTAGAAAAAAATACACCTAATAGAGTATAATTTAAAATAAATTTAGAATTTCTTTATGCACTAAAGAGTATATTCGCGACAGAGTATATTATTTAAAGCAGATTTAAAACTACCGCATTGAGGGACTTGAGACCACTTGCACATCACCATAGAGAAAACAGATTCACGAATTGTTACACTGAATGAATGAGTTATGGATATACATACATTTACCTATACACTTCATACAACTGCTTGCATACAAAATTATATTTTGTACTTTTAACAAATTATATATGTTTCATTTTGCAGCAGTTATCTTAAAATCGTAGATTTAACTAAAATTTACAATCAGAAAGATCTTAATAGGGAATTGTTCAAAATTACACAGATATAGCTATTTTACTAGATAATGTATATAATTATGTACAGAATGTAAATAATTTAAATAGGTATGTTAGGCATAATTATAGTTATTATTATTATTATTATTATTACTAATCTTACATACATATACCAATTTAATATACCTATCAAAATTTAAGATATATAAGTAAATTTGTAGAAAATTAAGATATGATTTCTTAAAAATATTTCCAGCGTATTATACAGAATACTCTCTCTCTATTTTACTGAACAATTTATACAGCACTAAACTAAATAGTTCTCTTCCAACTTTAAATTTAAGAAGATGTTCTGCTGCTCATTGTATTCGTAAAACGGAAATAATATAAAAGATTTCCTCAAATTTCAATATAGATTTTCAGTATAAGCAATATCTCATCATCACAATAGACAATTATAGTGACCATTATAAAGAATGTTTACCATTCAGGTCTAAGATCAAATTCTAAAAATTTACGCAGGCATTGCTTAGTTCAATTAGAAGCAGTCTTATAGATTTCATTTCTTAAGAAAAATTATGCATAGACTTCATAAATTAACATTTATACAGGGTGTTGTTAATATACCCGCAGTGATAACTCATGATTTATTCCTACCAAATTAACTATTTCCTTAAATAACCCAAAAATGTTACAAAACCAACAGAACCTTTTACATACATTTATAATACATGCTCAAAATGTCCACATGTTTCTTTTTAATCCAAAGCGTAAATTCTTATCCAGACATTTTAAGAAACATTTTTCACTATTCTACAGACAACCTGAATCTATTTAGTACCTAAAAGTTCAGATTATTTGTTGCTTGAAAATTATCATCATAACTTTTCATTGAAAAACATTCAGAATGATCAAAAATAAAAGGATTCTAAGCAAGTAAAGAATGCTTAGATGTAACAAATGGTCAATTGTTTTTTATTGCAATAGATTTTGAAGCATTTGTATAACGATTTTTCCTCACAAATATAATGATGAAATTTTAATTCGTAACGAGTGCTAAAGTCATTCCACTGTAAGGAAAAAAATTTATATGATGATAATCTCGGCCAGTTAGCCGTCAACGAATTGAAGCATCTATAATACCTATAATAACTTTTTGGATAAAAGGCTAAATTTAGATGTTTTGTACCGTAACAAACGTTAAAGCATAATTTAAGATAAACATACCATTCCATTTCTTTTCTAGTAGTTGTAATGGTGCAAGTCATTTCAAAGAAATATTAAAAGAATATATTGTTTAATGTTATTCAAAAAGTTATTTGAAATTGCAACTTGTGATCATACAGTAATTTCTCCTTGTTTGTAGGTAGACTTATAAATTTTGAAATACTGTTGTATTCCTGATTGTCTTTGTTTAGCAACATGTAGCACATATAACCTTGAAAAGTTTAACGAATTGCTAAAACACATTTAGAGTCCTATTTTGATGAGACTTCTAATAATCCTGAATTATATCATGAGCAGTGAAGAAATCATATAGTACTTTGAAGAATAAAACATATGAAACACATTACCCTAGAATAAATGTCAAACACACAAACCTGAAATTGAGGGGTTAGCAATTAATCCAAACTAAAAAATTGTAAGAGATATCTTCAATGTAAACACAGAAAGAAATATGCATAAATATTACCTTTATAATAATTTACGTTGTATTATTTAATCAAATTATTTGTTTAATTTTTTTAATTGAAAAAATGAATCATCATAAAATTAATTAATGTTGTGCAGTTAATAATACTGTCTAAAGTTTCCAGACTAGATTTTGTAGTATCCACATTAATGAAATTAAAAGAATTTTTAACATACAAAAAAAAATGTCTGTTTATTTGCAATAACAATTGGGACCAATATAAGCAACATTTTAAAATTTCATGATTGCTTGGAATGCTGATAAAAATACTGGTTATGCATACATGTAATACTTATATACTTACATATATATGCACTCATGATAATAATCTATATCTCATATTTTATATTTTATTTTGTCTTTGAACTTTGTAAATAAATCATAACCGTAAAATTTAGGATAAAATATTTATTAATTTTAACAAAATAATTGTGTACAAATTTAGCACGAAAATATTAGAAATTATTTTCTATCATTTAATAAGGGTCACAGTTATTACTAAAGTGAACTTCATTAAAATCACACACACAAAAGACAAAGTGATTTTAATTTTGGTTACATATTACATGAAACGATTAATATTATAAGCAAATTTCTATTTATAAAAGTTTTATTGCATTCTAATTATTCAGGTTGCAGAAATTACATTGAAATCATAATTCTTAACATAAGTCCAGAAATTATATCCGAATAATTATCAAAATCGACTCATAAAGTTTTTAGTATAGAATCAATAAGCGGAAAATTTATGTACAGATAATAAATATCATCAATTAAAAAATCTATGCGATTTTTTCAGTAAATATCTTAACATTCTTCGCAAGTAATAACCCTTTTTAATGTTGATGAAATGAGAAAGTTTGGACCATAATACATTAAAATTAGACACTTCGTGTTTTTTCTAATTTAAAATATTCTTTATTAGTTTATTTTTCTTCTGGAAGATATACTCGTATATTATCGATTTATTCTTAAAAACAACACATTAGGTATCTCTGAAGTTATCTAAATATATATATATATATATATATATATATATATATATATATATATATATATATGTATATATATATATATATATACTTGGAACAGATCATTTCAATAACATATTTTCAAGTATTCAAAAAAGTATTCTTCATTTACCTATAAGTGCAAATTCGTGTACCGATTGATAAAGAACAATCAGATTACTATGAATGAGAATACTAAACTTTTTTGAAATGTGATAAAACAAGCGATTATCTACCCTTAACATTCAAGATTTGATATATGTTCTTCCGACTCTGCAAGTAATATAATATATGAAAACGGCTTTAAATAAGTTCAGATAAAGTTCTAATAAATTCAACGTTATTAGTATTTTCTCTGTACTTCTGTATTTTACAAAGCTCCTGAATGAAATCCGAAGGTATTATCTTCTGTTTCCTTTGTTTATTCTTTATCAAACGAATTAAATTTATGTCATATACATAACAGTGAAAAATAGTAATATGTTTCTTTAACTGTGGTTTTTATATTTATGACATACTATAATTGCAAACTAGGCAACTTATAGTTTTATCAGAGAAATTTTGATAAGCCAGTATTTGATGTTATGCTATTCAGGGGAAGGAAGGCAAAACATTTATCCGAATAATTCATGCCAGGTAATATCATTATCCATTTTTATTGAAGTGAAACTTATATAAAATAAAGTTTATGAAACAAGAATTTCTAACTTATTTATCCTCATATTTAAAGAAAGTTTATTCAAATGAAGTTGAATGAAAGTTGATGAAATCTGAATTTTTATTTTCCCACATGAACAGCATATTATATCTATTTTATATTACTTATAACTCTTATTTAAAAAAAATTGGTATTATAAAATAATATTACATTTATTTCAAGCAAGATTTGTACACCAAAAGCAGAAAGGTAGTGCAAAAATAAAAACAAAACATAATACTATTTATTTATTGGATTTACATTGTCAATCTTTCACATGGATGAAAAAATATATACACAATTCAACTAGAGAGCATTTATTTTTAAAGAAGACATTTTTGGAAGGTATGAAATTCTTTCAATGTAATTTAAATTTATAAAGTAATTTATCTTTAAATGTTTCAACCAACTCTAAATATCTCTGAGTTATAATGAATATCTTTTGTAAATTTAGTATGTAGGCTATAATGCTTGTGTAAATTTTGTATTTATGCATTATAATGAAGATATTTTGCATTATGTATTCTTATATGTTGTTCATATTTATTCTATACTAGAAATAAAGAATAAGTTAATGCTAACTATCTGAGATGAAATCTTAAGGGAATACAAATCTTTTATTTTATACACACACTCTCTTGACATAAGTATCTTTCAGTTTACCATATATTCAACGCATACATTAATTTTAAAAAAGCCAGATACTAACAGCTGTTATTACACTTATCTCTCTCTCAAAAGCAACACGTGATAAGTGCATAATATGAATAATTGTCCTTTCTGGATTAATAAATACAAAATTTAGCTGTAATAATGTATTCACATGTTACAGATAAAGATAATGATGATACATTCTGCATTCTTTGTTATAAGCTTTTCTTTTTTTAACTGAATTTTATGTGATCTACATATTTATACCAAGGAAATTTTCCTGGATGAACAACATTTCTTATTGTGCCAAATTCTTTTGTAATAAATGCTTAAAAAGTTCTTTGTAGTCAGAGTTTTATTATATATAGATTCTCTTCCATGTGCCTTATGCTATTTTATCACATTTAAGGCATTAAAATAAACATTTTTATGTTACCATTGTTTCTGTCTGGTTCATTCTCAAGTGAAACATTTGATGATAAAAATTTGTATTTTCTTTTGTCGAAAGTAATAAAATAATGCTCCTTTTATAAAATATTCACATCCTTTCATACATTTTTATTTCAGCTTCCCAAATCTGTTATCTTCAGTAGATATTTTCTATTGAATTTATTAACGCAGTTTGGAATCATGGACGCTAGAATAAAATGAATTTATTTGAATGTATATTATCTGACTGGATTCTGCATTCGAATTTTCGAAGAATCATATTCATTTTATTTTTATTGTAAAACAAGTGTATCGTAGTTTCACAATAGATAAATATTTGCATAGAGCACTTATTTTAAATATTCAGCTATTATTATTTTTTCTGACTATATTTTGTTTGGATGTGATAATCTATTTTCAACGTCATCATACTTATTTCCTTTTGCTTTTATATAAAGTGATTCTCAAAAATTTCATTTTTATCAATATTTGCTGAGACACCCCATATTGCTTTTCATTAATGAGTCATGCAGAATCTATTAGTGCGTTTGCATTGCATAAAATGTTAAATTTTGAATATCATTACTCATCTTTAATTCAACTTGTAGTTTACATAACTTAATCTTATAAAAATAATTAATGTTTGAATATTTATCAGCTTTTTTGAAAAATGCTTGGAAAAGTAAATACCAAATTTAAATAAATTATACTTAAATTCAACATTTGCTTTTAAAGCATTAATTAATACTATATTCTAACATTATACAAATATATTTGCACTAATAGATAAACACAGGTATCTAAAATTATATATTTTCTAAGAATACTTTTGAAATGTGCAATAAAATACTTTAAAACAGATTATCATCAAATCATAAATTCTATATAAAATGCCTTTTGAAATAAACTTCTTATTTTATTATTATTATTATTATTGTCTTTTTGAAAAAAACTTCTTCACACACACACATTCGCTTAGTCTATATTTTTTAAAATTGTATATAGAGAATTTTTTATGAACTAACTATACTGCTTAACATGATATACTTGCCTAAACCTAAACACTGAAACGATATGTGTTTTGATTCTATACGAATGTTAACAGCCGAAATGTGAGTGTTGTAGATGCTGAATAATCCTTCACGTTAAAAGGTTGCTCAATCACTAATTGGTAATGTAATGATCGACTATACTTTGATAGAAGAACCATTGTATGAATGCGACAAGAATTAGGTAATGGCCCTACAGGAGGAATTAAATCCATGGATTTAAGAGGTCGCTGTTTGTCTGGTATGTCTACAAGTATAAAACGAAGCAGACAAATAATCGGAACTGCCCGATTTCATAGCAGGCTTCTATATAATATCTTATTTAATTTTGGCCATCATCAAGTAAATCACTTCTCATTACTGATACATACTGTTGTTATATATCATAAATGAGAAGTGCATCTTGTTTATAACATTGCACAGAAGATATCAGTTCAAAATTATACACTAGATAGTATTTAGCATGAAAATAATGAATTTATCAAAACATTAAACACTTAATGCATAAATCTCTTGAACAAGTTTAAATAATCGTATAAGAAGTAAAATGTAAAACAGAGAAAAATATCGGAAATTCATATGTTCTATAAAATCTTTTTCTTTAATATCATAAATGAAGAAGAAATCATACACTTAATAAATATTATTAAATAACGCTTAGAGAAGTATTCATACTTAAAAGTTCATACTATATGTGGCGAAGTCGTTAGTACATTGGTGGGAAACATTTAAGCACAACAATGTAAATTTTAAATAGATAGCCATGGAAATACAGAAAAGTGGTTCTGGTAATCAGTATAATGAACATACAATTTATTACAAAGGTAATACCTATGCAAATACCAGGAACAAAAAGTCACAGGCTATGATTGAATATGTAAGACGCGTGCGTTATGTGCACTCAAGATTACAATAAAAGGAAGGATGAAAATGGAAAATATTCATTGAAAGTGAATTTGAATTCTTTCGGGATATATTGCAAGAAAAAATCCCCTAAGCGACATAAAATTCTGAAGAATGACCAGAAAGCTGCAGAAGGCTTAATGGTGACCATTATAGTTGAAGAGTTTGGAATCAATAAAAGTGTCGATTGGTGTGCTTGGAAATCCTTCCAAATCATAAATACATACCTGTCAACCTTGGAGAAATAAAAATCTGTAGATTCTACTGATTTTGAGAGAAAAAATCAAGAGACACTACAGGCAACGTTTTTGCTTGAAACAGAATGCTTAAAATGGTAGTACCGTAAAAAGAAAATTTTACTCTTTAGATCATACATTCTGAGAAGGATTTATGTTAAACATATTTTGTGTCAATTTTGATATTTTAATAAAATATTCATCAACCTCATAAAGGAGCTATGAGGAATGAAAGAATATACTATATGTAAAAAATAAACACTTTGACATTTATGTCTCTCAATATTTATTTTATAAAGTAACTCTTATTACACGTGTGCAATTTATAAGTATTAAATTTATAAAATTATTTCCTTACATAAACACATAATATACTTAGAAATATTTGTCACTGAATTAAACTAAGTAAAAATAATTCAGTGTGAGAAATACTTCTATATATAAGAAAATAGAAAATTTCAAATACTTTGTGCATATAAAACATAACCATTTCAAATTCGAGTAACTCATGACAATTTATTTTTTTCATGCTTTTCTGACTTAGCATTTATTAGAAATGAATTGGTGAACTGCTGTTAAAAACATTTTTCTCATTTTGAAAATATTTAGCAATAATTAAATTTTCTAAATTTTCAGAAGAAAGAGAAGACCTGAATTAATTATTTATTTTTTTATACGAACCCGCGTTCACTTTCATAGCATGTGGAATAGTTAAAATTGTAACCATAAATTGGGAAATATTGGAAAAAAATTTTTGTTGAAACTCATTTTTCAAATTTCTAACAAGATACCATTGTACATCTGCTCTTGATTCATCTAGTGTTTCTTTAGTGAGTACAGTATATTATAGTTCTCAGAACTCAGTTTGGAGAATGTCCAATCCTTTATTCAGTTCTGTATTAAGCAGTAAAATAGGATATCTGTTAACAAAGAATTTTACATTTGAAAATGAGGCATGTTCAATAGCCTGCAAACAGCATACTTCTGCATTTTTAAGAATCTCATCACGAAAGGGAAACTTTTTAAGCATGTAAATGTAATTACACACAGTCACATAAAATTAAACAACTCAATAGATTTATTTTTCGGCAAAATTTTGGCAGTTTTTAAGTTTTTCACTGAAATTGCAAAAAATCAGTAGATTTTCATACATTATCGGGAAATCGGGAGAAAGGGTACAAAATCAGGAGTTTCACGAAAAAATCAGTAGAGTTAGAAGCTATGTAAATATAGCTTTTAGAAAGGTTAAAGATGGAAGCTCTAGGAAAATAATTGCAGTGGATGATATATACAGTCCTGTCGACGAAAAAAGCCCAAAATCATTTAGAAGTGTCATTGTTCAACAACTGTGTACAGCAACGAGGTGATAAATATGATGGTGTAATGCATCCATACGCTTTCACAAAGGTGCTTCATTTGCCCATCACCTTGAATTCTGTATCTCTTTGAAAACTGACAAACAGTACCATCATTTAGTATGTTACAATGAACACAAAAACTGGACATCTCATCAATGGAAACTAAACCACTTCACGATTGCCACAAGCGATTTTCAACACCAACTATTTTGGAGAGCAGCCGGGACATTGTTTTATCCCAGCAATATCACGAAAAAGAGACCTTTACGGGGATTTTATGGCCACCTGTTTAGCATAATGGGGAGTCATTATACTGAAAGGATGAACTCTGCTCCACCTTTTTGATAGAAGTTCTGCAACCACAGATCACTATTTTAAAGAGGATCTTTGTATGTGCGTCTTTCCAAAATACCACTTCAGCAGACTGCATTTTTATGGATGACAATATCTGGCCCCACCGGACCCCTGTTGTTCAGCCGCTACTGGGAAAGGAAAATATCTTTGGAATGGATTGCCCAACGTACTACTCTGATTAAATTTTGTAAAATTTGTGTGGAATGTTTTTGTGAGATACCTTGGGGCACGAATACATTCTTCATCTAAAACTTATTGTAAAATTGAGAGATGCTTATTGAGAAATGGGCACATTTACCTTAAGAACTGTTGGACATTCTAGAACTGAATATGAAGGCACGATGCGAGGCAATTATTGCAGAAAAAGAGTCCATATATTATAGTAAGAAATTTCTGTTTGTTGTTCTTCTTCTTGGACGAACAATCATATGTAATGATACTGTGATTTCAATAAAGACTTTTTATTTGGTTTTATATTGTATTCATTTTTGCTTGACTTGCTTTCCTTATCATTTAAATATAAAATGCTATCTTTCATTTCTGAATTTCATGTCTCTCAGATGCTAAAGTTTTTTAACTTTTGTAGCCATAGCATATATGTCGACCACTGCTTTTTCAAAATGCAGTTTGGAAAGAAATAAAATTTTGAAATTCACTCCCGGAAAGGTTGTAAAATCATCATACAAGTGACTGTTAATGCATCAAGACGGCTATTATTTTCATTTCATGGTTATATTCATTGAAAGTTGTAATGGATGTGTATATATATATGTATATATATATATGTATATATATATATATATATATATATATATATGACATGGATATATATATATATATATATATATATATATACCATTTTATAACTCTGCAGTTTTCTGTAATCGTTTTTGATTTTCATTTAAAATCCCCAACATTATTTTAGAAAAGTTAAAATATGATATATTATGACATAAGATATAATTCTGACTAGTGAATAAAATGCGACCTATATATATATATATATATATATAAGTTTTTACTTTTTAAAATATTTATATTCTTATCCAATTCTATGAATAGAATCAGAATATTTTTTCTTTTAGAATTTTAAATGTCTATAATGTTAATTTAAATTACTTTTCTACGGAATTACTTATGAATTGTTTAAACTGATTCTCGTTTCGAAAAACTTTGTGAGAATTGAAAGATTCTTCAGAAAATATCAGGCCGTTATTTCCTCCCTCTCACTTGGCAGCTCAAGAAAAACGATAGCATATGTACTGCGAAAACTTTGTGGTGTGGGTTGTACGGAGAGGATACCGCTATGTACCTACAATTTGTTTTGCTTCTTAAACCAAATTTTACAAGATTATTATGCTTTTGGAGAAGCAAGGTCTCTATGAATAATTACCAATTAGATAGGCATCTTAAGCCATTTAATGAATAAGTGTTTTGTTATTGGAGACATCAATCTCTAAATTAATGTTTAGTTAATTTCTTGCGCTGCTTAAGTCAACTTTACATGTAATTAATGAATATTTGAGATGCCAAACTCTTATAAATATATCGATTGTCTTCTCTGGCCAAAATTGTTACTGAATTTGTTTTGTTTTGTGATGGTTAGAAAAATAAATTAAAATTAGCATCTGTAATTTTGTTTGTGATCATTCCGTCCAGACCTCCGCAAGTTGACATACAAGTGAATTACTATTTCGAAATAGAAGGAGGGGAATGTTCTCTATTATTTAGAAATAAATAGTTGAAATTTTGAGCCTGTTGCAATAATGTAATGATTATATTTACTTAAATAAGATGTATTCCTTTTTTATTAGGGATTTTTATAATCACCATACAGAACAAAACGTTTTAAAACACATTTACTTTAAGTCACATTTAAAATAAAATGCTTTGAATTCCATAGGGACTAGGGTATTTTTCAATATTTGTATGCGGTATATCTCAGAATGAGCCAGAGTACCACATTTATAATGTTGACAATGATTATGAATATTAAGCTGGAAAATAAATTAAATCAAAAATTGTGCACTTTATGATGATTCTTCGTTCAGACGAACTTTTATTTATTTCTTCTCTCGAAATCTGTCGAAATGTGATTACAATACCTCGCCTAATCTTGCAATTTCTTCTTCATAACCAGTTTCATCACATCGCCATTTCATCAACTTAAAAGACAATTTTTCGCTGGAAAAAAAACTGTTTGAGTGTTGCCTTTATGGAGAAAAATCGTAAAACTTTTATAACCGTATGTATCAGTTTCAGTGAAAGATCAAATTTCTCATTTCTTCAGTAGACTGGTAATTTCTCTGTCTTGCCGAGATTAATATTCTTCCAACATAACATCAGACCTATTTAAGTATTGATGCAGCTGTTCCTGAAGCAGTAGGTATCAACAGAATTAGCTTGTAATAACAGGAAGCAATAATCTATTTTAAGAAAGTGTCAACCTTTCAAAATCTATAAATATAAATTTCATTAATAATTAATATATAGCTGCGTTTTTAAAGATACAAAGTTTCTTAAGAGAAGATTGTCACTATCTGTTAAGATTTCATGACAAAATATCTTTCGGTGTGTTTACTTTGTTAAAATAAATATTTTCAATAAAATATACTTTAATGTGTATGTTATAGAGATATTTACTACTGAAATATAAAAGAAGATAGTTTTTTTTATTAAAATCTGCTGTAATTAAAACCAGTAATCATTAAATAATGAAGAAAATTATAATAAAAAAAAGATTATTAAAACTAAATAAATCACAATAAACTTCTTAGACTTTTGAAAACATCCTATAATGTTATTTTTTGAGAAGAATAAGTTTTTCTTCAAAGTAAAAATGATGCATTTATAATGGGTTTACAGAGGTATTTTGCATAAAATATTTAATAGGAAATATGAATTCAATTTTTATCTTCAACTTTTTTATACTTAAGAGCTTTTTCTCACTTTAACATATCCTTGTGTCTTATGTTGCTTTTGACTTCAAGAATAGAACATTTCTCGATGTTTATAAGTACCTTTAGATGTTTTCGCAATTAATATATATTTGAAATTACTTACATATATATATATATATATATATATATATATATATATATATATATATATATATATATATATATATATATATATATATATATATATATATATATATATATATATATATATATATATATATATATATATAAAAGTATGTATGTTTGTATATGTGTGAGTATATGTAAATGCGTGCATGTTTGTATTTCTATATTTGTAAATATCTATTTCATTAAAAATTCCAGTTCCTTTTTGTATTTTCCCAACATTTTCCCTTAAAATATATGTTACAAAATTATTTTAGAGAACACTCGTTAAAATAAATATATATATATATATATATATAACCATAAAAACGTTGATCCATTATTTTTCTGAGTAACTCTCATAGCTCTTTTATTGAACTGCCGGCCAACTTGTCTAGTGGTCAGCGTGCCGTAGTCACAACAGATAGGGAGGTCCTGGTTTCAAATCCCGGTTCAGGCATGGATGTACTTTCTCTCTCTCTCTATCATGTCTCTGTCCTTTCCTTATGTGTGAATGAGGTGTGAACGGTGTCTATCCTATAAACGGGTCCCTATGGCATGTGTGAGTATGCGATGGTGGCCCAACCCCTGTGGTGCACCTGGGGCAATGCCTCGGTGGCAAAATGATCGCCGGTTCCTAGGGTATAAGGGAACAATACATCCCGATATACCCCGACCATTGGAAAAAATCTTTTATTGAACTAATCAAATGTTCGAGATACAATTTGAGAATTTTGTCGCATTTTTCCAAGACAGCTATTTTTATTTTATGCATAGTCATGTTGACGGCAATTTGCATATGTTTAACAAGTTAAATAATCCAACAAGTTTCTTATGAAATTAAGATCTGGACCACAGCTTTCTACTTAAGACATTGATTCCTTCTTTCTGAGATCTACTTTAACTGATTTAGACACATAATAGGTCTCACTATCTTACAGGGATTTCCAATTTCACCCGCTTTAACACGGGTTAAAAAGTATAAGATGGAGTTAAAGCAATTATTGATAACAACTAGAATTAAATCTTCAGATACTCGTTGCAGGTCATTTGTACATACTCCCTGAACGATTACAAAGTCACGAAGCAATTCTGAGATTCCTTTAGTAACTCACGGCAGTGCTAAATTTCAATATCTATGTCATTATAATAGAATTGTTTTCCTAAGAAAAGGTTTAATTAAGAAAATGTATTTTTCCTAGAGGCATCCCAGGCCATGATATTTTTGACTTCTTCATCTTTTCTTTGTCATTTCTTAAAAATTTTAGCTTCCTTTTTAATTTCTGAAAAAAAATTCGAATTTGATCTTCAAGTACAGCAAATTCTTTGAGGTCTTACTTGTTTGCTGTGCAATTGTGTAAAAAAGATCTGCTTACTGCCTTTTTCAAAATTTGGATAATGTCGGAAATTGACAATTTACTTTTCCACGCAGATCTTTCATATTTTTAATAAACATATGTACTTAAAACTTTTTGAATGGAAGTATTAGAAAGTTTGAGAGGAATTCATTTATTTTCTAAACTTCCAGAGGCTTTATAAAACCAAATTTTTTATACTTCTTATCAGACTTCTTGTCTTTTTTTAAAAATACATTGCGAATTTTTACGTTAAATTTAACAATTTTACAAATTCTTTTACTATATAATGACTTGTATTATTGTGAGGATAAATTGCATTTTGAAGAGGAATTTTAGAGAAAAAATAGAATTATTTTAAAAATTTAAAAGATATTTTATAAAAATGTCACTGATCTTATAATTACATGATGCCAACATTTTTTAATAAAACTTTTATTACAAGAAACAGATATCTTTTTTTTATTTTGTTTTAGAAATAATAACTAATCCTTTATCTTTAATCTTAAAAATATTATTCAATGTAACATTAAAATAAATGATGCTTCAGAGATGGTCTTATAATTTTCAATGAATTACATATTTTCAATACATGTGTGTTTGTATAATTTCTTCTTGTGTATATTAGAAAGAAATTAAAATCTTCAATTTAAATTTCTCTTATGGTTTTTAAATAATGTAATATGTTGTTTTATTAAAAAGGCAAGAGATTTGCTATTCTTACAGTTCACTTCTTGCTTCAAATATTTATAAAGCAGTTCAATTTTCTCCACTCTCAGGCAAACCTGTTTATTTACAATTCTTGAGCCAAGATGACACTTGATCGTATTCTCACATTATCAAAGCAGACTAGAGTTGAAATAGTCAATATTCAACTTAAAAATACTTTCTAAATTTACTCAGTATGCAAATATTATTTGTTACTTCCTAATATTTTCTTTGTATGTTTACTTTAGTATCCAATAAACTAAATTATTTATCAGAAATAAGAATCTGAACATAATGCGGTAAGTAAAAAAATTTTTGTTCTTAATTTAAATAATGTGTTTTGTCAATTTACAGAAAAAAAATTATTTATTCTCTCATCCAATAGGAAAGTTTAGTTTGAAAAGGGCTTTTTTCAACATGTGAAGATATTGATGTGTATTTGTTAAAGTAGCAATTCTAATATTTTTTTTAATTTGGACACAAAATTATAGTTTTTTTAATTTTTAAATGTAGAAAATTTCTTGTATTTTAAATCTTTAATATTCTCATAGGTACGAATGATAATACAAAATGTCATTCTCTTAAAATAAAAACTGATAAATATTTAACTTCAATTATTGAAAATGTACGGCAAATTATTATAACTAGATTAAAATAAATTTTAAATTTAAATTGAATATAATTGCTAATAATTTATTTTATTGTTTAGTTAAATAAAGTAATTTTCTCTCTCTCTCTCTCTCTGACGCGATAGCGCTTGTGGGCCACACACAAAGCTTACAGTGCCCATCTCTGTTGTCGTGACCGAGAGGCCCTGGGGTGCGAAGCATATGTCCCCATTAAGTGGTCAGCCTAATGCGAAACCTCCGTGTTTAGTTCCGAAGCATGATTGGTACTCAGTTTATGGTCCCACTGAAGGTATAAAAGGCTAAGTTGACCTTGCCCAGCCAGAGGATCGAACCTGGAACCTGGAGCGTGAAACGCTGCCACTAATCCCCTGGGCTTCAAAATAAAGTGATAGTAGTACTACAAAGAATTTTTGCTTATCGAACAAATCCACATCATTCACTTTTAGTTCATGCCAGTGTAAAACAAATACATTTTTTTTTAGTTTTTAAAATAAAAATTAATAACTAAATAATATTAATGAATAATTAATAAATTAATGTATCTAACTAACTGATTGATTAGATGATTGAAAAACTCGATATTGATTCAATATTAATATTGTTGAACATTAAACTTATCAGAAAACATTAAATTGAACAATTTTGTTGATTGTTTCAAAAGTTATTTTTGTTAAAATTTAGAATAAAATTTTCGATAACATTTAAATGAAAGATATAGAAGATACAATATAAAAATGGCACTAATATTTAAATTAGTAATTTGTCTAGTATTCGGTGATTTAGATGTCCAATTTCTAAGTAATTTCAGAATGTCTGCACCATTTTTGTGAAACTTTTCTTAGAATATCGGATTCTAGTTAATTTAACAACTATATTTATTTCAAAATTTTGATAATAGGATTTGTATTTGTTTTTAAAAAAATTTGATACAGATTTTGATTTTCTATAAATTTTCTTATACTATGATGTTATTAAATTAAACGATATAACATTCCACTCCAGAACTCTTCTCACTTCAAGAAGTGTGAGGTTCTTTTCCTCATTTTGAAATTGCTGTCGATATGTATGTAACCACTAGTATTAGAAAAAAATTTTGCGGCATTGGTTATATTCCCATAGTGTAGTTTTATTTGAAAATAAAAACATCTACTATTTTTTTTTTTTTTGAAAAAGCACTGTTTATGCCGGCTGTAGAGAATTTAATTTAGGTAATCCAATTTCTCAAATATTTTCCCCCGATAAAATCTTAACTAAGTAAGCATGATTGTCAGGTGCAAACAATAAATTAATTAAACCATGTATAAAACTCAGTGAAAAAAAGTGATTACATTCAGAAAGTTTATTTCTAAAATTCGAACAGAATAGGGGCCGTACACGTTTCTTAGACTGCGCAGTCCTTCTGTAGTAAATAGCATATATCATTTCTTCAGGGGCATATTCCCCAAAGATGTTACCCTCTGAAAATGTCTCGGATTTCATATGTCAGCTATTCACTTGTAAATTTAATCTTTGGCGTTAAGTCTAAGCCATCTTAAATGCTATTCCTTAGCTTAAGATTCAGAACTTGCACAATTTAATGTACGGATTCTCCTCACTCACAGTAATGGGAACACAAAATAATGATTTCCAATTCTTTCTGTTAATTTTTACATGTACATTTGATCGTTTATTTGTACCACAATTTGTAACACGTTATCTAAATTTCATTAATTTCTAAAAACTCCTTCATAGCTTTATAAACATCTGTGTATTTTGATAACTTTTTCTTTCTAAAATAAATCCACATATTGTTTAAAATATAATTTTAAAAATATTATATTTCCATTAGTGAAACATATTTTAGCATCATTCACTAAATTAATTTAAAACTTCTGATAAAATACTTTAAGTAAAAATATGAACAGTAAAGTTTATTAAATAATTGGTAATTAAAAGAAGGGTCTTAGAATAAATTTAAAAGAATAGTTCTTGTAGAAAAAGCAATATATTTGTTTTTAATATGAGCTCCAAACTTCTAAACTTTCTCTTTGAGATCTTTCTGCTAAATGTATTGATTTTCGTTACGAAATTGAAATTTAAAGTACTATTTTACCCTACAGCAATTATAAGTTTACAAGTTGTGAAAGAAGTTGTTAAGTAAATTTACTGAGAAAGTTTTTGATTAATTGAATTTCTATACCAAGATAATGAAGCACACATTTTCTCAAAAAAATAAAATCATATCCTATTCATCAGTTTAATTTATTTCTCTTTTCATTTTTATTTTGATGTAAAACAATCGATAAAAAATCTTTTGCACAGTAAAATAGATCAAAGATGAATTTAACAACTAATTAAACTGTTGAGACACTGCTGTCCAATATAAATATATAAAAAAGATGGATGAAATTAGAGTACAGCATTGAATCAATATTGTATAACATGCAAGTTTTGTAAATTGTACACTAATCCATGTCTTACTTTCCAAATCAAGAAAAACAAATGTGTTTTTTATTCTGAATTTTTCAAAAAAGTTTTAAATAAAATTTACTATTATCTCAATAAAATATTCCATATAACATCACTTTTCACAAGAGAAAAAAGACAAAACTAATGATGAAAAATAAAATCTATCTATAAGCACATATGTTTATTTTATACATATACGTTCTCTATATAAATACACTTTTAAAAAACGTAAGATTGGAATCCAAGAATCTCTGATTATCTTCGCTTATCAAATAAACCTCGTAGTCTTCGTTACGAAAGTAATGTATAATATCAATCGGGTAGGTATGATATTAACGTATCCAATATGAGATACTGGTTTGATAAGTTGAAATCAGGAGATAAACAAAGTAAAATTACAGTAGCTGCCCGACGAAATTCATCTCAAATGTTGTTCAGAAGGTATAGATTAAAGTTAGTTGTGTGTTGTAATGGATAGAGATTGCTAATTAAATAAAAATCAGTTTCCAGTTATTTTGAAATTCTTGAAACGTTGAGAAAATGGATAAATGATTTTGCTCTGGTTAACAAAGAAAAGTAAACATTCCAAAATATCTAAAGATTTGCATATCATTAATCATGGATAGAAAATATTTTCCCTTCTAAAGTTGTATAACTACAGGCTTCTTATTACAAAATGCATATCCTATGACATTTCAGAGGAATAAATACATTGCTTGGATACACAAATTCTCAAAAAAGTAAAATTATCCATACTTTTATACCGAGAAATTGATGTTAACTCTTTTATGGCATCAAGAAAAATTTGTCGATTACTCTGAAGTTTATTAGATCTAAATACATTACTTTACGGTCAATTTTATATTGTACACAAAATTATCCAATATAATTACATTTTACATTTGATAAATCTTATATTCTAATAAATGAATATTTTTATGAAAATGATCTCTTACAGCAATAAGCATCTCTCAAGGTTCATTTTTGAACGAACATCTTTATTGCTACATAAAAGCAATAGAACTCGTTTGCTATTTAAAAGAAAACATTGAAAAATTTGAGTTTTATAATTAATTTGAATTTTTTCAATATTTTAAAAGATATTTTTGCATTAAGCACTACTAGTTTAAATAGAATATGTTATATAATGATTTAAAATATTCTATGTGTACCTAAAAAATCTTTCACGCATATTTATTAATAATCACTATATATATTCTAAATATATATAGTATTTAAATGCTTTAACTATTACATATGGCTTCATGCACGCACATTCATTGTGAAAAATTAGCATTACTGTCAAATAAACATGATGAATGAAATAATAAGCGTGACTTAGAAACTTACGAGTTGTTAAATATATTTCAAAATATCGAGAATTTTACATAAATCAAAAAAAAAGTCTAGCTTACATTGTTTGCAAACTCTTCTATTTCAATTTAAAATCTCATCAGCCAAAAAATTATCAATAATAATTGTTGCTAGAAGAACGTTACACTTACTTTTTCAATTTGAAAATGAGTTATTGATCATATATAATAGTGATAAAAATAAAGATTATATTTTAAGATTCAAATTGATTTTTCCGACTTGAAATCCAATTCAAATGTTTTAAAAAAAGGAAATCTTTCTTCAAAACAAATAACATAATTCAATTTTCTTTAAAGACAGAAAAAATTACTGTTCTATACATTAATTTTGTATTAAATTTTATCAAACTTATTTAAGATTTCTTTAAACGCAGTAAGATTATATTAATATTGATTTCAATGAAATACCTCGCAAATTTTCGTTAATCATATAAATTCTTATTTAATTATATTTCCCTCTGAGAATATCCTGAATAATTCTCCTTTAAAAAGTAATTAAATTATCGACTAAAGGTAATGTCAATGCAATATTTTTTTTCTGACTAAATTCTTACAGACTGCTTTAGTAGAGATAATCCAGTACGTCATTTTAGTGGATTCTTCAATTTTTTGAGTTGAATATTTCTTAGTTATATCTGTACGAGCATTCATACAACATTCCATTAACTCATATCGATTTCAATATTTTTTTAAAGATTTTCGCATATCGAAGATATATATTTAAACTCAATACTTCGCTATACAAATACTTAAATAAAGTGAAAAAGAGATAAATAGTTTTGTTAGTTAACGAGAGATTGTGTGATAGATTTTTTTGAATGGCTGACTTACAGGTGAAAATTTTCTATAAATTAATCTTCTGTCTGTTATTCACACAGCAACGCAGATACAAAACCAGACTTTAACACTTTCTCACCTTTAAATAATCTCTCGAGGATTGGCAAACCTATGTTAAAGAATACCTTTCAATGTGTACTGTCAATAATGGTAGTTGGTGGCGAAACATTTTTAACTGAATAATCCCCGTAATCAAAATTGTATGGTATCTCGTTAAGATGTAGTGGTAAGACAGTAATTTTTCTCTGTGAAAAATCATTGGTTAGATTTTAGTCACTGTAGAATGATTGGAGATAGATAGGGTATCTCTATATTCTACAAAAACATCTATTTCAAAATATTCTAGTTTTATCTTTTGCAACACGTAAATTCGGCACGTAGATTCGGCATGCCACTATATTTATGTAAAGATAGTGGCATGCTTCTGCCGGGAAGCAAAATCGTGAGTGTGAATTAGGATACAACGTTATACAGAAATTAATAAACTGAATGAAAGTAAATATTTTTTGTAAACCAGAACAAGTAGATGGTATTAGAGTATTAAATATAAATAACACAACTTCATACACAATAAGCTTAATTCATTAAAATGTGTTTAACAGATATTTTTAATGTGAAAAACGAACTCCTTTAGCTGTTTTTTTCCCAAGGACCTTGATATTACTCTAAATAATAATGTCGTAAACACACTTTTAAGAATAATTATTTTTTAAAATTGCTTCCTCAACTAACACTCCAATCATTATTTAATATTATTTTGGCACAAAAAATTTAAATATCTGTTAAACTAAATAAATACTAGGAGTCGATCTGGCAGCCGAATGGTTAACACTCTTGCCTTCAGTTCGTGAGTTCGAATCCCACATTGGACATGGATGTTTGCAGTGGTTCGGAATCCACTTTAAGTCGTAGGTCCCGGTCTAATTACCCCTCGTCAGCAAAAAATAACCGTTGAGCGACAAACTAAACCAAATATTAAGAGAGGTGAGTTTGCTTGTCACGCTTTAATCCCTTTTAGCACCTGAGGAATAGTTTGATCAGAATTAAAACATTAAAGTGGATTCTGGATCAATACATTCACCACAAGCCGAAGAAGGAATTGAACGCATAAATAGATGAACTGGAGACGTGATCACTAACCATTCAACTATCAACATGCTGCTTGAATGCTTAAATAAATGTTTAGTTTTTTAGACTCCTCTTACATTGTTTGTATTAAATTTAAACATCTGAATAAAATCACGATACTTTTTTTCTCATTTTATGAAAAAATTTGCAAGTGAACAGATTTCATGATGAAGTTAATGAAAAAATTTTGGCAGTTACTGGTGTTTTAGATATTGTTATTATAATTTTCATTTATGTATGTATTCATATATGTTAATATATGTGCACTGCAATGATTTTATGTATTGTTTTATGGCGCTTTTTTCTCAAGACAGCTAATTCTACTTTTACCTGCAGTGATCAATATATATGATTACCCCACCACTTTACCATCCATTTAAGAGAATCTTGAATCTATATACTCAAGAATTATAATTACATTGAATCTATTGCTTACACTCTAACATTTTACAATCTAATTGGCGTTTATTAAACAGCTAAGCCATTTTCCTCCGAATAAATGAAAAAATGTCTATCCCATATGTGTTCTCTAAACTATGTTCTTGCACCAGCATGCTTCCCTGTACCTAGCCCTGAGTTGGGTTCCACTAGTTAGATGGAAACAGCCGGGTGGAGTCTTCGTGATTTTTTAAGCAGGAACCAAGCAGAAGACTCCTCATACTGTGCCTGCCACAACTAGAAATATCATTTCTCTTGGAGGACATTGCAACCACGCCCAGTTTTAACGTACTCCAGCTGATTTTTACTAACACGACGGATCTTCAGTTAAGCTGGGATTCGAACTAACAGCCTACCGCTAATTAGAACGATACCCTTACCAACCAGAAGAAATATTGCAAAAATATCTCGTAAACTTGTTTTCTTTTAAAGCATGATAATATTATGCCATAATCATTGTGCCTAACATAGTGCATAAAATGCATAATAAATAATCCTAACTCTTGTCAATAATATTATCACATCAGTGAGAGAAATCTTTGAAAATACAATTGTAAAGTTGTTCGAGATGGCCACGACTTTTATAATAAAATATCCTATATCCTTAAAAAGCTTGATCCTCAATCGAAAAAAGAAAATGCTGCTCTGGAAGTTTTTTATAACATTTTAGAGAAATAAGGCTCAGATTAATTTTTGAGGATAATTTTCAAAATAACGTAATGGGATAGTTTTATTATTAAATTTATCCCTCATTATTGGCTTTCTACAGTATATTTCTGGCTCCTTTTTAAGGTTTTTGAGCTCTGTGTGCAATTATTAAGTTCAAGTTTTCAATATGGAAGAACAAATATTAAAAAATAAAGGAATTTCAAAAACAATATCAAAGAAAAATTAAAGTATACTTGTTTTTTATTTACATTGTTCTTAACAAAACAAAGATATTTACATAAACATGATTGTTCCCTTTCTAAGGTGCAAATGCATAACAAATATATCCTAAAAATCTAATAATCACTTCTGAAAGTTATACTTGATATTTAATTTATGACAAGGTAATGACAAATGCACCACAATTATATAAAAGAAAATAGAAATAGTTTATTATTCATTACCTGCGGACAAAGCATTTGGGAAACTTAATCACGCAATTCTATCTTTGTTAATTCACTTGTTATTTTTACCAATGACCTTCCTCATTTGTTTGCAGTTTATGCAATAGAAATATAAAAATAAGCTATATTTGACAGTGATAATTCTAATTAAATGAAATTCCAATATTTATCTCGTAATTTTTTCAGAAACATGGGAAGAGAAGCTAAGATCGTTAATGGTAAAGTTTTTATTATTAAGCTGAGAAAGATGGCTCCGAATAATTAAATTACTCCTTGCATAGGAATAATAAAATCAAGCAATCATTTCTTGTATTTATTAATTAATTATGAAAAAACTTCTTTTATAACAACAGTTTACAGCATTACACTTAACTGTATAGTCACTACTTATTTTTCACATTTTCTCATTTGTAAAAAAATTGTATGATTTGTTAGTCATTTAATTTTAAAGATATCGCACACTCTGAAGACAAAATAATTTATTCTCTTCGCTAATTATTTTTAATGTATTGCATCTCTTTCACAGTTTATGTAGTTATAATTTTTGGTTTCTTAAATTCAAATTAATCAAGCATTTTAATGCTACAGTAATCAGTGAGCTTGGTAAAGTATATATTTGCAGTATATTCATTGATTCTAATATTTTTAATGGATTAATTAGTGTTTATTAGCTTCTATAAACTTGTTTATATATATATATATATATATATATATATATATATATATATATATATATATATATATATATATATATATATATATATATATATATATATATATATATATATACTAATCTCATTAAACATATTTGTATGCTTCTTAAAAGAATTGTCATACATTTTATGCTGTTATAATGAGAGAACGTATCTCTTAAAAATAAACATTACATGAAATACTTTAAAAGTAAAATATTACATGATATATTTTAAAATGATTATGTCTAATAAATACAGTGTTAAAACTAATGTAAGTTTCAGTAAGATAAGCATTTCACTAACCCTTTCCGGTTTAAAGAAACGTGAAATTCTTTCTGAGATTTGATTTTTGAGCTCCTATAGTACCAGTTTTTACGCTATTGGTAGAGAATTATGCTTAGTTAGGGAAGAAATGGTATAGTATGATTTTGAAGTAATATGTAATAACTTTTATGGGAAATATTTCCATTATAGCGAAATCTGCAATACTATAAACATACTTATAAAAAACAAAAGCACGATTCTTGTAATATTTGTCTAATTTTTATACTAAAGTGTGTCAAGATCAGAGATTTTAGCATTTGTAATCATGAAAACTGATCCAAATAAGAATTAAATTCTAAAAGTTAGGAAAATCAATGTGCGTATACTATGCAATAATAAATATACAAAATAATAAAGTGTTTGCTATATATTTTCACGTTTCCATTGAATAAAGAGAGAATAAGAATGCAAATTAGTATAAGACGTGGTTGAGACACCGGTCAGTCAACAATAGGAATATCAGTCGTTAAAAAAGAAGGTCCACCGTGTACATTCATCAAACGTGACTCATACAGTAGTGAAGAGAAGTGGACACATCGAAAGTGTTCATTATGAGTTGTTTGCTCTACGACTTCAAACTGGGTTTATCAGCTGCTGCACTAAATCATCGAATATGAGAAGCATTTGCGGATAGTGCTGTGAATGAACATACGGCAAGGTATTGGTTTCACAAATTCAGGTCGGAAGATCTGTTAATGAAGCTGGTGTCTGGTGAACTAGTCATCAAGTGGATTACCATGAGCTACTACCAACGGTCACTACGGACCTGTACTGGCAACCATTGGAAAGTGTGCCATAGACACTACAACAGAAGGAGCCAGCACTGGTTAATTGCAAGGGTTCTTGGTCGATAACTAGAGGCTGCATACCGCGTGGGAGACCAGGAATACCATACAGTGACTTAATTTTTAGAATTTGTGCCATCTTCCCTACTCACCTGAGCTTGCACAGTCAGATTACCATCTCTTTCATTCCCTGGATGATCATCTTCGGGGAAATTCCTTCCCCAATGAAGCAAACTTGAGCCAAGCACTCACAGAATTTTTTGCGTCCAAAACCCCCGAATATATACGCAACAGAATTGCACAACTGAAGACACGTTAGCAGAAAGTGTTGAATGCCTATTGTGATTACTTCTAAAACTAATAACTATAAGCTGCACTTTATGTCCGTCATGTTCCTTTTTTTTTTTTTTTTTTTTTTTTGTTGGGGGAGGGGGGCTCATGAAAAACGATTTTTCTTGCTTACCTTATAGTAGGAAAAAACCTAGAACTGTCAATACACGTTAAAAAACTGGATTGTGATTGTAAATGCTTTCAAGTAAGTATGTACATATAGTATATTCTTTCCTACCAACAAGGTCCCTGAGACCATAATTATTGAGTCACTATAAAAAAGTTACAGTTAAATCAATATTTCTATTAATACAATTTCATGACTAATTAGCTCGCACTGAAATATTAAATTAAATTTGAAATCCTTATAATTTAAGTAAGAATATAAAATATTCAAAAATTAACCTTGATTCCTTTCATTCCTCTTATATCCATTCCTCATTAAATTCTTTTCACTTTACCTATACTATAATTTTTTATAAATAGGAATATCATAAAAGAAAAAAATATGAATATTTTACTAAGGAGTTTAAAAACTGATATATCATTTACACAAACATACAAAAACAAGAAAGAAATATCCATTAAGCTTTTTTATGATATATTTAAACTATACGAAAATATACTTTAAATGATGATTACGGTTATGACAAATCCTCTATTACCCTTATCCAGTTGAATTTTACCAACATAATTGAGATTGACGATGTGCTAAAAAGGAGAAACAGATCAACATATTCTCCAAAAAATTTGAGAAATTTCAATTAATCACTTTTGTTGAAAGTTAAAAATGCAAGTTTTTCTAAGATTTGTTTTTATTATTTTTAACATGTCTAATATTTATCTTGATAATAAATCATATTTTCCATTGATTAAATCTTCTTTCACTTTCTTGGTACAAACAAGTATTATATAAACCCTCATGTTTGTGAAAATTACAACATCATGAAGGACTTACTCGAGAGCGATGAAATTTTCAAGAAATGTAAAGTAGCGCATGCGTTTGCTGAGCAGCACCGTTTATAGTGCCGATAGATCCAAATAAATAGACAGCTGTAGTGAGGCATGTATGGTTATCTGCTAGTGGTACATGTTAGCTCAGTTGTTACTTATGCCTCTTAGCCGAAAAAGAGTGAGATTTCAATAACTTACGGAGTTTGAACAGGGGAGAATCATTGGCTTTGTTGAAGATGGGTTGTTTTATCGTGCAGTTGCAGCTCATGTGCAGCGTAACAGCAGCATAGTGATGGGTGTTTTGAAGCAGTGGACGAAGGAGAGTTGGACAACTCGGAAATCCGGGAGTAGACCCCGAAATGTAACGTCAACGCGAGATTATAGACATCTGGTCTGCATGACGCTGACGGACCGTACAGCTTCCTCTTGACAATTGGCAGTACAGTGGTCATTAGCTACAGGTATTTCATTGTGTGTTTCATCAATTCGTAGACGTCTACTGCAGCGTGGGCTACGATCAAGGACTCCTTTATACAGGATCTCCATCACATTAAACCATCGCAGCCTGCGGCTACAATGAACCTATCAACATAGGGAATGGAGTGCTGACTGGCAGCATGTCGTGTTTTCTGACGAATCTCACTTTAATTTGTGGTGCCATGATGACCAAATTCGTGTCTGATGCCTCCTTCCGAAGTGAATTATGGAACACCACAGTGGGGATACACCCAAAGTTATGGTTTGGGGTGCCAAAGCATATCATGGATGAGCTCAGTTGCTACGAATTTTCGGTAATCTAAACAGTAATTGGTACATCAGTCAAGTTCTACAGCCCCAAGCTCTTCCTTTCCTTCAATGCTTGCCAGGAGCTGTATTTCAACAAGACAACGCTCGCCCTCATATTTCTAGGATTGTTCAATCTTTCCTTGCATCACTGCAGGTTCAGCTTCTCCTTGGCCTGCGTATTCTCCGGGTTTGTCACTGACTGAACATGTGTCGGATTTCGTTGGCCGGCGTCTCGCCCGTGATCCTCCTCATGTTGCTTCTACAGACGAATACTGTTTACTCATGCAAGCAATATCAAATGCTCTTCCTGAGGCAGACATTCAAAATATGCTTGATTCCATGCCACTTCGTGTAGCAGCACTTATTGCAGCGCGTGGTAGCTATACAAAATACTGATATCGATCTCTTATTGTTTAATTGCTTTGAAAGTTAAATCGTTTAGAAAGTTAAATCGTTTATTTGTACCATTACCACTCGAATGTATATTAAATTTCAGTCAATTGTAAGGATTCCTTCATGGTGCTGCAATGTTCACAAACATGAGTTATATATATATATATCTTTTCGGAAATAGGATTTCATGATATACTTGAGAAAGATTTGGAATGCTCTTCTCTTTCATAAAACAAAAATCAGGAGAGCACATTAGAAATAATATTTCACTTTAACTCTTGACACACAATAGCAGTTTAACACCACTTTTTGACAGTAACAAGGCATGAATTTAAATACTTTGGAAACAGAAATAGCTTACATTTGTTCATTTCATAGTAGAATGTCTTCTATATAATGTGGGATGCTAAACCTTTAGTTAATATTGATTTTTTTTTCCTAATATTAACTGATTGTTTCATGAAATTACTAATTTACGCATAGCGTGATTTTTCTTCATACTTTTCATCACCTATTTTACTTCTTAACTACTAAACATGACTTTAATACAATCCCATAAAATAACACTACGACATTGGTTCAACGCGACCCCAATCATTATAAATTTCTAGATATTTCAGTTCTTTTATCTCTTGTTTAAGACATAAAAACGAATTTGAGTTTATTATTCTAGTCTTTAATTCAAATTTTATTTGAAACGAAACAGATCTTGTTTTATATTTAATCTTGAATTCTCCCATATTTCATTTAGTCAAAAAATAGTTTAAAAAATCTTGTGAATCTTTTGACTGCTCCATGTAAAAGGTCTATTCATATGAACATCTCAATAGTTACTGTTTTTTGTTATTTGATGTTGCTTTTAAGCATTTTATTGAGGTCCTATAAAAAATGCTACAAGAAAGAGTAGAATTGAATCTTTATTTTTTTCAATATAAAGACTCACACACACACAAACACATAAAATCTATATACTTTTAGCAAGAACTCATTATTTCTTCTTTTAGGTTTAAAAACCATCTTAGTTTTTACAACAGGTTGTTGATGACTCGGATGTGACATATTTAGAGGAACTATTTCCAGGAAAATGAAATAATTATATTGCTATAATTGAGAGTCCATCACACTGAGCAAATGAATTCCTCAGTCCCATGAGCAGTAACGGGCAATTAGAAACAAATTATCGAATCCCGCAATCGAAACTATCCGTACAGTTATAGACTCCTTCAACGTTGAAATCAACTGCAGCTATCAAAATAAATCACCTTTTTTCATTCCTGCGGAAAAAGCAATCATTCAGCGGGCTCTTCCCTCAAGGGGACGGTGTATTTAGGTCTTCCGAATCGATGGTTTTTGTTTTCTCTATCCTTATTTATAATCCAAGTGACGAAAGAAATAAAAATGACACATATTAGCACTTTCGAAAGACTATCTAGTCTTATGATGAGCTGGTTGCTATAGAAACCGAAGTCTACTAAAAGTGAGAATCTTAGTCCTTATAAGTACTTTGAATTAAAATATAATCACAATTTTTGTTAGGTACTCTAAAGATAGATATATTTATGTTATAAAGACACGCATAAAATTATGCAGTATTTTAAGCAAATTATATATTTAATAGAAATATATAAATATCTGTTCAAGAAAGTTTGAATAAAATGGGAGTAAGAATTACTTGGAAAAAATATATTGAGTGATTCCTCAATTTCGATATTATATTACCGTAAGTATTTATATATTTACAATACCACACAGTGCAATGTAAATGTGAAAAAATATATTAATTTAATATTAACATCATTTTATATACTGATTTTAGTAATGACATTAATTACATTGCATTTAGTAATGACATTGTATTTTTCATATGCGTATTCCAACCAAATGCTTCAAATCACGCTTATTTAAATGAAATTCTACAAAATAGAGTTTTAAGCTCTGATTGGTGCTAGTTGGAAATAATATATGGCGGATATATTGTTTAAAAAAATCATTTTTTTCCTTTTAAGTATCACTATATGTTATTTTTCCATGCAACCCAAAGTTTAAAATTAGTAGATATTAGAAAATATACTTCGGTTGATTGTATTTTACTGTCTCATTAAAATTTATATGGCGTAAAACACATTCAAAACATAAAAACATAAAACACATTCAAAATTATAACAGAAATTTCGTACTTAACTTTAAATAATAAAATTAAATTGTCAGATTATCATTTTTTCCTATCTATTAAATAAGAATAATCTGTTTTGTTTTTGGTGAGATACAAGAAAATATTGCATTTAATAAAATACTTTCGTATATTTATTTAATGTTTTTTTTTATAACTTTCTTTTATTTGATTCTATGTTTGAAAATGCAGGAACATAGATAAGAGAAGGTATTAATAATAAATTAGAATAGTCAAATACTTAGAAAGATCACCTTCCTTGAAATTTAAAAGAACTTATTAATCAATTTTAAAAAAATTTCTACAATTTCTTTCCATAGCCATCTTTATTTAATTAAAAAAAAAAAAAAAATATATATATATATATATAATTACACATCAAATTTTGAGTATATATATATATATATATATATATATATATATATATATATATATATATATATATATATATATATATATATATATATATATATACTATAAGGTGCCGACCGTGTCCCTCACTTCAACGCAGAAAATACCGAGTTTGAATGCTGCTTCAGGCATTAATATTCCTTTCTCCGTGTGTGTGTGCGCTTCTTTATCCTTTTGTAGCGGCAAAGTCTCAAACTCTTTGAAACTCAAAGATTTACTACAAATACATGAAGAATCTCACAAACGGAAACATTTGTCTTGAATACAAATTCTGATGCTTTGAAGAATGTATTAAGATTTTCCTCTGTGTTTCTAGAGACAAACTACTTACAAATAGTAGATGGTTACTCGGCTGCAATGCTAGTTTTTATGATCCCTGAGGACTTTTTCAACATTTACTATCCTTGAAAAATCTTATTCCAAGATCCATGGGTTTTCGGAATCAAGTGGGATAAATTACTACCTGCTAATTTATCGACTTTGTGGTATACAGCTGTAAAAGAACTGGATGGCATTTGTTCCCTTCATATTCCTCGATGTATAGGCATTTTATCACACATTACTTTTGCTATTCATGTGTTTTGTGATACATATGAACGTGCCTATGATTCAGTTCAGTACGTTATTACTTTTCAATGTGACCAATGGAATGTGTATTTAGTGCTTAGTCACAACAAACTATCTCCTATAAAGAAAGTTACCTTACCTCGTTTGGTGTTCTTGGGGGCTCTGACGGGAGCGCAATTGCTGCAACATTTCTGTGCTGTCGCACCAACATCTGTTCGTCAAATACAACATTGTGGATATATTCTCCAGTTGTCTTAAAGTGGATACGCAGTGACCCGAACCAGTGGAAAACTTTTGTTAAAAACAGAGTAATAGAAATTATTTCTTATACTAACCATTCACAATGGAGACACTGCCCTGGCAAAAACAATCCAGTTGACAAATTTTCTCGAGGTATTTCGCCATCAACACTAAAAAATCTGGAAATTTGGTGGAACGGCTCTGCATGGTTAGTCAAATCTTAAGAATATTGGCCTGCTTCTGATGCTGTATCTAAAGATTACAGTCATGACTTACAAGAAAAGAAAGAAAAAGTTCAGGCTCTTCACATCGTACATAATCAACCAATCATAAATGCTAGAAACTACAATTCTTACTTTAAAATTTTACGAGTAACACCCTAGATTCTTCGCTTTATTCACAACTGTAGAAAACAAGAAAATTTAGTGGGTGAGTTACATGCCACAAAACTAAATCAAGCATTTTTGGGATACAGACAGTTCAGAAGGAATCAATTCTTTCAGAATATGAAGCTCTGTTGATAGGAAAATCGCTTTCTAAGAAATCAAGGATAAAAAAAAATAAATCTTTTTCTCAAGAACATTGTACTTCTTCATGGTAGACTACAATTTTCTGATTTATCACATGCTAAAAAAACATCGAATGGAAGGTTCTCATCATTGTGCAAGCCTATTGATACGCCAAACACATTTACGAATGTATCATCTCGGTGTTCGGATTGCACTTTCTCCGCTTTGTTCAGAATATTGGATGTTAAGAGCAAGATAATAATTAAAAACGTCATAAAAACTTGCCTTACATGTAAAGTATTGATCGCAAAGAGAAGTAACAGAAGCTCCATTTACCAGCTGAGTGAATTCAAAAGTCATCTCTTTTCTAAACTACCTAATTGATTTTGACCATTCTACATAAAAAATAATAACTCCGTTACCAAAGCTTTCATTGTCATCTTTAAATGTGCTACAACTAGAGCTATCCACTTAGAGTTACTTTCCGATTTGTGTACGGACGTCTTCTTGCTGGAATTACAACGATTTGATTCTAGACGTTCACTTCCTTATACTGTGTATACTGATAATGACACAACTTTTTGCGCTTCGGACAAAGAGCTGAAATTATTCTGGGATTCCATATCCTCTGCCAAGTTACAACTTTATGCCCACCACAATATCAAATGGAAATTCAATGCCCCACAAGCGGTTTGGTGGAGAGGATGGTGGAAAAGAATGATAGCCTCAAGTAAGAGATGTCTTCGGAAAACTTTAGTTAAGGCAGTTTTGGATGATTCTGGTTTGATCACTGTATTATGTGACATTGAAGCCGCTCTTAACAGTAGACCTATTGTTCATGAATATGGAATAAAAGGTGAATCTGAAGAAGTTTTAACATCTTCACACTTTCTCACAGGAAAGAAATTAACAAGTATTCCTTCCAGACCCACAAATCCTGAAGATCCTGGTAAAACAAATAAAAATCGTATGAGGAAAAAGTATCAACATTTGATGGACTCCATTTGGAAAAGATGGCGAGAGGAATATCGATGGACTTGCGTACATTTCATCAAGTGCAGTACATCTGAAACAAATAAAATCCGGAAAGGTGACATTGTACTACTACAAGATGCTAGACCTCGTCACACCCTCAAGAAGACCCGTGTTGAGGAGCTAATCCTTGGAAGCCACAAGAAATTTCGAACTTGTGTTCTGCCCACCAATGAACATACCATCACCAAACCTATGCAGCTGGTCAAATCCCTGGAGGTTGATCAGTATGGGGAGGATGTTGTATAAAGCCCAACGAACTGTTCCTCTTTTTTTGTCCTGTGCCAGCTAGGCTGACATATGGGGTGCGCAGCTCCACTTTTTCATACTGAACCATATTTGGTGTGGAGTCCGACTGCTTCAGTACATACATGCCATAGGGACCCGTTTATAGGGTAGGCAACCATTCACACCTCGTTCATACGCAGAAAGGACAAAGACAGGATAGATAGAGAGAGAAAGTACATCCGTGCCCGAACAAGGATTCTAACCCAGGACCTCCCTATCCGCAGTCAGGCACTCTGACCACTAGACAGGGTAGTCGGCAACGAACTGTTAAAAATAACATTACTTTTTGTGAATGGCATCACTTAAGTTTTCGTATTCTAAAGTGTTTTTCTTGACATACATCTTTTTTATGTTAGGAAATAAATATTTGTTTTAAAATATTATCTCCTAATACCCTTCACTTTCAGGAAGCAGATAGCATACCTATTGGGTGTCCCACTGTATAAGATACCATCAACTTCACTCCTTGTACCCCTGAATAGGTTTATCCTAAGGGCAGCCGAGCTTTAGAAAAATATTACAAGGTGAATAAGAAAATTCTTGCGGTTTTTAATAACCCAAAATAACATGACCAGCAGAAAGTGTAACTTATTGTTTATCTTTGAAGTAATCACCATCAGCATTTAGTACCTTCTCCTTACATGCATCCAGTTGTGTAATCCCTTTGCTGTAAAACTCGAGGATTTTCGACACAAAGAAGTCTTACAGTGCTTGGCAAAAGTCTGCTACATTGGTGAAGGATTTTCCACGAAGATGATTGTCCAGGAAATGGAATAGGTGGTAATCTGATAGTACAATTTTAGGTGAGTGAGGAGGATGGTACAAAGTCTGCCAACCAAGTCGATGTATGGTATTCCTGGCCACTAAGACATGCGACTTCACGTTATCAGCCAAGATCATTACACCCTTGTGATTAACCAGTGTTGGTTCCTTCTATTGAAATAATTACTGAAAACATTCCAAGTGCTAAGAGTACTTGTCCACATTGACCATTTGATCTGTTGGTAACAGCTCATAGTAAACAACTTGACGACTAGTCCACCAAACACCAACTTCATTGACACATCTCCCAACCTGAATTTGTGAAACCAACGCCTTGCAGTACGCTCACTCACAGCACTATCCCTAAGCATTTGACATATTTGGCTACTAGATGCAGCAGCTGATTAGTCCAGTTAGAAATCGTAAAGCAAACAACTCCTAAAGAGCTCTTTCGATACGTCCATTTCTCTTCACTACTGTATAAATTGCAATTGATGAATGTGCGCATTAGACTTGTTTTTATAACGATTCGTATTCCTACTCTCGACTGACTGGTATCTAAATCACGTCTTACACTAATTATCTTTTTCATTAAATGTCAACGCGAAAATGACAAGAGCTTTCCTATTTACCTTATAATTTTTCATTTTTAGTTCTATGGTTTTCTTGACTCCTATCATTAAAAGTCACTAGAAAGAAACTGAAAAAGAATTGTGATTCGTTTGAATACTTTTAAGTTTTAAGCAGAATACGCGTGATAGAAATCAAAATATTTTGTATGAGAAAACTAATCAGATATAAATGCTGAATTTATTTTCATTCTCAATACTTCCATCGCATTTTATTACTTTTTCATTGACAATTTTATCCCAATTACTATTATGTGTTGTGGTCATGTTAAGGTAATTAATTTAACATCTGAAAGTATAAAAAAGTTTATTTAGCAGCAAACCTTTGATATTATACTTGTTTTACAGTTGAATGATAAAACATAAGGTTTTTTAAGAAATAAAAATATTTTATTTTTAAATAATAAAAAATATATCTAGCATTTAATGTTGTTTGACTTTACTAATATTTTAAAGGCCATTATGGAAATACATAATCAATAAATATAAGACATTAGAAATACAGAGAGATACATGTTTTTAAAAAATATATCCTCTCTCTCTAAATATTTTATTTATAAAATAACACTTTTCATAAAGAACTTAATGAATATTAATAGTTCTTATAAAAAGCTAAATAACCGCAAGATGTCATTAGGTTTTAGAAACACTCATATTTATTTTTATGAAAGAATTCTTTAGTGCCAGACAACGATTTTCCTTGCTTTTCTTTTGAGGAATAAGTAATAAATGGCTCTATTGTTGAAAAACTAAGTAGACTGCGATAATTACTGAACCCTTTTAAATTTAAATTGCTTATATTTTTGATGAAAAACTAATAAGAAACATTAAATCAGCATTAAAGATTTTGCTTTAAGAATAGAGCCACTGGATTCTAGGTTTCTTATTGAACTTAAACTATTGCAGAACAAATTTATAAGAAATATTTTAAAAATTAGATTGGAATTAAGTTCCAGTTAACAATCTCTTAAATTATTTAAAATAAGAAATTTTTCCCATACAGCATTTTTTTAAGTGCTCTGAAGAGAATTATTTCATCATTTCTTATCAAAAGTATTTGTCCTCTATACTAATAAGGTTTTAGTAAGGAAATTCGTTTATGAGTTTTATTTTGAACAATGAGCAGTTGTAAGAGGTTTCAAAAAGTGTTTAAGTACGAAATATTGACAAGAAATACAGTCTTCTCTTTGTAAATTTTTAGAATATAATTTCAATATATAACTGAATCTTTCCGTTTTACTAAGTACTGCTTAAATTATTTTTAGATCTGATTCAATGAATTTATATTTTAAAATTGAATTACAGCATGATAAACTAATTCAGATTTTAACAGGGTAAAATATTCATCTATATTTCAGGGATATCTCCTCGTTATGAAACGACCATTTTTAAATTAATACAATGAGAACAAAAAATGAACATTTGAGATATTTTTTGTATAGGGCACATACCAACGTGACCAAAACCTTAAAGAATAAAGAAATATCATTTCTAGCTACTTTCAGATTAAGGGTGAAAATATGAAAATCTGCAATTTCAAACTTAAAAAAGTGCTTATGTTACAAAACATATTTTAAGTTCTAATCTTGTTATCGGTGTCTGAACTGAAAAACCAAACATTAAATTAATACAATAGAAACAGAACTTATACACTGGTCTTCAAAAGTTAATGAACAATATGTTTATCGAAGTTATATATAAAAAATGACACAAAAAATAAAATGTATTGTTAGTGTCATAAATGATAAAAGCAAGCTTATGTAAATTTATGGAAAAATGCTAGCTACTACTTTTGCTGTTATACAAGAACAGGTATATATGAGTGAGAGAAAAATATGAAAACATCGGGATTTCGTGATTGCGCATATAACATTTGTTGATTTTCATCTTTTGTTAGCAAATTCGTAGACAATATTTAGTGGGGTCCCGGAAAATCTGAGAGAAGCCGTTTCCCGGATTCGTTAAAGTGGCAGGCGGTCGAATGGAAGTAAATAGGCATGTCACAAGCTAATGCTAGTAGGCTTTTTTATGTGCTTCACTATGTGATACATTATCTCTGAAACCAATATCAAACCGAAGCTTCTGTTTCCAAAAAATATTTTTCAGACACTTGCAGAAAATCATTTTTATAGCTATTTCAGCACGAAGGAGAAGAAACATTTCTGTGCGCAGCTTGTTGTAGACTACTCTGTAACATCAGGGAGAAAAATAACGGCTAGTATGGTGCAAGAACGTCTTTACCATGTAGGTCTCTATGAAAGGTGACCAGTTATGTACGTCCCTCTTAGACGATAGATAAACACCTGCTTATCTTGAGCAAGACAGCGCATTTACTTTGCCAGACAACGATGGGCTTCTGTACTTTTTATAGACGTGGCCAGATTCACATAGGAATTCAGGACGTGGCCTGATCTGGAGAAAAGGAATCTTCAGATACCATCAATCCAGCCCAACACTGTGGAAAAGCACAGATACCACTGTGGGGAAAAATTGGTTTTGTGCAGAGATATCACTCGATGTTAACACTAACTTGCATTTCTTCCAGGGAGGAACTTGACTGGTGCTAGAGATCGGGAGGAAATCGTTAATCCATATGTCTACATATATGCTGGTGCAATTGAGAATTATTTCATTTTGATGGATGATAACGCACTACCTCATCGAGCTGTAGTTGTTGAGGAATATCTTGAGGGTTTTGTTTCAGAGCAAATGGAATAGCTAACTTGATATGCGGACCTAAATCCCGTAAAGCAGTATTTCTCAGTATTGGCGACTCAATTTTCAATCATAATTTTAACTACACCCCCCACATACAATAAAATATTTACAGTAATGACATATTTGAAATATTTTGGTGCTAAACCTTCGCTACAACCTTAATTTTAAATCCTGGAAATTATCAAGAATATGGGAATTTATTGGTATTTCATGATATGAATCCTCTTCTTTGATACAGCAAGTATTCAAGGCCTTTATATTGTTATTGCTCTTGCTTCCAGCATGTCGGACATACTCGCTAGAAGCTGTGATTTGTCTCGTGCATTCTGGCTATTGAAATCAAGATTCGTTTACGCATTTTGTAAAGACATGTTTGCAGTACATTCAAAATAACTATTTCATTTTAATTCAAGATGGTTATATAGTGGAAAGTTTTTGCAATGTGTTTATGAATTAGATATAGCCTTTTTCCTAGAAAAATAAAATAAACAGGTAGCCTAAAATCTTCGAGATCGTACATATTCGAGAAATTACATTTTTACAAATTTTAAAATTTAAGTACACATTTATTGTGTGTGTGTGTGGATTATTGCAGTTGTTGATAATTATGTTAAAAATTTACAAGGGTATGGAACAATGTGTAAATATTGTTTTGCAGCCAGAAAATCAAAAACGGCAAAGAATTTTAAAAGTATTTTCTTGCTGTTGACAAAATGATAGCAAGATACAAGTATGTTAGGACTAATCCCAAAAGGCAAGTAAGCATTACTCCCGAAAGGCTGTTGATAGCCAAGGAAGAAACCTTTACAGTCATTATGACAAGTGGCGAAACCAACAGGCAATTTAGTAATAAGTCACTCTTTGAAATTTAGGCAGGAGTAGATAATGAGTTTTTTCGACGGAAACAAGAATATTTCGCATTCTATTACCATTTTTAATACCCTACATTTTTTAAACTTTTTCTGCTGTTGTTTCTTTGAAGTCAAAATATTGATCTCAGCAAAATATAGAAAAAGAACTGGGAATGTTTAGTTTTAATATTAAGCCTTCCTTACAATTACTCTGTAATAAAGGATCTAATAATTATTAAATTCATTTTTAATTTAATAAATTGTTTTGATAAGTTAATTATTAAATATTTTATGTGAAAATGTATTTTATTCTGTATGTGTGTGTTCTTTCTTTTCAATCAATTAATCATTTTTTTAAAAAAATAATGCATTTTCCTGGGTATACTCGAGGCTCATTTAATGTGCTGACGTCCCCGAAGAGAGAACCCTCTATAAATTAAGAATCGTTGCTATAGAGCAAATGTGTTACTATCTTGGTGGACAGGTTGCTGCCTTAAATCCTGATCCAGATCTGCAAAAAAAAGAGAGTTGAACAACACCTTACTCCGTGTCTGGTCTTTGCTTCCTATTTCAATAACCGACAACTTAATTAACAATATTTAAAGTCGATGCTCCTAATCCATTCAGACTATGTGACCATATCCTTTATTATAACTCCTTTATATTATGTTTCTATGACAGTCTGCTTATATTATATGTTTCTATTCCTTTATGACATATTACCTCATAAAAAGGAGATTATCATCTTTTCCAAGAATGGACTTTCTTTTCCAAGAATGGAAAGTTTTTCGCAACAATTATGCATTTTTTTATATTAAGTTCTATTTTGCAATCAATACACACCTATTTAATGCACATGTCATTCAAATTTGGTGTTCCAGCATTCATTTACTGACACAATCAACTGCTTGTTCCTTAACTTTTGGAGGCCAGTGTATTTAGGTATTTTTGTATGTTACTTCAAAATAAATAGAAACCCAGCGAGTTTTAAAAAAATTCTTATGGCTGAAATTTTACTTTAAGCATTAAAACAAGAAACTATACAATTTAAAGCACATAAAATTTTACACAATAAAATTAATTTAATTAACATTTTCTCGAAATGATGTTTTGCATTGTGAAATGAAGTCTCGAAATTAGCTAAAAGCAAATCGAATCGAATTAATATAATGCTTAACATTTCTCTTCAGAAAGATGTTAATAAATATTAATGTCGGAATAACTTTTCTATTTCTTATTGAAAAGTGTCGTATTGTGGAAAATTCAAAAACGCATTTGTGAAAAGGACAGCCATTACTTCTTCAAAACTTAAAAAGTAAAGTAAATATCATTATTTTTCAAAAATGCTGCATTGTAGAATCATAAAAAGAAGGAAAAACTGTTTTCGTAAATATTTTTCTCGACATCTGTTTTCGTAAATATTAGAGTTTCAGAGCGGAATATTTCACCACTTGAAATAATTACGCATAAGCAACTTTACAAAGAGATCAAATCTTTGTTAATTTTGTTTTATGTAAAATACAAGCTTTGTAATTTTGAAATTTTAGAAGAAAATCTAATTTTTTAAGTCCTTATAGTCATTTTCAATTCGACCCTGAACAAAATTTCAACAATAAATAGAATAATGATTTTATTTTCATTGATAAAGAACAAAGAAAAATACACTTTTATATTAAAATTATAATAACATCAATATTTGTTCACTTTACTCCAGTCCTCGTATCGTTTTACAATAGGCAGCTGTGAATCCAGTAAAATTTGGCATACGGAATAAAATTCGAAGCATTACTTTGCGTTTCCGATTATTTACATCCAGCCAGAGAAGACTCGAGTGTGTTTCACAGGAATTTGTCCTGATTATCGAATCATTAGTATATCGCTAAAATGATACTTTCAACCACAAATATCATTTCAAAATTATTATTGATGGCATTTTTACCTTCTTAATATTCTTCTAAGTAATCTTTTCATTGAGAAAAGTTTTATGTATTCAAAAAAAGTAACTTTTTTTAAATATTCATCCTGGTAGCTATTGCATTCTGAGAACAGAAATGAAGCTGCCTTACCATATTGTTCAATAAACACTGCGATGAAAAGCATGATCTCACCACCTGGTTTACAAACCATTGAAAGATATGTTCTCAAGTGATTGTCGTCACTTTTTTCAGAAGAAAGCTAGGTAACCTCTTCATTTTCCAAACATTTACTTTTTTCTTTAAACTAGTTTTATTTTAAACAATGATCTGACATAAATGCATTTTATAATAAGGGGTTCATTCAAAGATAATTTATATTTTACGGAGTTTAAAATCTAAATCGCTGCTAAAACTTTCCTTAATGAAGAAAAGAAAGAAATTAATTTCGGGAAGCCAATGTGTTCCTTAAATTTTATAAGAAAAAAACATATGTCACACACGTATCCTCTTTTATTAAGTTAAGACTTTTTTAAATAGCAGCAATTTTCGTAAACATTTTGTGTAAAATTTTGTAAATATTTTTTGATCAAAATAAGATTGGATCTGAGCTAAAAGAAGTTAATTTAAAATTAAAAAAATACATGAATGAATAAGTGAATAAAAACAAAAATACATAATTCAATTAAAAGCTTTAAAAAAAGGAAGTTAATTTAAAATAAAATACTTTTTGCACACAAATTTATGACGTATTACATAAAATGAAATCTTGTGAATGTTTAAGCAAAATGGAGCTAAGCAATATGTATGGATTACAACTAAGGAAATAAAAAACCACTAAATAAATGTAGAATGCCATCACATTATCATAATAAAATCAGTGTTTTAAAAAATTAAATTCAGGGGAAAATATACACAGGGGAATACACTACATGTTGATTAGAAAGTAATAATTGTTCAAAAAAAGTATATGAATGAATGTGCTGCCATCTATGAGATAAATAATAAATAAAATAATGTCCTCCTTGAAATTTTAATTATTTGTCTCTAATTAAATACAAATATTCTGAGGCAGCCAAAAAAATTGTCATAAATATTACAGAATAAAATAAAAACAAATGTACTTCTATAACAATCTAATTTTAAAAATATTTTTGATTAAATGAATAACTTTATAAGAAAAAAATAATAATTGATTAATTTATTTAACTAAACGTATCACGAATTTCCATAATAGAAATAGATATGTTGTGTACACAGAAAGTATTAATTTATATTGATTGAATACTCAAGTTAAATAGAATCAATTAAGAATAAATTAAATAACATCTGTCTTGACTCGTCCAAAGCTGTAGAGCAAAAATATTATAAAAATTGCCTGCCTTTAAAAATATTATTTAAGTTAATTATTATTTTGTTTAAATTTATTAAAAGCTTTAAGTTTTTAAAATTTAATAAGCAATTTAAGAATTTAAATATTTTAATCAGTGATAAAACATCAAAATATAGGAAATTTATGAAGCCATTAAGTTTCTCCAAAAACATTTGCGAAAATTCTTTCTGGTGTGTAATAATTCCAATTAAAGTACTTTAGAACTTTAAATTTAAAATTGTTTCATTTATTGAAATATTCGTAAGTGAGGAGAAAGTCAGTGATTTTAACTTTTTTTAAATCTAAAAGATTTATTTAAGATTCAGAAACCCTTGTTATATTTAAAGATAAATAATAGATTTCTTTTGCGTAATTTTTGTGAAATTATTTTATTAAAAGCACGAAGACCATTAATATATTGAAGACATCTTTTATTGTTAAAATTTAAAGATTTATTTTCGAATTATATTTTTAAATTAAAACTCACATTCAAGAAAAGGAATAAATATCATACCCTGCACTCAAATTAGTTCCCCCATTGGAATTCCTCTTTTTCTATTTTTTCATTATCTTACTTTATTTATTTATTTTGCTTCAGAAACGTGTTAAGGAATGGGATACAATTGTTATTTAAATTAAAATAAATTAATGATATTATTTCTCTTTGCTAATGATGTTTGAAATATCAGTTACATTAAAAATGATCAGTTCCTTAACAATCTAAATATGTAAAAGTTTTTAACTCAAATTTATTCACAGAGACAATATAAATTTTTTTTGATTATTTATTGATTTATATATATATTATTATCCAGTATTCATTAATGTTATAATATTTTCAATCCTTGTTAAAACTTGTTTTAAAATCTATATAATTTAAAACTGAGTAAATACAAAGTAAATCCAGGTTGCATCTAATTAATGGCGAATAAGTCAGTTTTAGAATGATGAAAAAAGTAATTAAATAGTTCAATTAGTTAGTGAAAGATTATGTGTTGTAGATCTTACAAGCTTTTAGAAGACTTACAACACTGATTCTGCTTGAAAATTTATGGCAGCGTTCTAAATAATGTCATTTAGCAACTCCGATATATGACGAGGTGACAGTTTTGATTCCTGCCACTGTTGAATATCTGGAGATGTATCTAATGCTTCCGGTATTCTGTAACTGACGAAATTCTTTCTTCAAATTTTCAAGGGTTTTCCTCTGGCGACACATGATTTCAGCCCACTGCATGTACAAAGATACCAGATAGTTGTTCCAAAAAGAAAAATCGCGGGGTATGTATAAATGTAGTACAGTTACCTTCGATTGCTACATTGACCAATGCGTGGTGTCACACGATGTCAAATCGGGAAAATGTTTTTGGTTTTAAGCATAAAAACATCGACGATTAATAAAATCGTTCTTAAATGTTGAGCGAATCAAGACATGGACAATGAACCATGTAGTTGTATCCCGTGAATAATAAAGATAAGTGCGTATAATAATTCTTACGTTCTCGTTTTCCTCAATACAAAATCTATAATAAATCACTAACCCTCTCTTATATCGGACACACAGACGTTTCCTACATTCTTGTAGCTAAATGGTTATCTTATTCTTGAGTTTAACTAAATGGTTATCTTATTCTTAAGTTTAACTAAATGGTTATCTCAAATTAATTTATTATTAATTAAAATTAATGATTATTTCAAATTAGGGAAATTTAAGATGTTCAACTGCGCCTGACATACTCTATCATTGCTTCTGTTTACATGCCTTCTGCTGATTTACATAGTGTGAAAACATTACTTGATAATTGTCAACAGCGAGCATCTCTTTTTCTTTCATCTATTAAATACGCTCGCATCTTTTAGCACAAGCTACTTCATTTTGTCTGTTTTAGTATTATCAATTTTAAAATTTTTATTTGCCTCTTAAAAGACAATATATATAAAAATATATAAGGAGACCTTATATTTACCTAAAACATTTTTAAAATTTATCGCTAGTCTTTTAAATTATAATTATTATTATTATTATTATAATTCTTATTATTATATATTAAATTTAATTATTAATATTCATATCCCTTGTTAATTATAAGTAAATACAATATTTTGCAGAATGTCATGAACTTTCAGTAATTTCTCCTAAGTATTGTGTACATTTTTATATATTATGTCCATAAATATTCAATGATGACAAGCGATACACGAGGTATTGTGATAAACTGTTCTAAATATCAAAGTATTTAATATTTCTCTTCTTATTTTTAAAATATATATTTTTCACCGTCTTGCTTAAATCCTAATCACTAAATAAATATTTCATAAATCATTATTTTTAGAAAATTTGAATTGTTACATACATTTAAATAAGCATGTTTGCAAAAGAATTTATGAGTTTGAAGAATTTTTAATAAAATTACTAATTTATATATAAACGGGATTCACATACAATTAATACAAAGAAATAATCAGTTTAAACTAAAATAAGTCCTTCTAGAGAAACCTACATATTTTGATTTATTAAGTTTCTGTTCTTTGAAGTAACTGATATTTGTTTAAAAAAAAATATAAAGGTATGCAATTTTAAAAAATTCAATCCAGAAAAGTTTCAGATAAATTTTCGATATATATATATATATATATATATATATATATGTGTGTATAAAGTTTACTTTGTCCTTGCCTGAAAATGTGAATTACTATGTTCTTTTAATCAATTAAATAATAGTTAAATAAAAATAATTTATACATTTTAATTATGAAATCTGTAACTAATTTATAGGTTTCATTAACCAAATATGTGTCAATATTACATAAATCTTTGTTTATCTTTTAATGTACCATAACAAGCAAAAAAGCATATAATTTAACAGTAGAAATTTTTTCTACATTTTTTTAAATTAATTTTCATAGATATTTTTGCGATAGTTAAAAACAAACTTGATTTATGTAAAATATACGTATAATTAACATTAAAAACTTTCTATATATTTCATAAATTGTGATTGTAGCTATTTTTAAAATAAGCCAGAAAATACTTTTAAAAGATTAGTTTCAAATGATGTAAATAAAGTTATAATTATTAGCATTTTTTCCAACAAATTAATGCTTATATTTTCGCGCGGTTCTAGTTACTTTATATCTTATATAATTGCCTGAAGAAAGCAGTCGGTTCTCTGATTATTAAATTACAAGAAGTGAATGACAATATAGATTTTCTTCCGAGTTCCTTTTTTGTAACAAATGCAATTGTACTAGCCTATATTTTACTTCTTTTACTTGCATTATAGTATTTCTATATAGTTAGATCACCTACTTCAATGCTGTTACTCTAAAGGCAAATAAAAACACATAGCGTCTCGCAGAATTACTTTTTATATTACTGATAACTACAAAGATTACTCTTGAATAAAAGCAAGTATGGAAGATTTTTGAATATATATCATAACTCTTAGCTCTCTTTACTATTTCTTTTAAAAAATAAACTATCGAAATAAAATGACTTACAATAAAAGCACTTTAAAAACTGTTTTTCCAGATATATTTTAAATTTTTAAATATAAAATAAATAAAATCATTCCTATTTTGCACATAAAAATTAATAGTTAGATCACCTACTTCAATGCTGCTACTGTAAAAACACATAGCGTCTCGCAAAATAACTTTTTATATTACTGATAACTACGAAGATTATTCTTGAATAAAAGCAAGTATGGAAGATTCTTGAATATAAATCACATAACTCTTAGTTTTTCATTATTTCTTTAAGAAAATAAATTATCGAAATAAAATGCATTAAAATAAAATCACACATAAAAGTATTTTTCCAAATATATTTTAAATTTTTAAGTTTAAAATAAATAAAAACCATTCTTATTTTGCACATAAAAATTAATAGTTTCTTATATTAAATATTAATTTATAATAAAATGTTTTAAAATTTAATTAGTTAGAAAATATAACATTAATTTCTAGCAAAAATCTATGAAAGTTAAGGTTAAAAAGCACGTTTTATAACTACTTCTGAGCCCATTACACCGATGAATCATGAATGTACCTTATACTTGTACCATAATTATTAAATCCCATTAATCATTTCACAAAGTATTTTGTTAAAAATTTATTTCACTCATTTCCTGTTTTCCTCTCGTATACAGAAATGGGATTCAGTATTGATTACTTATGGTAATCTTCCTCTACCAAATAAAAAGCATTAAACGTAATAATATAATTTGCTCAAAAACACCCTTTTTTGTTGATTTCCGATGCTTTAAAAGCCAGTTAAATGTAATGAACCAGGCACATGAAAACTACTTTATTGTTATTTAATAAATGTGTTACTCACATACATACATCTAATTTATTATCATAAGCAGCAAATTAGATACATGTATGTGTAATGATAAAAATACGAAGACATTTATTAAATTTCTGTTGAAAAGTCTAAAACTATTGATAAAAAATTATGTTGTTATATTAGAATATTCATCAGGGCTGATGTTGACGATTTTTGAAGTTAATTAGTGTATGAAGTCTGGATATAATGTTAATTTCTTTAATCATTTCTGAAAATATAAATATCATATATTAATTAAGTATCAAACCTATGTTTTTATAAATAAGAAGAAGTTATATTTTTTTGTATTTTAAGATTATTGGTTATAATTTTTCTGACTGTTTCAAATAAATGTTGTAACTGTGTAATGTTAATTATTCTTAATTATACATTATTAATTAAACATTAATAATTATTTTCTCTAATCCAGTAAAGTAAACTGAATAACAATTTAGATTTTTAAATTTTAAGAAATATTTCTGTAGGTGTGTTATGGATTAATGATAACAAATAAGCCTTCATTTACATTCTTAATTTAAAAATTGTTCTGCTCGTAAATTTAATTAAAATGAATTTGTTTTAATCTTATTTTGTCACATTTAATAAAAATTAAGAAGGATAATTAAGAAAGTTTCTTATAATTAAGAAAAAGTCAATCAAAAGCATTACCTGAATTCTGCTTATAAGAGAAAGCGAGATTTAAAAAACATCCAAAAATGTCCTGAAATAATAACTGTGCTTCTCTTATCCGGTAAAAATATGTGTCTTCAAAGTGAAATTACATATGCAATGTTTCACTGTCTGAAACTCACTCTCTTGTTTAATTCCAGAATTCTTTTCCAATGCTCATTAGAATTTAATCAGATTCAGAGCTACTAAGTGATGGCAATTTTTTACAGGGGCGTACCAAGTGATTATGTTAACTTAGTCCCGAAAGGATGAAGAAACACTGAGTGAGAGAGAAAGAAAGAACATCCATTCCCGAACCGGGAGTCGACCCAGGAATTTAACTGCTTCGTAGTTACGAACGCTAACCATTCCTCCATTCGAATTAAGAGCTATTATATGTTTATATCTAAAACAGTTTATAACATTATGCTAAAATTCTCATTTTATGCTAAAAAATAAAGAATATTCGATAAAAATTGAGGATTCCGATAATCGAAGAATGATCACTCGTTACTTGCTTCATTATCAACGATAGAACAAAACAAGAGGTAAATTGAGTGATACAGTTAGGAAATTTAGTTGGTTTGTCGCCCAACCAACACCTTTACATCTGAGGACTTATTTAACCGGAACCACAAATAAAGTGGATTCCGATTCAGAATAAACATCGTGGGTCGAGGTAAAAATTGAAACCGTGAAATGTTGCACTAAATTCCAGCTATCCACTGAACTTGCAACTCGGCTGAGAAAGACAAAATATCGTATGTTAGTCAGACTAAATATCGTATGTTAGTCAGACTAAATATCGTATGTTAGTCAGGCTAAATATCGTATGTTAGTCAGACTAAATATCGTATGTTAGTCAGACTAAATATCGTATGTTAGTCAGACTAAATATCGTATGTTAGCCAGTCAAAACATCGTATGTTAGACAGACAAAATATCGTTGTCCATTATGATTTTTAATATGCTTGCTATCAAAATGTATTATTTCAGAAAATTCTCTTAAGCATAGAAATTAATTAACTTGTTCAATTATCTTTATTCTGTAGCTAACATCTTGCATTATTTCTGTTAGAAAAAAGGAAAAGTTTATTAATTATTACACATTTTTAAAAGATAAATGGAATTCTAGAATTTGTCAAGACAAAAGCCATTTTTCTTAAGATTTAGAGAAGTTTTAAGCCACTATCGTGGCAGTGTTGAAAGAAAATAGTTTTGTTTTAGCATTGAATTAAAAACATACTCTATATAGAACATACCGATTTCCATCTTTCAATGGCATGAATTTGGTTATTATTGACTTCAGAGTTGAAATTAATATTATTAGAAACATAAATGAGCTCAATGCCATAAAAGAAAATTTTATTCTCCCAAACTTTCAGAGCTCTTTAAATCATTTTAATTAAGAAATTCTGAAAATATATATATATATACTGATGAAACTAATTCTAATTCTTTTATTTTCTTTCCCTTTTTTTTTCTTTGTCAAATGTAAGCACTAATAAATATTATATAGCACTATAAATATTATTGATTAGTGAAAGATTCGCTAATATCCTATAGTTTTGAAGGGCTAAAGTTATACTACAAAATTAAATATACTATATCATAGTTCGATGAAAAGTTAATATTCTTTTTCATGAAACAGTGGAAAAAGATACATTTACACAAAAAGTCTGCAAAATTATTTTAATCTTTGTAACGCCAATAATATTAAGTCCTGAGCGAAACCATTTGTTAAATAAACTATGGTATTAAAAAAACCATTTCATACTGTAAGGATACACTCTTCCACGTTTATTTTTATAGCTAAATAAGCAAAGAATGAAACCTTTTCATTGCGGATTCCAAAATGATTCGCATTATTTGAATGCTCTTTACTTAGAAACATATTAAGTTATCTAATTAACTAATTCTGGTTCCACGAAATGTGATTTGTTTTATTTCAGTTTATTGCAGGAAAACTATTTTTGTGCTTATTGCTTCAGTTACGGCTCATTTTGCTTCCCTGGATAAGCATTTGTATTCACACAGACCTCACATTTACTTGTTACAACAGAAGAATAATTGAGTATAACTCATTTTAAGTGAGACACTAATTCAATACCACCACTCTAAGAATTCTGTTCTCTGATATTAAATTATCCTTCCCTCTAATCAGTGGCAGGTATGCTAGTACTTTTCTATTCAGTTTTAATTGACATCCTTAGACTTCTATGAGTATTGCTTTAGGAAATATGTGATTCATTATGTCGAAATAAATTAGCGTTGATATTATAACTACATCTAAAATAAATTAGTTCAATTATGCAATTATCTTATTATGAATAACAGAAACTACTGAATGGTTTGATGAAATCTAGTCACTTTTTCGTATTCTCTTTGTTAAATTATTTCTATTCATATTTGCCAGTACATTTCTCGAGGTATTCAAAAAACTGAATTTTTCTTCATTTGTGCACATAAAATAAGGATTGCCAAAATGTTTAAGTAAAACAAATTTTTCATTTTGTCTTATGTTTGACTTCCATAATTTTTTTTCTTTGAAAAATTAGTTTAAAATCCTTAATATGTGTGTGCTTGTCTAACATATCTATTAATTGCGATTGTTCTTAAACCACAAAGGGTTTGATTTTTCTTTTCTTTTTCACATTCCTTGAAAATATTTTCATTTAAACATCTATTTATGAAATCTCAATGTAAAACGGATGAGTTTCAAAAAAGAGAAACTAAACTTAAGTTCAGAGTTTATTTTTAACTACCCGCTACAATAATATTTAAAAATGAATAAGACATTAATTTCTTTATACTGACTCCCTCTTGAATGAAAATATAAAAAAGGATTTCACTCACTGTTAAATAAATGTATGTATTATGATAATAAAACTCATTCGTTGTGATATGTACTGTGTGTATTTTGAACAAAAAAAAATTACTTTTATTTAATAATTGTAATTCCAATCAATAGTTTTGCATGAAATTTTCGTCCTAAATATTTGTCAAAGAAAATTTTGACCGTATTTAAGATATTTTGTGCTACTTTGAATTACTGTTACAGAAACGATATTTATAGCTAATCAAGCTATAATTCTTCTTAACAATTTTTGAATAAAAATTATTGTGAATATTTCAAAACATTCGTAATTTTGAAAATGTTTAATATATGATTTGACAACAGCAGATTACAATTTCTTTCTTGCCCATGACTAGTAAGTCAAAATTACTATATTCCAAATGCTAGAGAGGTTCTTTAAAGAACTAAACCACAGTAATTTCTATTACGAGGGTCACTCTGATATTTTTGAGATACAACTAGGTTTTTAAAGTTATACTTACAAAATTTTAGGTGTGTTCAAAGTAGTCTCCTCCAGCATCAATGCACTTTTGTAGACGAATTTACCACAGTTTAAATGTCTCAAGCCATTCATTTCTTGGAATAGATGAAAAAATTGCATATATAGCCACATCAATCTCTTCTTCTAAATGAAAACGACGTCCACGTAAACTCATTTTTATATTAAAGAATAACCAAAAGTCGCACATAGCTAAATCAGGTGAATACGGTGGATGTTCGATCACTTTAATTTAATTTTGTTTAAGAAACTCAATTGTTAATCCGGCTGTATGTGAAAATGCATTGTCACTGTGAAGAATTAAGCCCCTAACATTCAGTTCTTGTAGAATTTCTGGAAGACATTTAGTGGTATACCAGTTTGCTGTTAATGTCTTCTGTCCTTCCAACTTGATGGTTTTGACCAATCCCGTACTTCTGAAGAAAACGGCATACATCATTTTTTTCAGTGCGCGTTGTTTTTTCACCATTGACGGCGTGGAAGCATCTTCAAAGATCCATATTTTGCATTCTTGTCGTGTTGGAACGTCAAAAAACGGTATGTACGTTTCGTCACCTGTTACAATTTTAGAAATGATGCGGTGGCCACCATCATTTAGCAATTTAAGAGTTTCTTTACTGATTCTGACACGCTCCTCATTTTGGTTCTCAGTTAGGTTATGGGGAACCCAACGGCAAACTACTTTTTTCATACGTAATTCTTCATGAATGAATTTGTGTATGGCTGCGGATCCAATGTTAAGTTCCTTCTGTATCATTTTAAAGGTACAGTGATTATCATCCATTAACATTTTTCATATGGCAGACACATTATCCGGGATTACGACTGACGGCGGCTTTCCTGCGTGTTCTTCATCCTGAAGAAAATTGCGACCTCCTCTAAATTCTCTAAACCATCTGAATACAGTAGCATGAGCTGAAGATTCATCACCAAATGCTAATTGCAACCGTTGAACGCATCCTTCTTGATTTAATCCTGCTTTAAAATCGTAGCTTACAAGTTGAAGTAAGTCAGTAAAAAATCGTCTTCTGTGTTAAAATACTTTATATTTTAAAATTAAACCGTTATTTTTATTTTGTAAATTCTCGACTGCGCGTATCTCAAAAATTTCAGAGTAACCCTCGTATTATTTTCAAGCAAAAAACAGCAAAATATTTACATGATAAATTATGTTTTCACTACTATACTTAAGAAATAAGTAATAAATTCCTAATTATAGAAAAAAAAGTATATATAGTAGTATTATGGAAATTATTTCGATTAAGCATCTAAATATTCTCATTACGTAATTAATATTTTACCTAACTTATTTCATAATTGAATTATAAGAACGCAAATTTATAAGCTGGAAGTATTTCGGAAAATTGTTATAAGTTATATTACTTTAATAACAAATTCTAAATTCCCATAATTGATATTTCAAAATAAAATAATTGTTTTAAAATATTAGAATAATTACAGTGGTTCTATTAAACAATGATTCTTCACAAACCATATTAAGGATTATGAGAACGACAAATTAAATTTATCCTTTTGGCTCTTAATAGTACTATTTCTTCTCGAAAACTCATTTTTTGTTAGTATATATATATATATATATATATATATATCCACTCTAAAAATGTGCCTTAGATTTCTTTCATAAAATATTTTGAGTATTCCAATCAATATCTCTGTCAAAAATTTTATATTTATATTTAATTTCTAACTAAATATTTACTCAACACAAATTTTCATTCTACATCCGCTTTTTGAAAATATTTTTACGTATTCTCTCCCATTCTTTTATTTACATTGATAAAATTTATCGTTGTTAAACTATATCGATAAAAAAAAAAGCTTTGATGCAAAACACACTCTGTTTGTTTACATTTTTTCTTAAAATATGTCAAATTGTTTACCACTATCGAGATCAGCCATCAGATAATATGAATGTAATATACTTTTCGTATCCTGATGCAATTCAAATGGTCGCCGACATGAAAGAAAAAGAGAAGCTGAAAGTTTTTATTTATTTATATTTTCCTTTTTAGGGATACAGTAGTGAAGCCAGAAACAAAATTAAACTGTTGAAATTTTTCTGAACTATATAAAAGAATATTTGCTAGACGACCGATGAATATATTCGAGAGAAATATTAAATGCTTTTCCGGACATTATAAATAAGCAATATCCCGGAAAACACCTCATGCGAACGAAAACAGGGAAAATATAAAGCGAACTTGAGGGAAACTTCTGTCAGATTATTGCGCAGAAGAGATTTCATTCTTAAAAATTCCAGTTGGCATGCTTTTTTTTCCCCATGAAATAAATGATGTATAAACAAATATGAAAATCCTAGCATGTGGTGTTCCAGATTTTTTCTATTACAATGACAGAATGTTTTTTCAAAAATAGTTAGAGAGAAGTTTTTTAAAAATTTATACTAAACAATAAATATATTTTTATGCATGAAACTATTTATATTTCTTTACATTTTCCCCGTAAATTTTAGGTTTGGAAAACAAATTTCTCGTCTGTATATAAAATAATTGAACTTTTAACCAAAAATTTTTGTTAATTTTTAGTGATTTTACATGTGTTACACAGATGAATATTACTTTGTCGCTTTGTATAAAGCTTGTTTTCGGTAATACGTAAACTATATTTAATGCCTTTCAAAATTTAAATACAAAAAATGTAAAATAATTAAGAAGCTTATAATTTTATTGGATTAAACTTAGTGATAATATTTATCAAACCACTTGTAATTAAATCACATGAAAATATTATATGTACACATATTAATAATTCATAATACTCGTATCACAACAGTTTATAATTTTATTAATTTTAGACATACGAATTAAATACAAATCATTTCTCATTGGTATGTTTGATCCCGTTTCTCATTGCTCCATTTATTTCCAGGTCTCACAATGAAATTTTATGCTGTTTATTCTATTGTAAACCAATTTTGAGAATAGCAGTGCCCATTGACTATGAAATGAAAACAGGAGCATTCATTTTCTTGAGCCAGATGCACCGTATTTGTATAGAAATAGCAAAATATGGTTAGAAACAACAATACGTTCATCTAAAAGAATCCTACACATACTCAGTAGATCGAAGCAACATATGATAACCCATCCATTCTGACTATGGTTCTTTTTTCAAGATATTAATGAAAAAGATGAGTAATATAGTTTTTTTTTAATACCCGGTTTCTTAGAAACTTTTACCTTTCGGTACAGCAAGGGACTGAATTTAAGGCAATTTAAGAAATGAGGCAACTGTTGGATGTGACACTGTCATCACGAAGGATGTTGAGTTAGCAGAATTTAAAAGATCTCATAGATCATTTCACATGGAGAGCATTTCGATCAAAATCTATTTTACATGCTCAAGTCGCCGTTAGTAAATATAATAGATATTGTATTAGGTCGGGACTGGAACTCATTATTTTGAGAAAGACGCATTTCCCATAAAGGCCCTTGTGGTCTCATGTGAGTAATTTGAGAGAAAGTATTTCGTGTCCACAAAAGCATAGAATAGGCAATTGAAGCAACATATGAACTAACAGTAAGTTTCAGATAGTCATCTTTGTACTTCTGATCATTGCAAAAGCTCCTTTGAGCCTCACTTAAGGTCATTGTTCTCATTTAAAGAACCATTTTTCCCCGTATGAAAGGTTGAAATCATTAGAACTCTCTCTCTTCTAATCTGTACTTGTACGCTAAATGTAAGATATATTGCTTCTCCCTCTATGTAAGCACATTGAGAATAATTCTATAAAGCAAACCGGAATTCGTCAGGCATATCTGTTTTCAGTTTTTTTGAAGTAAAGTGACTATTCAGACTTTCTTCGGTGATGAGAGGTAAGCGAGATGTACATTATCAGTTGCTAGTACGCCGATAATTTGTTGAAATCCGGCATCAAAAATATGCATCTATGCTGATGTGAAATTGTAGTTCTGTCGCAATATGCAATGACCAAAAGGCATTTCTTGATTTATCTTAAGCATATTGCTGACGTATTAAAATCATTACTTTGAAATCAATTTCCTAGCATGCATACCATAGAACTGTTGTCATTTAAAGATCTTGCAACATCACTTTTTCTAATACATGCTTTTATGGAAATCATATGGCTATATAAAGCAATTATACTAACACATACTGCTTCAAATTGTTTTTATGATGACATAACTGTTATTCATTAAACAGCGATGATTCAAGTGAATTCCAAGGAACTGATTTTAAACTGCATAGTATTTAGAAAAGATATTGGCAGGGTTTTACTTGAAGATAACACCATACGTTAACGTATACGATGTAGAGCGTTGCATGTATGATATACAGCATTATATGTAATATGACTTACATGAAAATTAATTTTATATACAATATATATCACTGCATTGGACAGATTTCATTAATGCTACTCGATGTAGCTTTATATATATATATATATATATTTGTGTGTGTGTATTGAATGTATATACATATGTATGTATATCCATGGAATCAAAATTATTAACTTTTTTCTTTACTCAATTTATATCAAATTCTTTAATTAATTTGTTTTACACTTAGAAACCGAACAGTGTAATTGTTGTTATAAATATATATGCGTGTGAGCAATGTATTCTTATGCTGCCCTACCACTTGTTTCTTTAGATGTTTCACCAATAAAATATGTTTGGGATGTAATTGTACTTCATTTGCTTAAAATAGCACCGCCATATTTAGAAAATGGACTGAGATGAATCGTTGAGAGATTATGGATGACTATCTCTCAGGAAACAATTTACATATCTTTCAGACTATGCTTAAATGTGTTACTCAATCTGTTGTCACCAAGGATGACCCAACGAATTTCTGACATACAGTAAAGTCATTCTTTACTGTATGTCAGAAATTCGTTGGGTTGTCATGTCAGAAATTCACCACTAAGAAAACATTATAAAATAGTTCTTAGAGATTTTTGGCCTATGAAAGAAGTACAAATCTTCATGTAGAATTAAATATCACTTTTTGTAATTCTCTCTCCTTTTGCCAATTTTCATCACTACCAATGCATGAGTTTTTGGTGTCTTATCATTTCCTTTTCATTCTTCACTGTAGCATTTGAATTTGTATATACATTGTTGGAAAAAAGTAGGATAGTTACATTTTATAAATTACGCTTTAAATTTTAGGCCAATGAATGTAATTATTATTTTTTTTATTTTATTAAGCTTATTTTTCTTTTATTTTCAGTGAATTAGTTTAATTCACCACTAAGAAAACATTGTAAAATAGTTCTTAGAGATTTTTGGCCTATGAAAGAAGTAAAAGGACACCTGCAAAAATATTCTCATTTTGAAATCTGTAGCAGTTTAATATGCTTAAAACATTGTTCTTTTAAACTATCTTTTTTTTAAAAGATATATTTTCTCTAAAAAATACATTCATTTTGTATTTTTTGTATTTTAAAATACTTAAGGTAAAACCTTTAAATAAATTTCATAAAGGCCAAATTGTGGCATTTAATGATGTTGGCAAAAGTCTAAGAGAAATTTTTTAGTACCTACACATCAGCCCAAATGATTTTTCTAACTTCTTGAAAAATCTAAAGAGTCAGAAGAAAACAGAGATTGGCAGACTTAAAAAATTGATTCTCACATTATCAAGGAAAACATTTTAAAGGATTTAAAGAAACCTTTAAAGAACTTTAAAAAAATTCTTAAAAACACGGCTTGGAAGTATTGGAAAAGCACAAAACCCATATGGCTTCACACATGTAACCAGAAGAACATTTTACACCTACATAAAAAGATCGAATACGTTCCTATTCAAGAAAAGAAAGCACCATCCTAAATGAAGCGAAAGGCACATTGATCACCGCCTTCGGTGGGACAAAGAACACATATCTTGGAGATCCGAATTAACTTCAGTTATATTTTCTAATGAAATAAAATTCAATTTAGATGGCCAGAGGGTTATCAATATTATTTAGCATTGTCTGGGTACACAGGAAGAAACTTATTTCATCTGATGGATAAGAGAAGGCAGTTTAATGGTTTGGGTATCTCTTGGCTATGTTGGAAAGACCAATCTAATATTTCTGAATGAAATACAAAAACGTATAGATTATATTCAAATTTTCAATTCAGAGGTTCATCCCTATGGCGCTGAGATAGGCAAAGAATATTGGATATTTCAGCAATATGGAGCATCAATTCACACGGCCAATGGCGTTAAAAATTGGCTTGGAACAAATAATGTTCGGGTTTTGACATAGCCAATTAAATGTACAGGTCTCAATATTGTTTAAAATATTTAGTCAGTTATTGTTCGGCGTGTTTACGCCAAAGGCAAGCAAAATGAATCTTTGATTGAACTTCGAGGAGCTTTGAATTGCGTTTCGGACAATTTTATCAAACCAAAATTCAAGGCTTATATGAGTGAATGGCAAATAGAGTCTTTGAAGTAGTTAAATCAAATGGCAGAAGAATTCCTTATTAACAAGAACTTTACTTTCATTATTTAGAACAGTCCATCAACTTTTTTCACACAGTATGATGTGAATGAAATTAATTTTTAATTATAATAAGGAAGTAGTTTTTTATTTTATGTTTCATATATAGTTATCTGATTGCAAATAACTTTTTAAAAGAGTATAAAGAAAATATTTTGTAAAAATTTAAAATTCTTCTCCTATTTGAAAAACACCTAGTGTTCTACTTTTTCCAACAGTGTGTCTGCGTGTATGTGTGTACAGTACTATATATACATAAAGAGGAATGCAAAGAGTATCCCTTAGAATTGTGTGTACAAAAGTAGTAGATAAAACCTTTAATAATCTTATAACTCTTTAGAAAAATATCGGAGAAACATCAGATTTCAAACACTGATTATGATTCGTCAAACTAAAATGTCGAATTTATAAATATCCACTTCGTCTATAGTTTACCTATTTTTTAAGTTACGTCTATAAATATTATTTATTAAGATTTTTATGCATTATCATAAGAAAGAAATGTATTGAACAATTTATAAAACTTTGAATTTTTTAAATTGATGTTAGTTTTCCAATTTTAAAACCTAAATACTTAACACCTCTTCAAAAATCACATTAAGTCTACTATAATAGAGAAGTTTTAAAAAATTTCGTCTTTGTTTATTTGTTAAGAACTGAACCAATTTTGAAACATTTAAGCAATGCACAAAGCATCTATGAAATATTTTACAAATTTAGATGAGTTACAATTGTAAAATAATAATGATAGTATACTTAGTGATAGAATAACTCATATATTTTATTTTATGGTGTGTAAATGCTTATAAATAATTCCCTTCTTCTTTTTCATTACATTTTCTGAACTGGCGTGGTTGTAATTATCGTATTAATTTCTTTTCAAATTTAAATGTCCTTTCTTTATCGTGTTTGCGTTCTATTATTATTGGTAAGCAATTAATCGATAAATATAGGACGAGGTAGCTCAATTTCATGCCCTACCAGGTCACTTGATGTAATGCCCTTGGAAGATTTTCCTTGAGCATTTAAAAGAACATTGTTTCTATTACAAAATTATTAATTGTTGAAAACTAGAAGAACAAGATTAGAAACGCAACATCCACTGTAGATACCGATATGTATGCGTCTTCCTACCAAGGAAGAAATTCGCTACCATCGTCATATTACAACTTGAGATGAAGGTTTATGTATATAGATATTTAAGATCAAACATATTTACATATCACATATTAATAAATTAAGCAATGACCAATTTATATAGTTTGGACTTACGCAAAATGACTAAACTTTGTAAATGATATAAAACTGCATTAAAACTTTTCTTTATTATAAAATTATGAATGTCAAGTTTTTTATTTTTTAACAACGTCTAATTTTCAAAATTTTTACCAACCGTAAAATCGTAATTTATTTTCTTTGTATTTAATGCAAATTTCAAAATAAAGCGATCATCAAACTAACTGATTATTACATTTGACACCACACAGTGGATATCCCAACTGCCTAAAGTGAAGCTGTTTAATACCCATTGCTTTTTATTGCTTTACGAGTGGATTTTTTTACAGATTGTCGGTTATTGGATTGTTCACCCATATCGCAAAAGAGAAAACCCGAGAAACCTCCAAGCACTCACCACGATAGACATGCATGAAGAAGCAACAACACAACACTTATGTTTCGATGTTTAAGTGATTGATGAGACCCTCTCTCTGAGGAAACGGTCTTATCACTTGACTCAACTGAAAACTATTTATCTATCTGACTATTTTCATGTGGAGTGCGGTGTTAGTTTACTCATTTCGGTCTCTGTCGAGCAGTTAGTGTGTTCGATTATCACCTTAAGTGTGGCTGTTTGTAGTGATTCCGAATCCATTTTAGGCCATATGTTCCGTTTTAATTAGACTTCGTATGCCAAAAAGGACCATTCGGCTTCAGCAAAGCTAAATACTCTTAGCAGTGTAGATTTGTATCAACAGTCGGTATTCCATTTATTGGCTAAAAACTTCTCGTGATAGAGTTATTTCAATTAGTAATAGCTGTTTATAAACTAATCAATCAAAATCATGTTCTCTCATTTCTGTATTGCGGTGAAATCTCGTAGCTTTGTTATTGTCATTAAGAACAACGCACTTCTACTCATTAATATCTATTAATTAAAGTGGTATATAAATCTAATGCAATGGTATCCTTCTTTGAATGCTTCTATTTGTCAATGAAGAAAAGCTATTAATATGTGAAAAACAACAACTAATCTTTTTTAAATAGAATAATAAAATTTTTGTCTCATGAAAACTAACAGAAGAAATAGACATTTCAATAATAAATGTTAATGTTACCAGTGAAACTGAAATAAAGTTCTATAAAGTCCCCATTTTATAGTTGTGATTCCTACTTAGATATTATAAATAACAAAAACCTTGCTAAGTGTGTATTTTAGTCTAAAAAAGGTACCACAGAGACAATTGAAACCATAAATTTAAAACAATTGAATAAATTGATGACATGAGGAAATTAAATCCCTTAATATTGAAGCATTTCAGAATACAATAGTATATTCACTTGGAAAAAATTAGTATATGACATTGCATTAAAATTATAGAATTTAATTGTTAAAAACAGAATTTGTTCTGTGACCTTTGATTTATCCATTTTATTCAGCAATCATGATTGCCTTCGATGTCCATATAGTGCAAAAAATGAAAATCTCTGAGAGATATTGGAAAAGAAAACAAAGAATATTTGCATGATAGATATTGGAAAAGGAAACAATCACGGCACTCGTTCGAAGAAAAATAGGAATAACATTGGATGAAAATAGAGCCCTTGATTAATATGATGAAATAATTCTTTTTTTAACCTCATTAAATTTCAATACTCGGGAAATTGATCACTTCGATCGGCCTTATTATTTTCCATTGGAAAAATACTTTTGATCAGGTGAATTGAGTTAAATCTGAAAATTCACTTTTTTTTTTACTTTTTTGTAAGCTCTCCTGCTCATGTGGATGATTTGTATAATCTAAAGAGAGATCCTGTACTTTTTTAATCAATTAGAAATACTTACATATCATTAAAATTGATCAAATGATTTAAATTTATCTTTAAGATATTAAGAAATTTACTTGTGTGTGATATGCTAAATTACTTGAAATGAATTGCAAATTAATGAATATAGAGAACACCATTGAAATTTATATTTACAATGATAAATTATAGCCTTCATAGTTAAATATATACATAGTCTAAACTAAGTGCTTAAAATAACTTACACACACAAATATAAGGTCATTCAGGAAGATAATTATTTAATGCCAAAAGACATCTTTATTTATATTTAAAGTAAAATTTGGGGTTTTACTCAGAAATTATATACATTCTAATAAAATTTAGTATTATAATCAATACTTAGGTATAAATTATAAGAAAAATCTTATTGGGAGTATTAAAAAAAGTTATCTCGCAACAGATAATATATTTTAAATTTTGAAGCTATTTAAATATATTGTTTGATAAAAAACCAATTAATTTAATTTTTTTTTTTTTTTTTTTTTTTTTTTTTTAAAACAGTGTGTTTGATATTTCTAGGTAGTTATAAGTATAGAAATCAGTATTATAAATTTTCAAATAACTTATACGTCAAATATAAAATACGAGATTGTGAAAGAGATAAGATGAATTAAAAAATTAAATTAAACTGTTAAATTATTACAATTTTATTTAGTTTTCACTCCTTAAAATGTCCTAAATGAATTAACTGATAAACATTAGCCGATAAAGAATACAAACAAATGAACTATAACTTTAACTATGCAAGTTTCTTAAAGAGTAAAATTAGAAGCTTGTTTTAGATAAAAAGTATCTGTAGTTTTAAAGAGCAAATCAATTGATTTAAGCAAATTCAATAGAAAAATATAAAATATTAAAAAAATTAACAAATTTAGAATTACGAGTTTCAAGGTAATTTTGATAAAATTTAAATCATTTTTAGCATTGACGAGAGAAATTTTTAATTTTCATTTTATGAAATATTAAATAATTATTTTATTTTTATTTCAAAGATCAAAGAAATTAGTTTTATGATTTATTTTAGCCAAAAAATCTGTTTTATTAAATATTATTTTTAAAAATATACGGAAAACAAATAACATAAATATAAAAAGGAAACGCTTTTGGTTTAATTTCAAGAACAATTCTCATAATTCAGATGAAAATTCTAAAATGAAAGAAAATGAATGAAATGATTCCAACATTAAAGATTTAAGAACATTTATTAAGAACAACACAAGAACATTTTTGTTTCTTGAAAGAGCGCAGTTTTATACCTAATACAATTATAAGGATTTCATAGTTATATAAAATAATTATAAGAATTGGTATTTAATAAAATATTATTTGTTATTTTAAATGTCAAGAACTGGTGTGCTGTTGGAGATTAAACTACCATGGATATTTTAAATATACTTGATAGACTTTCGCATCCAGTCATACCATACATTTTCAGTGGATTCCTTCTTATGTTGGGGTTGAAGGAATTGTAAAAGCTGACTCCTTGGCCATATATCTTAGAAGGATATCAATCATTGTGGGAAGTTAATTTTCTGCAAGATTTCTTCCCTGGCTAAAACAAGACTGGATAAGTTTCCGAAAACCCCTCTCAACCACTCTCAGTATTTTGCAAAATATCCGGGGGGGGGAGAGATCTTTCCAACATACACCGAAATTCCACCAAACTGCTTTTTCTTGAGTGGCCACACAAGAGCCCTCATTTTTAAGCAGGGTCAAAAAATATACCCGGAGTGCAATTGGTGAACTGTTGGCATGGCTTCCCCTGCTCATATTTTGGTATGTCTAAATTTTAGCAAGGACGAGGTTCTACCGGACCCTTATCTTTTTCTAGACTTTTTAGATATTTTCAGATTCATGAGGATTGTGTGTCTTGCTCTGGTAGATAATCCCAAGATTAACAACAACAAATGTCAAAAGCATTAATATATACTTCTTTTACAACGTATTGCTGATGGGCTATTACCGAAGTTCGATGTAAGACACCATGCATCTAATACAAATCTACTAAATTTTTAATAAAATGCTTACTTAATGAAGAAAACCTGGAATACTCGCAAACACTGAATTCGACAAACGCACATGTAGAGATCAGAAAACCACCCTCAATCTCAATCTCTTGTTGCGCAAAAGTGGTGGGTACGAATCGATAATTTTCTACATGTAGAGCTTACCATTAGGTAATGGTGATCTCCATTAACATCATTTAAAATATATCTTACATCTAGAATTTTACACCACCATAAACTAGAATTTTATGTTTACGAACTACAAATAAGGAAGTACAGGATGAGCAAAAACTTGCATGTATATGATGAAGCAAGATTTTGAAGAGACACTGCTTCATTTGGCTGACGAAATTCACTTGTGAAAATGTAAATCGAATATACAACCTACATTACTTGATCGTATATTCAGTGGACGTTATGTGGTTGAGTTATGCGGGTAGTGTTTCCATATTTTTGTCTACGTTCCTCGCAGACTAAGTTAAGGATTTTATAATTCTTTCTACTGTCTGCTCTTGACTATGAATATATTCTACATTTTTTACACGACTTCTGTACACAATTTCCTTAAATTAATATTTCTAAAAAACTTAAACGAAAAAAAATGAAACGATATTTTGTGCAAACATTCTTCTTATAAAAGTCTACTTTTATTGACAATTTTACTTAGAAAATTTTTATTATAACTTTTTTTAAAAATATTTTTAGAATAATAATAAGATACGACTATTCTACTTATTCGATTAATTTAGAAACTGGTTATAGAAACTGTTCTACTTATTCGATAATTTAGAAACTGGTTAAATAGACTATAAGTTTTTATAACATTTTGTTTTAAAAATTGAGTAAATATATAATAAATTTAGTATTATATATTGTTAAAAAAGGAAACCATTGTTTAACATCAATTGTCCTTTGCTAGCTCTCTAAAAAAAATTATGCTCTCAAAAATCTTACTTCAAATTGATTTACTGGGATATTTAATGTAACAAAAACTTATAAGCAATCATTTTTAGTAAATTTAAAGGAAATCAATACCGTTATAAAAACTGCTTGAAGGCAAAACTTCGAATCATTATGAAAAATATTTCACAAAGTTTTTTTCTATTTAAAATGTTTAAAACTTTGAAGTTTGTAAGAAACTCTTTTTGACGCCATTTAATTTTTGCTATCTATATATCACAACTTGTTTTTTTACAAAAGTTTAAAATATGTATCGTTGACAAGATTTATTAAAAATGTGAGTGCCACATTTTAAACACATTTATTTTTTTTTTTCAATATGAAGTATATTTTAAATAAGAAAGTATTCATCTATAAAATAACACCTATAAAGAGTGAATCGTTAGAATATAAAGTATAAAATAAAATAATGTACACAGAAATATATTCTGCAACATATTCTTTAACACCTCTTCCATAATCACATTAAAAAGAAATTGGTCTCAGATCTCATTAATATTGAACCATTATGATAACATTTAACTTATAAACTTACAAAGAATTTAATGCATTCAAAGTTTAAGTCGGTGGTTTGGAATAATTTTACGACACTGTTTTTTCAAAAATCGATGATACTGAATATCTATAAATACACTAAGAAAAAGAATACTTAAAATTATTTTTATAAGGATTTATATTTTTTAAAATACTATTTATGTATGGATAATTATTTTTAAAAAATTATGATTAATTTTTGCAAATTACATATTATTTTTTCAGGTTATCAAACTTATTTTAATCTATTGCTATACAAATTTAAAAATGTAATTTATAAAAATTATTTATCAAATTGTGATATCAGTTAAACAAAAATCTATCAAGAATTTAAAATTACTTCTGATATAAATATCTCTGTAACTAATGGAATTATTTTACTATGAATAAAACTACAAAATATTACTTACAAACGAATTTATTATAGTTTTACTATAAGTTGTATTAACAAAAGAAATTTTGGTTTTTAATTTATATTTATTTCACTTTACATTTTATTATTTTTTGTAACTTGATTACTAATCCTTAAAAAGAATTGTTTATTTATGCATAACATTTAAGGATCAAATGTTTTCTTATTTTCTTTTAAATTGCAAAAAATAAAAATTAAAATAAAGCTTTTTCATTTTGGAGTTTGCTTACACTCTAAATTCAACTTAAGTTACGTATAACAAATTAAAATGTGTTTCTATAACAAAATTTTTTATAACACAAAACATAACATAAACTATAACAAAATTCTAAATAATAATTATTTTTTACAAGCATTTATAGTCGATAATTTTTTTCACTATATTTTAAGAAAATTAAACCGTTGACATTCAGCTTGAAAGAAAACAATCTTTCCAAGAATGTATTTTCTTCAGTTAAAGCAGAATCAAAGTAATGTTGAAACCAACTAAATGTAATGTTAAAATAAAATTATTAATTAAACAAATTAGGAACTTCTTTGCTCTATAAAAATTTTAAAAAATATAAAGAATATATTGCCTCTGTTAAATGCTATTATTTTTCCAGGTTTTTGAGATTTTTAAAATGGAAAGCATTTTTTTCCAAATTCTAGTAATACAGAAATAAATTTTTCGCAATATTTTATTTGTCGAGCTGTCTTTTGAAAAATATAAGATATATTTAAATTAAAATACAATCATTTATTAAAATTAATAAAACAACTATGTTTAATAAATTTAGTAAGTAAACTACGAGCAAACAAAGACATTATCCTATAAATTGAGAGCCAATATTAGTTTTTATATAATAACTTAATATTTGTAGAGGTATGCTAAGATATTAATTTTTCTTATAAAACTATTCCTCTTTTAAATTACTTACCCAATGATGAGAAAATTATCATCAGAAAAATATAATTCATAACTTCATTTAAAAGTATTTACTTATTTAATTTATCAAACTTACTTTAATATTTTCTCAATTTGCTATTTATCTCGAAGCATTTTTAAGAGCATAAGCTAGTTTTATTTGAAAAAGTTACTCTATTTAAAAAATTACAATACTAATCTTTATTATTTTTTCACAGTATCATTTGTTCTATTCACTATCACTATTTCTCACTTAATTTCATTATCTTATATTCACTTTGTTAAACTTTTTCTCATTTCTACCGTTTTTATTACCTTTAATTTCCAAGACTGCAAAAATAAACTTCAAGATGATGTAATGTAAAATAATTATTTACTTTGAAACTCTTGGCTAAATCAAAATTATTGAATGTTTCAAATACACAGTCGCTCATCTAAATCAATAGTTTTAGAGTCAATACTCACCAAATCTAAATTAAAATATTAATTTTGCAGTTTAAAAATTTTAATTCAGCAATTATAAATCTCTCTTACAATTTCGGTTATTGATAGAAGAAACATTCACGCGATAAAAAAGTTATTCAAAATGGAGTCTATATATAAAATATAATTATAATTTTAATTTTGAATACGATTATTGAACTAGTATTTCAAATTTTTAAAATGTATTTCATAAATTATGTGAAAAAATATTTTTGTGTTCTGTCAAATAATTAAAATAGTTAAGATGCCAGAATTGACATGATTTACAGAAAATTAATTTTTTCTATAAGTTGTATAAAATAAACTAGAATAAAAAGATAAAACTAACTCAGGTGAGTAATTTTATCAAAGGAAATATGCAAATTACAATACAGAAAGCTTAAAAAAGATGTCTTTTAGAAGGGAAGAGAAAATTAATTTTAGATGCATATATTAGGGATATTCTTAATTTAAAAGTATCTCACACTAATTATATAGCTTTAACATACTAATTACGATACATGATATTTTAAAATCCAATTAGAATTATTGCTGCATTCACTTAAAATAAAATTAGAAATTTAAATAAAATATAAACTCGTATTTTCTAATAATGTGTCCTGCCAAATATTATCTTAAAATATATTTCATAATCAATGTAATGGTAAAATTACAGGGCAGCTAAAATTTTTGTTGTGAAACGTAATACAATCCAAGAAAACTATCATCATATTTCAGCTATTCGATAAGGTTTAACTTTTAAAGGCAATTTATTAATGTAATACCCATAATTTCTCAAACAAGTTAAAACACACCATAAATATTATTATTATGTTTATTAAAACACACATAATTAGAATTAGTTCTTTTGATAGTTTAAATGCAATTTTGGGGTATATATGAATTTAAAAAATTAATTTAAACACACATATGAGAAAAAGATTTTGTTGAAACTTTAATTTTATTTTCGTTAAATATGACTTATTTTACAAAAGCTGTAAATGGAACAGCTCTCTTTCCATTATTAAATTTAAACTCATATTTGAAAATTATCTTTAAAATGAAGATGAATATTAGTTTTCAATTTTCCGATTATAATAATGTTTTCAATGCATCCTTTACTTTAACGATACGATACCAAAAATCTACCATCATGAACAATATTCTTCTAGTAATGAAGGAACTTTATAATTAAAAATTTTATTTTTAAATTAATTGTAACTTAATATGCTTGAATAAATTTTTAAGTTTTTCCAAAAAAAAAAAAATATATGATGGCTGGATTTACATTTTAAAATAAGTAAAATACTTATTTAAAAATGATGTTATACATATTTATAATTAAATTATTTGGTATAATCTTCATTTAACGTGAACAGCAGCTAAACATCTTTCTTATTACTCGAATTTTGCAATCCTCATCTCTTTTTTACATCAAAACGTTATAAACACACAGAATAACTTCTCTGCATATAAACAAGATGCATAAGTTATCTTTCATTTTTATATATCATTTCAGTATTACTCCCATTTTCTTTTCAATACTACATACGTAATAAATATATATTTCAATATGTTTTAATGACAGTTGTTCTTTGCTACATACAGCTTTAGCTGAAAAATCACTCCAAAATACAAAGCAGCTCAAATATCACAGAATATTAAATATAGTAAAAAGAACAAACATTTAAAGCAATAACCAGAACAAAATAACATAAAAACAATTTAGAAATTTTAAAAAATTTAACAAGGAAACGAACACAAGAGGGAGCCACCTTAGCCATAGTTGTTGCTCATTTAGAACCAAGCAGGAGACACATGTGAATTAAAGATATCACGGACACGAATAAAATTTTCTTCCTGAATAACAGTTGTAATCTCTGTATCAAAACACAATATATATAATATTTCAATACTTTTTGAATACGTTTTGTGTTAAATTTATCACTTTATGTTTTAGTATGTCTCGCTCATTTACGGAAGTTTTTATGTATGATTGATAATGCAAATGGAACAAGCATTTAGTAGATTATAAGCCAGTTCAAGTATCCGCACTTGAAGAGAAAATTGAAAACACGAACTGTTGTACTGGTGATCAGAGCACAAACCATACAACTACTTGCTCGATTCACACATTTTTGTGAAAACTGTGAATGAATGCTTATTTTATCTCAGGGAGTCATTTTATACTATTCTAAAATTATGTAATATGAAAAATATGCATCAAATGATGCTGCATAATAGAATAGATTAATCATCTTAAAAATATGATAGTTTCTGCAAAAGTTATAAAAATAACCAGTCCACTTTAAAAGCATAAATGAAGAACAAAATATGCAAATTTCAGCACATCATTATTCTTAGCATAAAGGACACTTAATAGCTTTTAATATTTCAATTTTTCCCATCTGTATTTTTATGCACAAGTAGGAAATTAAACATACACTGAAATCATTTTGCATATTTTAATGTTTTTAAAAATTTACTTCCGCTTTTGTGTGTGTTGATGATTAATTTAGATCCAACTCTCGCATCGTTAAATAAGAAAGAACGATTAATTGTAGCTTAGTGGTAAGATAACGTTGTTTATAACGAAAGATTCCGGATTCTGTCTTAGTTGTTATAGAATGATGAGAGATGCATCTCTACTTTTAGCATGAACATATAAGGGGATATAAGTGTTGAATATTTCTTGGTTTTCTCCCTTGTGTAGTGTAAATATATTTCATTTTATATTAAATATACCTACTTGGAAAACACAATGTCTTGACGGCATATTTAAATACCTTACAACATAAGAGATTTCTGTTTTCTACTACATGGTGTTGAAATAAGAGTGTTTACTGGAATGTAAAATTTATTAATGAATAAAACTTATTTCTTAAATCATGTATTTTAATCATCGTATATTTAAATACAATTATTAGGTTAAATGCAAAAAATGATTTCTCTTCTTAATACACTCACTTTCAAAAGTTAAGCACGGAGAGGAAAATGCTAATTTCCGGAAGCCAATCAGAATTGAAGAGGATGCAAATCACTGCAAAGATAGATGAAGTCTTAGAACCCTTTGTGAAATTGTACACTGCCGCAGTTGGCCCTACTTTTGTTTTAGTGGATGATAACGCACGTTGACATCGTCAATGACTACTTAGATAGTGAAGGGATTGCGTGAAGGGCGCGGCCAGCATATTCGCCCAACCTTTATCCCATTGAAACTCTTTGGGATGCTCTCAGCCGTGCTATATCTTCACGTTTCCCACCTCCAGCCACTCTTATTGAGCTGGAAACTGCTCTACAAGAAGAAGGGCTATTGCTTAATTCTGCGATGGTGGACCACCTAATTGAAAGCATGGTCACAAGGTGTAAACTTTGTATGCAGATGAGGGGTATTCTGTATTTTTATGCACAAGTAGGAAATTAAACATACACTGAAATCATTTTGCATATTTTAATGTTTTTAAAAATTTACTTCCGCTTTTGTGTGTGTTGATGATTAATTTAGATTATTATTTTAATTATTATTTTAATACACTATTAATGTCTTTTTTCATTTTATACTGTTTAGTTTCACTTTATACATAATTCTGTTTAAATATCCAGCATGTCATTATCTGATAACTTGCAAAAATTTAATATTGTTGTTATTTGTGTACATAATTGTTGATTTTATTTTACGCATAAATATATATGCTAATTTCCTGCCGAATTTTGTGTCAATCAAAGCAGTATTTGTTGATTTTTTTGCATTTTACATCTTCGTGCTTAACATTTGGAAGTGAGTGTATTATACATAATAATCAATTCTAATTGCACATGATTATAATACTTTAAAGTATCAAGAGTTATGTGCGCGTGGAAGAACTCTTTAGATTATTGAAGCAATATGAAATGGTCATATGGAATTTTTATTTAACCATATAATATTGTTTAAAAAATGAGTAAAATGTCATGAATCTTCCATAAAATTTTTATTAATAAAACTCGATACAGCATTCTTCTTCATTAAAGTTTATTTTACCACTGTTACTCTAACGTGGCTTATTGGATTTTGACCATCGCATGATCTAACGAAATTTTTAAAATAAGATTTTGTAAGATACTATACTCTATAATCTATGCAGGGTTATAATTCTAGTTTTCAAACAATTTGAAAGCAAGGATTTTTTTTATCATATACTCTGCCTGACATTGAAAATGCAACACCAATAAGGAGTGGAGAGAAAATTATGCAAATTTCAGTGTAGACTCACCTTGCCGAATTATGCTAATGATGTGAAGTATGCAGCTCTCCATCTCTCATAGGATAAGATATAAGATGAGGAACTGACAGAATGGATAATATTCGCACGGTTATTGCTGTTTGGAAAATAATTGTTGAAGGCTTGTTCTTGTAGTAAAGAACGCCTGTAATTGCAGAGAATGCCAGGCAATCGTTGATGGAGTCAGTTCCAGCAGACAGTCGAGTATACCAGGGGCTTGGTGACCAAACTAAGAAAGGCAAGTTGGTCCTTACGGCAAATCGAAACTAAAAGATATCTGGACTCGTCCATAATGCACCGGCTGTGATAAAGATGGTTCGAACAAGTAACTGTGGATCTTTTGCAGGGTGCCGGTGCAGCCAGAGTGATGTCAGCACCTGGGATCGATGCGTCCGATGGAAGGTGGTGGCTGCCCCGCAAAGCACGTCTAATGAAATTCTGCAGCATGTGCAAGACACACTGGATGCTCGCATATCGAGCAGAGCTATTTGCCTTCTATTGGTTGTTAGTGGCCTGCACTCGTGAAGTCCGTTAATAAGACTACCATTGACACCCCTCTGTCTGGAATGGTGCGTGATTAGAGCAATGTGGACGGCGGTGGGGCAAAGATCATCTTCTCAGATAAGTCACGCTTCTGTTTCTTCAGTAATAATAGCCGCGTAACAGTGTCGTTGACTGAAGACAGGTCTAATCCTGTATCAATTGTGGAACACCACACTTCACGACAATGCGGCATCATGGTTTGGGGCACCATTGATTATGATACCACGTCACCCCAAGTTCGTATTCACTACACTATGACAGCCCAATGTTTCGTGATCGATGTGTTGCATCCAGTGACATTCTTCTACCTTCAAGGGGTACCTAGTGGCCTCTATCAGTAGGATAACACCCGACTGCATATTGCACGCATTTGCCAACATGCCCTGCAATATGTATAGCTGCTTCCTTTGCCATCATGCTCTGCAGATCTTTCACCAATCGAACACATTTGGGATATGATTGAATGCCAATTATAGACCCTGCCACTGCCTCTTTCTGAAAACGCACTTTAGCAAATGTTTCCCAAGCAATGGAAAGCCATTCCTCAGGACGCCATTCGTACTCTCATTGATAGTGTGCCTAGACGTGTTGCTTCGTATATCACCATGCACGGTGTTCCTGCAACCTACTGACCCCAACCTGTACTATGCTTATCATTTAGAAATATAGATCACTTATTGTTTAGTTTCTATCACTCTGTTTGCCAAGTTTCGTCACTTTCTGGGCACTCCTTCTTGGTGTTGCACTTTCAATGCCAGGTAGTGTATATGCCTTACTAAATATACTTTAATATAACATAACAATGAAAACATTAATCCCTCATTTATGTTTTTGTTTCATTAGCTGATTCATGCATTTAAATAATTCTGTAAATATCTATGTTTTCGTAAAGAATGTATGAGAAATTTAACTATAGTTTTATTTTTGAAAAATATATATTTTAAATAATGAAATATACTAGCTTTTTAATTACTTTTAATAAAACATGTGATGTGTTGCATAAGATTTCCCGTATTACATTCTAAATATTGAATTTGAAAATAGTCTATGATTCATTGGAAAATTATTTGTGGCATAAGGTTATACAACTTCTAAAATATCTGGATTTTTTTTTTTTTTTTTAATTTTTACCTCGGACTAATCTTTCGATTAATTGTTATTTACTTAAAGAAAAGATATTTTAAAGTTTTTGCTGTTATATAAGAAAAATTTATGTTTGTATGATGTTTTTTTATACACGTTTTGCATAGTCTATAATTAAGAGAACATACTTTTATATTCCTAAAAATATAATAAGCAATAATAAGCTTATAAAATATAACGATTAAATGTTTCTGAGGAGTAATCTATTTATATATTTATTTTTTTATTTATTTATTTTTTTTTTTTTTGTGATGTGTAAAATTTTAACTGTGTATTTTGTAAAATATTTCTAAAAGTAAATACTTTTAGAAATATTTTACAAAATTAATATTTTATATTTTTTTTTATAATATTTTTGTGTATTTTTTAAACATTTACATAAATGTTATAAAGTATATTAATATTTTATTACACTTATGTAAATGTTTTTAAAAAATGCATGAAAACTTATGATAGTACGTGTTTTAATAAAAATTTATCACTGCCATCTTATTTTAGTAGGTTTGAAATCACTTCTTTTCAAGAGTATCTTCAATTTAGAAGACCAAAATTAGGAACTGACAGTGATACAAATATATTTTATACAATATTTCAAAATGTGAGTAGAATGAAATAATTTAGTGGTAAAAAAAATTTTGTTTAAATAATACTGAGATATTTTAAACAAAAAAAAAAACAGAGAAAAACTGAAGATATAGCATAAGTTTTAAGGAAAAAGGATGGTTCCAAATTACACGTAGATAACAGAACTTCCTAACAATATTTGAATCATATTTAAATAAGTACATGAAAGATTGTAACAGATCCCTTCGTACGTTTTGAAAAGGTAGTCTCAAAAAAGATTCACTTTGCATTCCGTTTTTGAAAGAAAAATCTACTAACTCGATTTATAATCTCGGCCACAAGCTTGTTGAAAAATATTTACTGAAATATTCTGAGCATATTTTATATTTGTGGTGAAATTCCTCTAAGGTAATCATGAAATATAAAGCAGGGTGTTTTGAATTTTTCATTAGGTAGTACTTTTCAATATAATATTATCTATTAAAGAATAAAAAAAAACACAAGTAAATAAATAAAACAGCGCATTCTTTCTCTTTCAATAAGAAATAGTTCTGATAAAAATATTATGCATTAATTAATATTTCTGCATTTTTTATTTATTATTATTTGTACTCAATTTAGTGCACGATGGAATGAATAAGGACTAATTTTATTTTTGAGATTCATTTCTAATTAAACTCTTTAGGAAATTCAGTTAATTATGTAAATTCAAATAAGTTTGATAATTTGAATAAAATGCAAAATTATTATGAATCAATATTTATATTCCCCAACGAATAGAAATATCTGTAAAGCTGATGAAATAGCAATCTTGAAAAATATCTTAAAATCTTTGTTTTATACTTAACATTCCAATAAATTTCTCATTCATAAGTAAAATTGATTTTTTGTAAGAGAGGTTTTAAGATATCTAGGCATTACCATAAATGAAACTACCAAAAGAAGCAACTCATTAAAATTAAAATTTTAACTGTATAAATGTGCAAAACATAGTGATCCATTTTCCTCGATTGTATTCATTAATAAAACTACTTTCATGCGTAAAATACAAAGCGTGAAATGCATTTGTTTAAAAAATAAAGTATATAAGCTTTCCGTCTTTCTGATAAAATTTAATTTGCATTTTCCATTCATAGAGTTTTAATTTTAATATGCAATTTTGTAATGCGATACGCAAGACACAGGTTCTGAAGTGAAAAAAATTTCTTAATACATCATTTTAGCCTTATACTAAAAAAGAAGCTATTTCTGATTAAAATTCAAATTTTCTTCCGTAATAACAATTAAAATGTAGAAACAATGCTCGTATAAAAAGTTAACGTTTAAAATATCAATAAAAAATTTTCTGGTTACAAATTAAAGGAAATAACATTCTTCAATTTTATGGAATTTCTATATTTTCCTATAACTTCAAGATGCAATTTGAATGTGTAAGTGTATAAATAAAATTTATAAGTATGTGTGTGTACATGGTGTATAGTAAATTCTTTTTTCCGTCTCACTCTCCTAAATTTGAAACGTGGACAATTATTGTCCACGTTTCATTAATTATTGGTTATCATTTCTTTTTGTAATGCCTAACCATTAGTGGTAAAAATTTGAAAGTTATAAGCCCTATCTCAAAAAATAAACAGAGAAAGTGTCAGTTAAAATGTAGAATAGCTGTGACTTAATATGAAACAATACCGTGCGCACATAAATGCGAAGAAAGGAAGGTGTACAACGCGCAGTAGTACCAGATATAGTACTTACTCGCATACAGTACATCAAAAGGCTACATACAGTACATCAAAAGGCTGTTTTACCAACTGTAGAGGCCCGTAATTCCTTAATCATAATTCCTTATTCATCCAAATAATAATAACAAGACCAGTTAACGGGACATTTATTTGATTCATTACGAAAATAGACTAGTTCTAATGCCTGAGAATGGACGTGGACACCAGAGAACTTCCCTCTACCTAACTCCAATGTAGCTTTGCCAGTTTGGTTGGAAGCCGCTGGAATAATTTACATTACAGGAGGGAAAATTATAAAAACAAATTATTTCAGAAATCAATTAAGTGCAAAATAATTGGGAAGAAATTTAAGAGTTTAAAATACAACTGAAAGTTACATTACAGGAATGGAACATAAAATAATAAAATTCACAAAATTGTAACAGGTTATATAAAACAATAATGATAAATATTGCAGTTCACACATATAATATAGAGTTGAAAGATGAGGATTACATATATGTAACTCAGTATTACCAAAATTGAGAAGAGAATGCAGTAAATGATAATTAACTATTGAAATTATGCATCAAACAAAAGTCACATAATGCAAAAGAAAATAATACAAAGGAAATATTTTTTGCAATAGTTTAGAATTTCAACAAGGAATTCAGTTAATGGAGATGGTAAAAATAAGGGTTACATGTGCACTGAATAAACTACAGTTTTTATGTTGATAGTGAAGAAAAACAAAAATATAAACAAATAGAAATAATATGACATACATTGCATTATAATGTTTTAAAACTCACAGCTTTAAAATAATTATGCAAACGTAAAGAAAAACAATACAGAACGTGCAATTCAGTAATATAAAATATGAAAAATATTATAGATTTTGCAATTGACCAATACAAAAATAAATCACCGTGTTCTTGTAAAGAATTGAAGAAAGAATTTTACGCACATATATAAAAAGGTATCAGATAATGGAAATTTAAATAAATGCAATAAAAAATAATATTATTCAAGCAAAACATAAAAAGTTAAAATTCAGTTGATTAGTTCTGAACTGTGAGAATTTCATTCTTTACTAGAAAATTCATTAGTTTATTTACTAAATTTTTAGAAGTTTTATTTTTAATAACATTCTGTTGCCATATTGTTTTCCATTTATCACTTGGTACTTCAAGGTGCCAGGAAGTTATTAATGGACAGTTGATTAGCTAATGAATTTGGCTGCTTCCCGAATTGCATGTGCAATCTTTGGAGAATCAAGGATTGAACCTGTAAAAATACGAGGGAAACGGCCCGTAGTCAGTGAATAAAATAATTTCATTACGAGTCCAGTTAAGGGCTTTTATATCGCATTTGGGTATTATCTAATAAATTATTCGCCCTGTGGTGACATTATCCCATTCTGGCTGCCAGAAGCTTAAAATCCAATCTTCCAGAAGTCTTATAATTGACATTGGAATGGGTAAAGTGAGAGAAGCGCAGTTTGATTTTGCAACATGTTTAGCAATTTCATCTGCCTTTTCAGTGCCATATACTCCTATATGGACTTTTACCCAACGATTATTGACATTGTTTGTGCCATGAAGAAGCACCTGAATATTATGAATTAATGAGCTTCTGTTTAGAGGATTAATGATAACTTTCAGAATCTCTTGACTATCAGTCGAAATGGACCTTTTCTAATAGCATATTGAATTGCAAATTTCAGGGCATAAAGTTCTGCCTGAAATACTGAATTTTCCTTGACTAGCTTCTGCCTCCATGTAATTGTTTGGGAGTTAACAAAGGCTATATAGACTGATCCAGTTCCTTCCTCCATTTTCAAGTCTTCTGTGTACATATTAATTGATCCATTCTGATAATAATGTGTGTTATCTGAAATGTCAATGTTTGTTACTTTGCTTACATTTAAGAAAGCCTGATGAATAATGTCTCTAGAAATTCTCTTTTCCACTTGATTTAGATCAGGAAAAAATAGGATTAAGGGACAGGGTATTCCAGCTCAGGTTGATTTGACAAACTTTGCCAGTGCTACTATATTTAAATGAAGAGGGGGAGATGCCTGATACTCTTAAAAGAGCGGACGTAGGAGTCGTGCTAAAGGCCCCAGTAATATTAAGGAGACGTTTTCTTTGAATTGATGCTAATTTGTGTTTCTTTTTCTTGGTCAAGGAATCTCCCCAAATATCTGAGCCATGAGAAAGCATCCTTTCTATAACCGTGTAAAAGTGATTTTATTGTGTTGAAAGATATCCTAAGTATTTCCAGCAATTTTGAGAAGTTTTTGATAAAAGATTATGGCTTTTTTATTTTGATGATTTAAATGTGCATACCAGTTTAACTTTTTATCAAGAACTAAGCCTAAAATTTTTTACACTGTCTTTTCTTTTTATTCTTGCATTGTATAGTATGATCTTGGGTCCTATTTTCAATTTAGCAATAAGAACATGGTTTGTTTTGTCAGAAGAGATAGTTAATTTATTTTTAATGTCAGTGAGTGTCCTCTTGCAAGAATATATACCATGATGTTGATCAATACAGTTGACAACTGACTTCTTGCATAATTTACCTCACACTTCATCCTATTGGGTCGCATTTGGTACTTATCTCTTTCGTACTTAATTGGTGAGGATACATGTAACACAATTTCCTCAGTTTCTTTCTTTCAGATATTTTAATTGAATATTTTAGTAGCTCTAATTTCAACATTCAGTCTTCACTTTTTCTTGACATTTTGATTACCAGTTAGACAAATAAAACACTAATTATATTCAAAAATTAGAATGCTGTGATTTTTAAAATACTTGAATTTCGTTAGTCTGAAATATTAAATTAGTAGCAACCCTCTATCTTTATAAATGGATAAAGATGTTAAAATGCATATAATCTTAGAATGTTTTTACATAGCTTATACTGTTTACGACTCTAACTAGCACATTTATAGATATAGAATATCAAATAAATTGTTGCAAAATTAGATTATTTGATGCTAGTTTAAATAAGAAAAGCATACTCAAACATTAATATTCAAACTTTATTTCAATTTATTAAAAAATTTATAACATTTTTATATAAACGGAAATTTTTCTATTCAAATTTATTTCATAAATTAGCTACAAACTGCTGTTTTAATTTTCCATTATTGATGTAAAATGTTTTTTTAATGAAATTTTCTTAAAACTTTCCTTGACCTTAACATACTTTCTTTCAAGAACACTTTAAAGGAATAAATTAAAAAAGGAAAAATTTAACGTTTCAGGATTTTATTTCTGTAACATTCAAGAAATGATTGGTTAGATGCATCGCATTTAATCGAAAAAAATAAAAGTTCTTTTTTGCATTAAAAAGAATTACGATTATAGAATGCGAGTTAAACTTATAAAATTAATTCATATTTTGATTTAACATATAAATATAAAAACAATATTCTAATTCTCGGGTCTTAAAATTTCCATTATACTCATATATTTGTTTATTTCATATTTTCTAGAAGTAACTTTTCCAATTTAATGAGTATGTTAATTCAACAACTTGACTGTATATTTCAGATTTCAACTTCTGTCTGTATAGGCACCATTTAATTATTTTTAATGTGTATTATAACTTTTTAAACACTAAGCATTCAATAAATATTTTTGTTAAAATATGAATATTCATTTTTAAGTTAATATATTATTTTTTGTAAGCATAAACTGAAAAATGTCATTTTATTTCGATGCTGTATTATATTTACCTGCTCATTTACATTAAGAACACATTTTGCTTTTGTACAAGATTTTTTCTGAATAAAATTTCAACTATTCTGAAATAACATTTCCTTAATACCTAAAAGTAAGTAATTTACAAATAAAGAAATGGAGCTTAATTATGTGTTGTTAGAACACAGTTTTATTTCATTTAACAAATTAATGTAAGAGATAATAATGCCAAAAGAATTTTTATTATAGTATGAAATATCCCAGTGTAAAAATTAATAAGGTTACAATTGAATTATACTTCATATTCTTCTACGGAAAAGCTGCTACATTGTCCTAATTTGGAGAGTTGATGCTACTTTAAAAGAAAATATGCTAAAATTAAGAATGCGATGGCTTTGCCTAAAAAGACAGAATTTACGTTTGCTACACTATGAGTAAATCTTATATTGCATTAATGAATAATGAGAAAAGTAAATTTCTTTAATCAAATGTATTCCACCTTTTTTTTATCAAGTATATAATAAAGACATTTTAATGTGATAGTATAATGCAAAATTATCTCCTATACCTATTTTAATAATTTAAGCAAATTATTGTAACTAATTAAAGCGAGAATTTAATGTTTAAGAATTTAAATTCTTTCATGTCAATTAAGAAAGTCGTGCTTTTAATGATTAGTTTGGTTTGTTTGTTGCTCAACGGTCATTTTTTACACACGATGGATATTTAAACCAGTATCTACGGTTTAAAGTGGATTTCGAATCACTACAATCAGCCGTGCCCAAGGTGGGATTCGAACCCACGAACTGTTGAACCGAAGGCAAGAGCGCCAACCATTCAGCTGCCATCTCGACCGTGCTTTTAAGGAATCATCCTTAAAAAATATACTCTTATTTCTCATCTTCATAAACTACATAAGAGCATTTTTGTGATCAAATATATATTTACATACTCAAATATATTTCTTTTCAAATTTAGAAATGATTGTTTAGTGATTAGAATGAACATTTTCCCGAAGACGATAAAATAACATTTTTTGTTCTTGCAAATATTTGAAAACATTTTATTATGTTAACAAGGGTCTTTCAACTTATAAAGGTAATTTTGCTCTCTGTTTCATAATATTTTTCCAAAAATAATCAAAAGTAAATATTTTAGCCATGACTGGTTGAGAAATGGCTGCAAAATACAGCACATTTATAAAATGAATTGCATGTTTTTGGATGGGGAAGATTTAATAATAGAATTATAAAAAAAGAAGTATAAAAGAATAACTGCTTAAAAATTTATCATTTATATTAGATTAATTTTTGCATTAATATCAACTAACTATAAGAAAAGAAAATAATATGAAAAAGTGAAGACACGCATTATTGTATTTTACTTGACAAAAAATTATTAAAAGAATTTATAAAATTCAATAAAATAATAGAAATTTTAACAATAACGTTGCTAAAATTATCAAAATGCTTGAAATACGCAAACAACTATTTTGTTCCCATGACATGGTATAGTATAATTTCCATTTTTTTTTTTTTTTTTTTTTTTTTTTTACATTAATGATTCAAGAAGAAAATGAGCAAAAGATTAAAAGAAAATAAATTGCTTGAATATTAATTAAGCACAATTTTTTATTATTACTCAAAAGACTGTTAAATATAGAAATTTCAAAAAATACAAAAGCAACTCAAAATATTTAGCAAATACTCATCTCAAATCTATTTCAAACAGATGCATTTACACTAATAGAAATCTTTTTTTCGCCCACTTGAGACAAAAACACTTCATTGATTCAGTGAGGGAATCACATTTATCAGTTTGCAAGCTGTCTGAATAAGAAAATATACAACTCTCGTGTTGCACATTCGCATAAACGAAGAGAAGCGTTCATATAATAGAGAAAAAATATATTTCAGAGAAGTTGCAGAAATTCCCATAAAAATTCTTATGTATTTGTTGATTGTTTTATTTATTCCAAAAATGTTTCCTCTGTTTTTTAAGCAAAGTGAAAGCAAAACGTGAATCATATTTCATATTTTTCTTTTCTTAAAAATGAGGTATTTACTTTTATAAATGGGAAAAAGAAAAAATTGTGTATTCTATTATTAATTTGAATACACTTTTATTTTTATAAAAAGTCAAAAATTTTAGCTCAAGTTGAAGTCATGAGAAATGAAGTCTTTTTCCAAGATATTTTAAAAAACATTATTGTTGTGGCAAAAACTAATGGAAAACTTGTTTAAAACAAAAGCACAAGTAATAGAAGCAGAAACAGAAATAGAGTGGATATGAAATTCACATGAGACAATTTTCAGATTAATATGGAAATTAACAAAAGAAAATGCATCATGTACTGAGAATGATAAAATTAATTTACCTTATATTAATAGCATGTTCATTCATAAAAAGATATCAAAAGCAAAGAGATAAAAGAATTTGATAAGAGTGAAAATTGAGCTTAGACTTGTTTCTGTAAGTTAATTTCTTGGTGTATTGAACACAAATGAATAAATATATTTAACACTAATACTATATCTAAATTTAAAGCTAAATTCAATAGTACGTGTCGATAATACGGGCTAATTATTGGCAAACATTATTCGAATCATCAATTTATACAAATTTTTAATTCATATTAAACAAAAAATAAAATCAAGTTTATATGCATATATTTTTAAAGCCCCCTCAAAATATAATTTATTTAATAATTACATATAATTTAAGTTATATAATAAGTTTTATTGGGAAATTTCTCTCATTTAGAAATATGAAAATACCCCAAATGTGCATATAGAGGGTAAAGAAATACAAATCAAAATTTTAAAGTTATGTGAATTGGATTACCATTCTACCACTGAGCTTTTTATAAAATAAAAAGCAATAAAAATTATTTTTTCTTTTGGAATATTTTTTGATTATTTTTCCCTCAAATCTTCAGCTTTAGCTCAAAACAAAACTCCTGGATCGAAAAGTTCTCAGTCCCAGAAGCTAAAATTAAACAAGAATTCTCCGTAAATAACTCTCTTAGAAAATGAATAAAAATTTTTAGTGTTACATTTCTTAATCTGCGTAGAATGCAAAAACACTTTCTCTGTTGATGTCGTCTTTACTTTGTTATCCACTACAACATTAATAATATCATTCAAATTACCAATCACAATCTTAAAAAAGGGAAAAAATAAGCAAAATGAATTTCTTCTTGAAGCAAATAAAAATTAAAAATATGCTAAAATTAAATATTAATCTGTGTTGAATATATTTCCAGCTATGTTTTTTAATACTTTAGCAAATTCGCTGACAGTCTCGCACGACAGCTTCAAGTGATATCAATGTTAAAATGCCAATCACGCGCGAGTGCATGATATTGGATTGAAGTCCCAGTAGCTAATCATGCATGCACATGGGATAAATGTGTCTCGACATTTATTTTCCTCTATATAATTGGTATTATAAATTAGATTTATAAACAGGTATTAGAGCTCATTGAAGGTTATAATTGCATGTGGTTTTTAGTTTATATTTCTTATATAATTTACAAAATATAGTTTGGTGGCTTAGGAAAATTAATTTTTTTAGCACGGCACTAACCATCAATTTATCTTTATGTGTCTGGCAACGAAAGTAGTGTTCACTTTTGCTTTCTTTTATAGCTCTTCAGTTATCAAAGTTTTTTTGTAGAAGAAAAATGTTTTCTTAAACAGTTTATGGTCCACGGTTCAATGCATAAAAGAAAATGTTTTAGCCATTTGATGAGACTAACAAAAATATTTTTAATGTATGAACAAAATACTTTTAATGAAAGACAAATTATATTGAAATTATTTAACTGTTACATTGTCAATAGAAAACTTAATTATGAAAGAGAAGTATTGTATTTCTCTGCATCTTTTTCTTTTTCCAATGGCAAATTGTAGACAGTTACAACTGCAACAGAGTCTATTAATATATTCTTCCCTGGTACCCAAGGAACCAGCCAGAAACAGCGACCTCTTAGCTGCCGAGGCGTTGCCACAGGGGGTAGGCCACCATAGCACCCTCACACATGCCATAAGGACCCGTTTATAGGGTAGGCATCATTCATACTTCATTCACACATACAAGGAAACGACAAAGACGTGATAGAGAGAGAAAAAGTACATCCATGAGTGAACCGGGATTCGAAACCAGGACCTTCATATCCGTAGCCAGCCACGCTTACAACTAGACAAGTTGGCCGGCATCTCTCTGCATCTTATATCGTTATTTTTACTTTTATTAAAAGTATTGGTATATTCATGCAGAGTTCTGTTATAATTTATAATGTGAACATTAACTTGAACTCTTAAGATATTCAGTAGTTAATGCGTTGGGAGAAAAAGATGTTTTTGTAATTTTTTTACTAATAGATTAATGCATTGAATCATTACCATATAACCAGTCTCGAGAGAAATTTGCAAGTGTTCACTATCAACATGCAAGTTCTGATATTTTTTAGCAGAAATTAATTATATATATATATATATATATATATATATATATATGTATGTATAATTATATATATATATACATATATATATATATATATATATATATATATATATATATATATATAAGTAATGCCACACAAGAAGCAATAAGCAATATAACAGAGGGGATACTTTTAGGATTTTACCATAAATATTCACGGATAGTCTAAAGTAAAATAACTATCATATGCTTTAATTCAAATAAAAAAATTAAATAAATTATTTTTCAATTTACATTTTAAGATTATATTTAAATATTGGCGAAGTGACATCTAGAAAATCAAGATATTTTCAGACACTTTCTTCAGCTTTTTTTTTTTTTTTTTTTTTCAAAATTATAATTTAACTCATTAAAAATATAGTATAGTTGAATATTTAATTCATTTTATTTTAGATACATAAATAATTTGTTTGCTTTCATTTTTCATAGTAAAAAGTTGGTTAGTTTTTCATTTTCTGAAATTTTTATTAAATTTTAGTTTAGAATAAAAAAATTAATGCTACTTAGAAGCAAACAGAAGAAATTTTTTTAAATTTAAAATGGCACTTTTTGCTTTAAAATTTAAATTTTGACTGACTGTCATTATAAGCAATTTGAATTTGGTGAAAATACAGAATGAATCAAGAAATATTTGTGATTCATATTTCGCTTAAATTATTTGTGTGTTTCTGAGTAAAGTTTTGACAACTATCACATGTTCCAGTATAACTATATTTAAAAAGGTAAATTTCTTTAAAAGACGTAAGAGGTTTTACAAAAAATATTTACTGATAATTTGATGGAATTCTTAAGATAAAGTTAAATCTCCATACATAACACTCAAAATTTTTATTTAAAAATACAATCAAGTTCTTCAGAAATGTTATTTTTATACGGGATAAATCTAAACATACATTTTTTTTTAAATATTAAACTATTTCATACCATTTAGTTGTAGATTTAAAAAATTGAATTTCCTAAACTTTAAATTTTCACTTATTGAATATGAATATGTTTTCATGTATTTATTCATATCTAAATAGGAATAAGCATTTTCGAGTAAGTAGATATGCATAAATGCATAATGCATATAAAAACATCCATCAATAGTAGCAGCTTTTACATATGGTGCAAGAATTATACTCACAATTTGATTTAAATTTTTTCATTAGATTGTTCATACGGTCTCAACTGCAAACTTTCACTATTGAATATAGAACTGCATATATATTATTAGTTTTGCATCTAAATTACATGTATTTGTATTTTCAAAGATGCATTTAGCAACGGAAATGCATGCACGAACAACATGACATATTTCCCAAAGAGTTCACATTTTTTGCAATCTCATTATGGTCAGCGTAAAGTTTAGAGATACTGTGAAGAGTGGAGCTACTATAATAAAATGTTCCCTCATATATCGCCACATTGATCCTGTAACTGCTATAATGCGTTGAAGTGGTATTAGATTCTTTTCTATCTCTCAGAATATATTAACATTCAAGTACTATACCTCTTAAATTTTGTAGCTTGTTCTTATGACTTTCAGGTCTAGTATGTGACTACATTTCTCATGGACAATCAGTGCCCATCATTTGTACACAATATCCAAAGTTTCTTCGTATGATATTTTAACTTTGTCATACTTCTATTTAAATTGAATTGCTTATTTTAACTTTGTCATACTTCTATTTAAATTGAATTGCTTATTTTAACTTTGTCATACTTCTATTTAAATTGAATTTCTTATTTTAACTTAGTCATTCTTCTATTTAAATTGGATTGCTTATTTTAACTTAGTCATTCTTCTATTTAAATTGGATTGCTTATTTTAACTTTGTCATACTTCTATTTAAATTGAATTGCTTATTTTAACTTTGTCATACTTCTATTTAAATTGAATTGCTTATTTTAACTTTGTCATACTTCTATTTAAATTGGATTGCTTATTTTAACTTTGTCATTCTTCTATTTAAATTGGATTGCTTTCCAGGATTGCTTATTCTCCATTTATGTCGCATATCTAAAACAACTACCTCTGAATGCTGTAGTTTAATAGTTATCACACTTGTAACTTCCTATGTTATTACCAGTAACAGATTTTCATTGAAATAGTCTATTGAGTAAGCAATTTCTTCCTTGTTTTAGGGATCTCATTATCATTCCAAGAATTTCTCAATGACTTAGTACTTATTTTTGTGTTAGAAGTTACTTAAAGATTTCTTGAGCTGTTTTGAAACGAAATAAGAAATTTTGAATTAATTTATTTTTCTATCCCAGACCACACCATAATGTAAAATTTGCCAAGTTTGCATTAATAATTACTTTGCTTTATACTCAAGTAATTATAATTAATATTTTGCAGCATATCATCTTTGTTAAAAATTTTATAGATTTTATTTGAAAGATACAATTTTTAGTTAAAATTAAAATATAATTTAGTTATTAATATTTTCTGGCCTGGTCACCCACCTTTTGGTTTAAAAAAATTTATTAAATTCTTTGAAGCTTTTTGTCTATTCTTTTAGAATTTTTAAAACTTTTATATCATCATTTTAATGCAATTTTCTATTTGGAAAACTTTCAAATTAAAAACTTTGTGCATCAGCTAAAAACGAATATAAAAATTCATCTACAGGGGAATCTTTTTTAAAGTGACAGTGTTTGGAGCGCCCTGTAGCGCGATCTAATAGCCGGAATGGCACCAAACTTGGTATTCAGACTACTGAAAACACGGTAAAAAAGATTCCGTAAAAAATAAATTTTTGGTTCCAAAAATCACCACTAGGCCGTTTAGTGGCGCTTTACAATGTATGAAATGTGAGAAAAGAAAAATACTGACACATACAATCGTACAGTTAAATTATTAATGTTTATTTATTACATTAACTTCCCCAGTGAGTAATTAGACCACATTCCATGTGAGCACCGTTCTCAGAAATAACACCGTGCATTCTGGACACAACGTTCTCCACAGCCGTACGTATGATATCACGAGGAATATTCCGCACTATCTTTGTTATGTTATCTTTTAGAATAGACAAATTTGATAGTCCACCAACATAAACGCATGTTCCGGGAACGTGAGAGGCATGGCCGCTAGAGCTCTTTTACTTCAGCTGAGATTATTTGTCGCAACTGTCTACTACTTGCTTTTACAGCCCCTATTACTGGCACTATCATCGAACAACATTTGCATTTTGCTTTGATACCTATGTTCTATGCTAATTCTCGTTATTGTAAACTACAGCAGTGGCACAAAACGCCCTAGTGGTGATTTTTTATCTAAAACATTTTTTTTTGCGGAATTTTGTCCCTTGTCTTGATCAGTCTAAATACCAAGTTTGGTGTCATTTCGTCTATTAGATCACGCTACAGGACTCTCCAAACACAGTCACTTTAAAAGATATGACCCTGTACTTATATCTAATATCTTTTATGTCTATACATCAATGTATTAAACTGCAGTGGAAGACACATTCTTTGTGACCTTACAACATATTTATTTATATATACTTCTAAAAATCAATTCTAGAAGCTTACTGTAATTTTCAATGATAACTCATACATCAGAAAAGTTAATCAAAAACATATTTGATAAAAATATATAATAGCAAAACTTTTATACCAGTATATGTGTAATTTATTTGCGCCAAGTTTCTTCCAGTCAAAGATTTTCAATATAAAAAGATAGCAAGTGAGTTGCTTTTGACTAGGTATTTGAGCCATGACTTGTATCGGTTGACAGAATGACAAGTTCATATCGATGTATTTTAAATAGTTTTATTCAGTGAATTTAATTTCAATTTCTCAATAACGGTGTTCTAAATTCATACATTTATAATTCAAGTAAGGAGGAGTAGTAATATAAAGGTAAAGAGTAATTATTCCAGAAACTCATAATCTTGCTATCAAAACTCATAATTCTCTCAATTTAAACATTTAAATTTTTTATATGAATTAATATAGTATTTAACACTTGCATCCAATTTAATATATATATAAATATTAAAATATAGTCTAGTCAAATATTTTGCTTCTTCCATTTTATTATTTATTAATAGAAAACATACATTTGTATATATTTTCAAAACAAAAATATATTTCAAAATGCTATTTAAATCTTTTTTTTTTTTTTTTTTTGCATTTCAACAAAGTGATTTAACTGTTTATAATCCAAATAAATTTTGTTAAATACATGATGGCTATTCTTAGAGTATTTTCTAATCTTTTTATGGTTCTGAACTATTATATTTCCTCTTTCTATCACACATTTTTATATTATTTAATAAAATTTTGATCCTTTTTTATAAACTTGCAAGGTGAATATAGTAATTTTGAAAACGTATGGATATAGTATAAAGAACAAAAACTAACTACTTCGCTTAACCATTCCGATTTGAGTCTCACTATTTAGCGATTTTTGTGAATTATTTCAAATAAATCTCTAGTTATAAACATTTTGCAGTACAATTTTTTTTAAGTTAAATAATCTTTCTTTTAAAAATCCACCTTTTATATGTATAAAAATTATCCGAAACGTAAATTATCATATCATTCTCAGATATGAAAACATAGTTAATCATATACATCTGGGATAGGACAAATTATGTGTTTTCCTATCTTTCACAGTAATATGATAAATTATGTTAAGCTGTTTTTTTTTTTTTTTTTTTTTTTATTAGAATGACATCTTTCAAATCAAAAGTCTTAAAACTATTGTTAACAGACATTATGTAGTTCTGTTGCATACACAAATAAAAACGTCAATGTCTCTATACAACAATTCAATTGGCAACTTAATAGAATCTAAACTGCTAAAATGAGCCGAAACAAAGACATATTTTTTATCAGTAACATGAGAGTTTTATGGAGCAAAGTATGATATACACTATATTGACATTGCAATCAAAACCAATAAATTTAATAATTATGTCAAGTACTTGTGTGTGTGTGTGTGTGTGTGTGTGTGTGTGTGTGTGTGTGTGTGTGTGTGTGTGTGTGTGTGTGTGTGTGTGTGTGTGTGTGTGTGTGTGTGTGTGTGTGTGTGTGTGTGTGTGTGTGTGTGTGTGTGTGTGTGTGTGTGTGTGTGTGTGTGTGTGTGTGTGTGTGTGTGTGAGATCTATTAAAGTATTTTAATAATTATTTTGTTAAGAGATATCTTTTATAAATTAATTACTTTATTTAACTCCTTTTAAATGAACACATATATTTCCAATTAATGACATAAAAGAAATAAATAACGTCAACAATTGCCTGACTTTCTATGTAACATTTAACTCAAAATATTTCAGAATAAACTTTCTAGAACTTTGTTTCTGGCAGAATAATTATAAATCTAGTGAGACAGAAAGATCACACACAGTACTATGAATATTGATTTCCATTTCCTTACTCTATCATGCACAAAGAATTGTTTTCTTGTTAACTCATTGGATCCTCTAATGATTCCAGAAAATTAAAAACCAGTACATTTACCACAACATGCCTGGAAGCTCTTTAATTTACAACTCTTTCACCAAGATTTCGGTGTAAACACACCAATAAAAATAGACAAACTCAGTAAAAAAGATTCATGGAGATAATAATTGAGATTTATTAAGATTTTAGGAATAATTTTCTACAGATCTAAAATGATAAAATATCTAAATTGATAGAATAATAAATGTTTTTTTCTTTAAAATACAATTTAAATAATTTTGTTTGATTTGCTGATAGAATTTTTTATTTATTGCAAAATAGTGTACTCTTATACTTAAGTTTAAGATAAAAAAAATCACTTAATAAGAAATGCTTAATAAACTGAATATAAAAATAAAAAAATTACAACAATACGCAATTGGAGTTATTTATATAATTTTGCCGAATTTTTATAATATTGACAGTTAATAAGTCACTACTATTCTTGTTGCACATGTTTTGTGACGGTAAAAAAAATAATTTCAGCTAATAATAATTCGCAAAAAAGAAGTATGTGATTAACATAAATAATTATAAATATCTTCAATTTTATAGTATTTTTTTACACTATGATGTTACTTGTCTTCACTCCCAAAGGCATTTAGGAAAATTCTAAGAAACTTGAAAATTCACTTCAAAGAGTAAAATTTTGAAAAATGACACATCAGTAGACATACAGCTAAAGAATAACTTGAAGAAATGTAAAAGGAAAGTGGAATCTAAAAGCACTTTCACCCTGTGACATAACAGAAAAAAGGTACAAGAAATATTCCTTTTGAAAAATAAAAACAGAAAAATAATATTTTTCCTAAAAGCAAAAAGCATATTTAGAAATAGATATATTATGCCCAGATATTCAGCTTATAATACATCTAAAAGAGAGGCTGAAATAGAATTTGAAAAAAAGTAGTTGACGATATGCAGTAAACGATCTATAACAAACAAGTTAAAATAGCGAACATAACAAAATATTTGTGGTTGCTTTCGCAACACAAATATCTCATAAAAAGTGAATGAAAATATTTACCATAGAATCAAGGCAACTGTGTGTTATACTCTATATATTTGAGTTAAATAAAATTCGTAAATACGCACATTATATAAGCTCTATTTGATAATACTTTTATACTAAAAGGTGCAGAAAATGTTTTTTACGCAATAATGTAGCATAACATTTGATAAATATCCATCCTTTTGTAGTTTATGAAACTATATTTGGTAAATCTAAAATGTCCATAGGGAAATGGCAAAATACATGTAAAATATATATAATAGTCAGTAATTAAAACTGAACACACACACACACACATATATATATATAATTTCTTTTTAATACCTATCTTCAGTAATTCGAAATATAACAAAAAATTGTAAGAAGCTTGAAAAGAATTGTTACGGTTAACTTCTTCATTCGTTGAAAATTAACTACATATTAAAATACTATTCAAAGGACATTGTATTTAAGTAAAATATTGGATGATTTGTGAAATTATATAAACTGTCGACCATTAAAATAGCAAATACTATGAAGTAAAGCAAATGAAAAAAAGACTGATTGCCATAAACAGGTTATGAAAAGAGAAAAATAATATAAATTTACTAACATTATTTTGTGTTTACAGGTGTGTGAAATTTGTATAACAGCTGCCTTTTAGCTAAAACAGCTTTCATCCTATTATGAATGTAGTCTAACAGATCTTGGATGACAGAAACGGTTAGTTCATTCCCTGCTTCTTCAAGTGCCACACTTTATCAGCTGTGGCAGTTTATGATTAGCACCATAACCTTTCCTGCACTATAACGAAAGCAGTACAATCCTTAATTTGACTTCAACTTCATGTGAAATTGCAGATGTAGCGAGCGGATAAATAATATTTGTGATCTTGGCTCTAGACAACGTATTATTACTTCATTCCATGTGTTCGGGAGAAAGTCTAAACAACACTAGCATAATTTAGATGTTCTTTTTAGTGGTCTAATAAATTATAGGGAAACAAATTTAGCTGTCTCCTTGTGATATTTTTTACCATAAATGTTTCGGTGCCTAAAGTTAGATACCTAGAAGTAAACAAAAAATTCCAAAATTTTTGGAATGCTAAACTTACACTGTTAAAAAAAAGTCACGCTAGACTCATTATAAGGCTTAAAATTTTAAAAAAATCAGATACCAGAAATTGGAGAAAGAACATAGTTATCCTCAGTAAGGAAATCAATTTAACAAAGCGCAATTTTAGTATTTATATAAATAACTTTGACAACCGTAAAGATCGAACAAATTTTTTCAAATTTGAAAATAAACTAAAACACGACGATCCCTCCCATTCTTCAAAAGGGTCAGTTATTTTTAAGGGAAAGTTTTTGAGCTGTGATAAGGATTTATTAAAGAGTTTATTATAAGATATATAACGCTCTCAAATGAATCCTTCATTCATTTCTTCATCAATGTACCCACTATGTACATGAAAGCCATTATAATCCGTATATTGAAAAGGAATAAACGTGTAGAGCAGGAGATAAACGTGTAGAGAAAAGGGATAAACGTGTATTTAAAGCTACCGAAGTATTGAATTGACTAGTGATTTGAAGAAAACTGCGAAAAAGATAATTTCTTGACTAACTGGCCTTGTGTCCTAAAAAAAACTAGATTCAGACAATATCGCTCTATAATCCAACAAGTATCTTCTATTAGCCAAGCTATTAAGGCAGAAATTCTCAACCACTGTGTCAAGGCAATTTTATGTGCCACCAAATTTTAGAAATGTATACAGTAAAAATTATAAATCGTTCTTTATTACCGGTAAATTAATTAATATATTGTTATTCTTTTAAGTATATACATTTTATACGTTCAAAACTATTATCATATACTATTTATATTGTCTTTTATAAATTTACCTTTTTCTTTGTGCACCGCCAAATTTTGGAATAGTTATAAGTGTGCAGCGACAAAAAAAAGAATTGAGAATCACTGTAGTACCCTCTTCTCCCTAGGGTGACGGGCAATAATACTTATCACTCAACTACCAAGTGCTACTAAAGGCGTGGACAATATCGAAATAAGGCATATCACTTACTCTTTTGATTTGGAATTTTTAACAGCAATGTTCAATTTATCAGTTTTGAATGGTCTTATTCCGCATTAAATCTTAACATGTTTCGATTTGTCACACATATGACATTTAAATTAGGACACATTAATGTTTTGAAAGAGGTTTTACTTTTTCAATTAGACCTGAATGATCTAAGATACTTTATTATCAAGTGATTAATCTCCATTGTTTGAATTTTTATGGCACGAATACTATTTACTAAAAATACGCAAAGGAAATTATTTAATTTAGAAACTTTTTAGTGTACATGAATTTCCCAACCAACTTATTTCTGTGAATTTGAAAACTTAGACTTTTTGGGAAAGAGAAAGTATGAATTTTAACATTTTTTCTCTGGAGAGTGAGAGAGAAGTTTTACAGTTACATACTTTGCAATTAAAAATGGTTTGAAATTTCAACACGTCACCAGATTGGCTCAAACCACCAATTTTTCGCTTAACAGACGAACATGATAATCGATTGCGCCAAGGAGGCCGCATCAGCTACGGTATAACCAACATTATACTCAGTCAATATACACTACTGGCCATTAAAATTGCTACACCAAGAATGCGATATGCTACAGACGTGAAATTTATACGAAAGGAAGAAGGTGCTGTGATATGCAAATGATTAGCTTTTCAGCTCATTCAGACAAAGCAGGCGCCAGTAGCGACACCTACATTGTGTTTAAATGAGGAAATTGTTCAGCCGGTTCCTCATACACAAATTGCATTTGAACGTTGTTTCCTGGTGAGAAGTTGTTGTGATTCCTCGTGTAAGAAGGAGAAATGCGTACCAGCACATTTCTGACTTTGATAAAGGTCGAATTGTAGCGTACCGGGATTGCGGTTTATCTTATCGCAGTATTGCTGCTCGCGTCAGTCGAGATCTAATGACTGTTAGCAGAATATGGATTCGATGGGTTCAATACGGTAAGACGGAACTCCATGCGGAATCTCAACGGCCACCTATCACTAGCAGCCGAGAAGACAGGCATATTATCAGCATGGCCGTAATGGATCGTGCAACCACGTCACGAGCCATGAGTCAAGAAACGGGGTCATTTGGAAGACAACAGGTGTCTGCACGAACAGTTCGACGACGTTTTCAGCAGCATGGACACTCAGCTCGAATACCATGGCTGCGGCTTCCCTTGACGCTGCGTCATAGACAAGAGCGCCTTTAATGGTGTCATCAACGACGAACCTGGGCGCACAAATGGCAAGATGTCATCTTTTCAGATGAATCCAGCTTCTGTGTACAGCATCATAATGGTCGCATCCGTGTTTGGCGGCATCGTGGTGAACGCACACTGGCAGCGTGCATTCGTCATCGTCATACTGGCCCATAACCTGGCGTGATGGTATGGGGTGCCATTGGATACACGTCTCGGTCACCTCTTGTTCGCATTGACGGTGCTTTGAACAGTGCACGTTACATTTCTGGTGTGTTACGACCCGTGGCTCTACCCTTTATTCGAGCCCTGCGGAACCCTACGTTTCAGCAGGATAATGCCCGACCTCATGTTGCCGGCATTGTATGGACCTTCCTTGATACGGAGAATGTTCGGCTGTTGCTCTGGCCAGCACGTTCTCCAGATCTTTCACCAATAAAAAACGTCTGGTCAATGGTTGCCGAGGGACTGGCTCGTCACCAAACGCCAGTCACTACGGTTGATGAACTGTGGCATCGTGTTGAAGCTCCATGGGCATCTGTATTCACTTGTTATTTCTAGTATAATATATTTGTCCAATAAATATCATTTTGTTATCTGCATTTCTTCCTGGTGTAGCAATTTTAATGGCCAGTAGTGTATATCAATGAATACTATAATCAACATTTAAATTAAAGTTTTATGATGAAACGCATGATCACCTATATTGTACATGAATGTAATAAGTTATTAACTGCACACTTTTAGCCAGAATTGCAGAACCATAGATTCCGTTTTCCAAATTTCCGTGGTGAGAATTGAACCCCTAGTCTTCCGCTATAGTACCAAGGACTTCAAAAGACGTCAGAGATGTCGGAATAATAAGCATTAAGTACTTTTTCGATTTGCAGTTACGTATTTAGATCGTCTCTTTCTGCATTAAATTTTAATATTTGTGCATTTGTTAATCACATGACACCTTTAAATGAAGGATTTTCTTTAGTTTGAAAGAATTTTTCAATTTTCAAGTAAATCAGAAGAGAAAAATATTTTATTTGCATATGATTATGGTAAGTCGTTAAAATCTACATCGCTATCATATTATGTCCTAAAAGCCGAATTTTGTGCGAGAAAATAAATGTTATTTTGATTCCGTAAATATTATCTTTAAAAAAAATTTACATAAACGGTGTGTTGTAAACTGCATAATCTTCGATACTGTGCATGATTAGATTGATTCTCAACCACTGTGCTACGGCACTTTTGCGTCATCAAATTCTTGAAATTTGTATAGTAAAATATAATACTTTTATTACGATTTGAATAATGAATGTACTGTTGTTTTTGTAGCACATATTATTTTTCATTCAAAATTACTATCAAACTTATTTACTCAGTCTTATAGGTAAACAAACAATTTTTAAACTTATCTTTTTCTTTGCCGTTAAATTTTGAAATCGGTAAATTGTACCGCGACAGGCTAAGATTATGATTCACTGCATTAAGGGTTCGTTATGCAAACGTTTGTCTTGCAAAATTTATTGATTTTGAATCAGCTCATGGTAAAGTATGGTGAATACGTACTATTTAGAAATTGAATTTATTGTATATTTTTTATTCCTTTTCTAATTTTACACGACTATGCTAAATTTTGCGAAAAGAATCTTAATCGCAAATGTAAATAATAGTAATGAAAACTATTTGGGGAACACTCGATTCAAATATTTTATTAATTGAAAATACTCTTTAAAAATTTTTATTCTCATTCAGTTACTTTTCTTAATGGATATTCAATAAATGTTTCATGAGTAAAACTAGTTTGTCAGCAAAATATGGATTCCTTATTAAATGAATACCAAACCAGATTTTGCTTATACTTGAAAAATATCGAAATATTTTTTTACACATTTTAGTAATTTTTTCAAGTTTTATGTTTGATATATACAGTATTTTTTCAAGAACTCTTTTACTTAACTGAATTGCAAAATTGTAAGTATTTTTTTCATTTTATTTCGAATAATGAGAAGATAAATGAAATAACGTCAGTATGATTATCTTATATGAATGCTTTACAGATAAAATTTTGTCATATGTCGTTTCTGTACCGTTAATTTTTTTCTGGGATGCACTTGAATGTTGAGCGATTGCCTCTATATGGTCAATTTATACACACAAGTGCTAACTAGACTGTGGCCTACAATTTATAATGGATTCCAAACCACTATAAACATGATACCCAATGTAGAACCTTGAAGACTACCAAACTTTGTTTCCCCCCTGATGTATCACGAGCTATTACCTAACGTCTATTATTTATACTCTACTCAAAGAACTCTCATGTTCTAACAAATACGACGGCTCTTTGAGTAGCGTATAAAACCGGCAAACTTTACGTAATGATGTCATTTCAAACACTGACTAGTAGCCTGAAATATAGGATGTAGCAACTAAAGAGTCTAAAAGATTTATTTTGACTCATAAACACAAATGTTTTGCTTTCATTAAACTTACGAAATTACCTTGAAGACGTTTTCCCAAAAGTGCATATTTCACATATTTTACTGCCCACATTTGAATATTATAAAAGAATGTAATATATAATCAAAAATAATATGCAAATTACAAGAAGCCACCAAATGGCGCCCATAGTGTGTCACAATGACTAGAGTGTAGGAGAGTGGTATATAAGGAATCTTTCCAAAGAATTAAAAATTTTCACGATCGCTTTAAAAGTCTTTCAGTGCAATAACCGCATAGTTATGGCACAAAGGAAGCACTTGGATGATGTTTTGAGTGGTTGAATTATCGGCCGACTGGAATATGGGCGTACCCAGCTGGAAGTATCCGAGTAACTTGGATTCGCCCAGAGTGCCATCTCCAGGTTTCGGCAACGGTTTCAAGATTACGGTAATGTGTGCAGATGTTACAGCATAGGTCATCTCCCCCAACCCCTCCGAGTTACAATGCCAAATGAGGACTGGTATTTGGCAGTTACTGCCAAAAGAAACAGACAAAGCACAGCATCAGACCTGTCTCGTCAGATCTCTTAAGTTACCGATACGACAGTGTCAAGACAGACCGTGTACAGACGCTTAGGGCACATTGGTCTATATACTCGTAGACATGTCAGATGTTTTCCACTTACCGCAACTCACTGTCGCCTGCGGTTAGCCTGGAGTAGAGAGCATGCATTGTGGACACCGCAACAGTGGTCTTGTGTGATGTTTTCCGACAAATCCAAGTTTAGCTTTCAGTCTGATTCTCGCCAGATTTTCACATGGAGAGAGCCAGGTATCCATTACCACCAAGAGATCACCACTAAACGACACCATTACGGTGGTGCAGGATTGCTCATTTGGAGAGGAATTATTCTGTATTCCAGAACTAACCTGCGTGTTTTGAAAGTGACCATGACACTCCACATCTATCTGGATGTCGTTCTGGAACAACATGTTTTGGAGCGCCATGGGTACAGAATTTCTGTTTATGGATGAAAACGCCCGTCCTCACCATGCAAATATTGAAGACGAATGACTTCAATCGGAGGATATCACCCGTATGGACTGGCCACCATACTCACCTGCCTTAAATCCAATAGAGTATGAGTGGGATACGCTTGGCCTACGAATTGCAGCTCGTCAACCCCCTTCGACATATCTAACGGAACTTCGGAGAGCATTGCTTGATATGTGGTGTAATATTCCCAAAGATTAGATCGATATTTTGATATTCAGCATGCCTAGGCGTTGTACGGACTATATTGCATTGTCTGGTGCATACTATGTATTAACCATCATACCAACCATGTTATATTGGTTTTTGAAAATGGGTTTTTTTTTTAATTTGCCCCAGGGAGTAAAAATCTCAATTTTTATTAATGATGGCACACATATAGCAACTTTTTCTATCTTTACTTTTTGTTTAATAAATAGACTTTACAAATAAGTCACGTTTGTTTTATTTTGTCTATTTCTTCGTCTGAACTTGCATTATCCTAAATTTATGAACACGAGTGAAAACGTACATTTGCACATTAAATAAAGATTAGGCAGGATAAATTTAAATATATAATATTTTTAAGAAATATGAATCATTTTGGAGAGAATAATTTCAGAAAATATATTTAATACACGGGTGAAGATACTTGACTGAGAGACCACCTGAAGATACGTAGTGTTCAATAATGTGACTTGAAGTCGCACAACATGTCGTGGTCAAAAAATTTCTACAATGATGTAAGGAGGAAGGAGTCTTAGTTATTTGACTACGATTTAAAATTATGATATTATCAGTATTTAGTGAATTGTCATTTGGCAAATTTAGACTATTGGAAAATTATGCGTAAAAATACACTGGTGTACAAAAGTTAAGGAGGAAATGGAAAAATTAGCATAACAGCGGAACAAACAGATATATCGGACCGAAAGATAAATCAGAAGATCGACTATGGTCAGGTACGCAAGGGCATACTTACGGCTCCTGTAAAGGGGAGCTGACGCATGGACTTCCCGATCTGTCACAAACACTGGTTGCTATAAAACTTCGTATGAAGCAACATTCTTACATACGTTAGATTACATTTTGATACGTTTGTTTTCTTTGTTTGATACGTTTCTAAAATAATATTTTAGTTTCTCGTAATAAGTTTTATAAAGGACTGTAATGTGCAAAAATCGTTCTTAATATTTTTTTAAGAATTTAAATTGTGTTTCGCTAATAAACAGTAAAAAAATCATAAATAACTTTTTTTGCACAGAGTAAGCAATTTATTATAGTAAGTATATTAGAATACTATTACTAACAAGCAATACACATTGAAAACATACAAAAGAAGTTATAAACCTATGTTATAATTTACATTAATAATAATTACCTGCATGTAGTGTTATAAAAACAAGGACAGTAGAGAAACTATATTTTAAATTATACTATACGGTAAGTAATATAAAACAGCTTTCACATACATAATAACTAACAAAAATAAAAAATAAAAACATTTCTTACAATATGTAAGAAATGTTTTTACATATTGTAAGATATGTTTTTTTATTTTGTTAGTTAATAATATATACTTACATATTGTAAGTATAGTTAGTAATAATATATACTTACAATATGTAAGTATATATTATTACTAACTAGTAATATATTACCACAGCATATGATTTGAGAGTAATACATATTTAACGTATAATATAATCTAAAATAAATTTTATAGTTCTGCATTTTAAGCCTGTAGCAATAAGAATAGCAATATAAAAATATTTTTTATTGTTTTTCCATTTGTAAAGAATAAAATTATGGATAACTTTCTTAATCATATTTCTTAAAACTAATGTTAAACTAATATTAAAACTAATGTTTTTTCTCTTGTTTAAATTTTAAAAAAGATTGTAATGTACAAAAACTATTCTTAATATTTTTTTAAGAATTGAATAAAATTGTGTTATACAAATGCAAAAAAAAAATTGTACATTGTAAGTAATTTACTATATTAATGTAATATTACTGACAACCAATATTACATACTTACAAAATATAAGCCTAAATTAAAACTAACATATAAGTGTTATAAAAAAGGTCTAGTAGAGAAACTTTTTTTATTAAATTATGTTAAACTGTAAGTAATATATAACAGTTTTCATACACATAATAACTAACGAAAATAAACTATTTTTATTATATGTAAGAAAAAACTTTATAATATGTAAAAAAAATTTTTACAGACTTTTTTTACATATTATGATTAACTAGTAAGCGATATATATATTAACAATATATAATTTGAGAGTAATATATATACTTAACACACACATAATCTAAAATAAATTTTAAAATTGTGCATTTTACTGAGCCATTTATTTCACTTTTTTTTTATTAAATGTGTATGGGGGCGGAAAAATACAAAATTTAAAAACATAGCAAAATTATTGTACAAACTGTAATTCGGAAACAAATAAAATGATAAACACTTCAAACAAGATACCACGTAATAAGATGTTAAACTTAATTACATTTTAAATAAGCCTTTCCAGTAATTAAAAAAATATATTTTTATTTATCTTAAGAATGGCTTAAATGCTGCCATTTTCATTTAATGACTCACAAAATAATCTTATGGTCTATCGCCCACGTTTGGCAGCAGAAAATTCTGAAAAATTTGCTTTAAATTCCTATATTTCTCAAGGCAATTAGCAAAAAAACTCCATAGAGATAAATTACGGTGGCCAAGATTTGGACAGCGGAAATCTCATTCGTCGATCTGGGTAATTAAGGGGCTCTAGGCATACTCAAATTACGCAACGACGTAAATGGAGAATGTCAAAGAGGTATAAAGCAGGCTGGCGGTGTACGCTCAGCGTCTCTGAGAAAACTATTGCACTATTAAAGTTTAAACGACGTAGAGCTGCTTAATAAGTGTGAAATAATGAACAGGCAACCTCGTATACGACATCTATATGACTTTACGCGAGGTTGAATCATTGAGAAGATTGAGGAAGGTCGAAGTGTGACTGCGGAGTTTCGAATCGCTTACAGCATCGTTTCACGAATCTGGAGAGCATTTCAAACTACAGGAACAACTGCCCGAAGGTTCAGCAATGGTCATCCATGATCAACCACTGAAGTCGACAACCGGTATATGACCTTACTCGCAAGAAGCAACAGAAGGCTGGAAAAATCAAGAGACACCTCCAACCGGCGACTGGACGACCGATATCACGGTTTACAGTCGCCAGGAGGTTGCACAATGGTGGCCTATTGGCACGACGATCTGTACGTTATGTATCATTAACGTCTGCCCACCGGAAAAGGCGCTTTGTGTGGTGCCTGGAACAGCATAACTGGACGGATCATCAATGGGGTCGAGGACTCTTTACGGACGAGAGCATATTTAGTCTAACTACCAATTCTGGACGCATGCACACCTGGAGAGAGCTTGGAACACGCAATAACCCCTCCAACATCGTCGAAAGGGATCAGTTTCGAAATCATGGTGTTCTCGTTTGGGGAGGCATCATGCTTGGTACCCGTACTGACCTTCATGTCGTCCAAGGAGGTTCAGTTATCGCGCGTCCCGTTTTATGGTAATGATATTCTCCTTCCTTATGTGCGTCTTTTTAGATGTGCTATGGTTCCCCAGTTTCTCTTCATGAACGACAATGCTCCACCTCATCATACAGAGGCTGTCAAAGAGCTGTTGGAAAGGGAGAATATTGAACGCATGGGTTGGTCAAGAAGGTCCGTGGATCTAAATCCAATCGCACACGTGAGAGACTTTCTAGGGAGACGCTTAGTGGCACGTCACCAAACGCCAGTAACGATTCCGAAGCTGTGATTGGAGCTACAAGATTGGGCAGCAGTATCTCAACAACTTATTGATAACCTCATACTCAGTATGGACAGACGATATCAATCCTGCACAGTAGTCAGGGGAGATCATGTCCCCTACTAAATCTGGATGTTTCTTGCTAAAGAGGTGTCACATGGATGTTTCGGCCGTTTCTGTCATTCTGCTCCATGCTCATTTTTCAATAAAGTTCCTTTTTAATCATTTGGAATTTTTTGGACAATTTTTTTTTTTTACTTTTTCCATATTCTTACATCTGGAGGATGTTCTGGTACTTCTTTATCGATTTGGAACACTGATGAGCGACGCTGCACTAGAAAAACCGTTTCGTTAAACCAATGAAGTTAAATTTCTATTTGACACAGCCGAAGATCCTTCGTACTGAGAGGGCTTAAACACGCAGAAAATGCCTGATAGCCTACCTCTCTCCTATAAAGAATCGTTGAGAATCGCATGGTTGTAGTTTTAAGCGATTTATAGTAAGCGATATTTTTGTCGATAGATATAAGCAACCCCATATAGCAAACAAAGTTTGATTAATTTATCTATTAATCGAGTTTTTTTTACCCATTAAACATTTATTGGTTATCACAATAATCTGCCATGATAGGTAGATTTTTTTGTCACTCCGTAACAATTTCTGAGCATGAAGGCTAATAAGACTGAAAACTAAAAAGTAAATTGACTCATTTCTTATGACATCAGAGTTTTATGCTCGACGATATTTTTTTGCTCGTTTGACGAGTCCACCAAATAAATTCTATTAAATTTGTATTTAATTGGTTACAAGCAACATTTAATTGAATTTAATTTCTTATAACATTACTCAGATATTATTGACTCTCTGGTAAAGCATAAAATGTCTACTATATTTGAGATACATAATTCTTTTGACAAATATCGATGATGCAATACAAACTGTTTTAGATCTTCCTCCATTTCTCACAAAACAATTCTGAAGAAAAATTTCTCTTGCCCCGATAAAAAAAAATCTATTCTATTTTCTTTCGATAAAATAATTATATTTTTTTTATTTTATTTGTGAAATTAATTCAGGTCATTCCCAAACAGTCGAACTTTGAAAAATTATAAATATAGTCAAAGTTTTATTTATTAAAAATGACATTTTACAAATCAAAAAGTATTGACATCAATTTGCTGGATAAAATTATATCGAGACACTTTTGCAAAATTCAATATACATATATATGTGTATGTGTGTGTATGTGAAAACGCTTGACACTTGTTAAATATGGAATTCTAATCTTTTTTGAATCTCGATGCCAAAAGTTTTTATTAAATCTAATTCTAGCACATCTCAGACAAAATTATCAACGTAATGAAAGAAATATATCTTTATTCGTATGAAAACATTGATATTTAACTCAAAATTCCTTTAAATTGTATGAAGAAATATAACCTACATAAGTCACTCATTTAGTGAATCTCACTCACTATTTTTAACAGAAATATTAAGCTAATAATGATGAAATACTGGATTTCACATGTACTGCCATTATATTCATCATTTTCTGTTGCTATCAAAAGATTTTTACTATAATTGTTTTCATTTTTACTGAAGATTATATAATATTTAGCGATAAATTCTAAAAATAATTTTATCATTGCAGCAGTAGTATCCGAATGTTTAGAGCTCAAACTTTCTGATCCACACACGCTTCCTTAATTCAATTCTCCCTATAGTTTTTAATCCCTTTAAACTCTAATTCTTGACCTAACCAACCTTCGTGTGCTAAAAATAATGCTTCGCAACCACGAGTTATCATAAGGAAAATATTAAATCAATGAGAATTTACTTCCCAGACTTATAATTTGAAAATATTCTTAAGTGAACGTTAAACCTGCATTAAACTTTGCTCGTCATTCTAAGGTTACTTTTCGAACGTAAGGATTAACCTGCATGACGAAGATTTGACTCGAAACTTTGAACTCGAAATATGAGCATTAAATAGAAGCAGTTACTCGTTTTCTTTAAACTACAGCACTTTTATGTGCATTGGATAAATTTTCTATACAATGTTTTAAATAAGAATATATTAATATACTTGTGGGCATGATTGCCTTCCTCTGGAGGAAACTTAGAAGAAACTTGTGTTTTGTAATGGTGGCTGGGGAACTTAATATACATGCAACAAAGAATAATTTGTAAACTCATATAAAATTATAAATAATGGCAATGAGTTAGTATTCAAATACGAAACTCTTAACATTTTAAAATTTAATTTACAAATTTGATATAATTAAGTATTCTTACAAGATTAATTTTCAATTTTGAGGGACAATAAATAGAAAATAACAGTAAATGCCAATTCAGTTTATTATAGTAATATTTCAAGCAAAATAGGAACTTTATTCAGTTATTTGCTAGGACAGTAAGCAATGCATGCGTAATCCGAAATAAATTCCTTTTATATATTATGCTTATATTTTTAACAGAAAAAATTTTCTTTACAATTAAAATTTCAATAAGTGTCATTATTTATAGTTACCTTTAAGAATGAGTTGCTTATTAAATTATTATCGTGTTTCTGACTGCCTAAACAGTGTCGAAAGTTCTTTAATACACTCACTCATTTTGTGAAATTGAACAGGTACTAAATAACGAGGTCAACCGCTGAACTGGTACTCTTTATCTCGTTATGTCATTGTACACCAGTGAAAAGATTACTGTAGAAAACACTGATCTCTCCGTTGAAGAATTTACATTAGCAATAAACCAGCAAATTGAACTCCTTTTTAATACATATTTCTTAAGATTATGAAATAATGATATAAAACCATGTGGGAGTTCAAATGCAGTTATATAATATTCGCTTTCAATTTATGACACTGATAATCAAACAGTATTTTAAGCTCTTAAGACATTAATATTAATAAACTTTTCTTATCTAATGAAATTTATATATATATAATAAATTACGATTGATTTATATGTGCATGTACCTTATTTTTTTTATCTTTGGTAAATACTTTTGCACTGTACCGTACACACATTTAATAGAAATACTCATGTTTTTATATTATGTGAGAGAAATAAAGACACCACCACCACACCAAAGAAAAGTTTACTATAACTAAAAAATTATAAAAATACATTTTCTTTTAATTTTATCATCCAATAATGACATTATGTTCTCTACTCTTAAGATCACTTTAAAAATTGAAAAAAAATATACTATTCAATCAATTTTTAAATATTAAAAGTTAACTCTTAAGTAAAATAATTTAATCTTAAAATAATTTTACAAATTCCTAAAATTTTTAAACAGGACAAAAATAAAGTAAAGATATTCCTTGATGTAGTTTAAAAGGAATAATTTTAATTTAATCAAGAGCAATCTCTAATTATTAAATTAAATAGCATAATGATTGGGTAAAAATCTCATTATCTCTGTAGGTATATGCAACGTATATCGTTAAAAGTAATCAGCATTTGTCCACTACAAAGCTATGTCAACAGAATTCTTTTATTCGAGAATCTTCTGTAAATATATTTACAAAGATTGACAAGCAGCTGCATCAGCAATAATTAAAACAAGTGTTTCTTTGAAGTAGCCTAAAATGATAAATAGTTAATTAACAATAGAATTATTTAAAATCCAAATGTATAAAAGCTATCACAATCTCATGGTTAGGAAACAATATTTTTAAGTAGCAAATGCTTACATTTATATAGCAATAAAAAATTTCTTAGTAGCAATCTGGAGGATCGATTATTGATTTGTATGTATTTGAAGCTGCAAAATTTCTTATCTGCTACAAAGATGAGTCCACTTAAAGTTAAAAAAAATAACAAAAATTCTGAATGAGTGTTAAGCGGAAGCACAGTAATTTTATTATATTAGACCATAATATTTTAAAATCATTGTTATATATGATAAATTTTATAATTGAAATATTTTCTTCCTATCTAAAACTAAGTATTTAATTAGGTATCAAATGGAACACGGTATTCTATAAGACGATAAAGTCTGCTATGAATGTTTCTTCAATGATCAGTAATAATTGTCACTAAATGCAAAATCATTGCATGATAGCTATACATGTTTGTTGGCCACTGATTACACATATAGTATCTCCACTTGTCAAAAAATAAGTAAATTTACAGCTTAAGTTTTACATACTAGTCATTTCCTGTCATTGTTCAAGCGTATCCATGGATGATTAATCAAGAGACTGGCTATGTCAGAGAAAAAAAAATTGGGGGATCATTTTGACATTATATGAAACAAGTAGGTGCATTATGTCCAACAGAACTCAGGGTTCAGTCAAGATCCTAAGGTAAGGAAAAAAATTGCAAAGTTTCAGATATAATACTGAGAATTTATATACACTTGTAATATGCATTAAGGGCTGTAAAAATAAAGCATTGAGCCACCCAAAATATTATACCAAAAAAGAGACAGTATAACAATGTAAGATAAGCTACTTAGAAAAATCTTTTCCCTGTTTATGAACTCAAATATGATTATTGTGGTATTATTTCAGAAGGTAATTTTAACAGAAAACATGTATGTAGTAATTCGTATTTCATGACATCTTATTATCTTATTCTGATATACACTACTGACCATTAAAGTTGCTACACCAGGAAGAAATGCAGATAACAAAATAATATTTATTGGACAAATATATTATACTACAAATAACATGTGATTAAATTTTCAAAACATTTGGCTGGATAGATCCTGAGAAATCAGCACCCAGAACAACCACATCTGGCAGTAATAACAACAGTTATACGCCTGTGCATTGAGTCAAACAGAGATTGGATTGCATGTACAGGTACAGATGCCCATGCAGCTTCAACACAATGCCACAGTTCACCAACCGTAGTGACGAGCCAGTCGCACGGCAACCATTGACCAGACGTTTTCTATTGGTGAAAGATCTAGAGAACGTGCTGGCCAGAGCAAGAGCCGAACATGTTCCGTATCAAGGAAGGTCCGTACATTACCGGCAACATGCGGTCGGGCATTATCCTGCTGAAACGAAGGGTTTCGCAGGGCTCGAATAAAGGGTAGAGCCAAGGGTCGTAACACACCAGAAATGTAACGTGCACTGTTCAAAGCACCGTCAATGCGAACAAGAGGTGACCGAGAAGTGTGTCCAATGGCACCCCATACCATCACGCCAGGTGATGGGACTGTATGACGATGACGAAAGCATGCTGCCAGTATGCGTTCACCACGATGCCGCCAAACACGGATGCGACCATCATGATGCTGTACACAGAAGCTGGATTCATCTGAAAAGATGACGTCTCGCCATTCGTGCACACAAGTTCGTCGTTGATCACACCTTTGAAGGCGCTCTTGTCTATGACGCAGCGTCAAGGGAAGCCCACCCATGGTCTCTGAGTTGAGAGTCCATGCTGCTGCAAACGTCGTCGAACTGTTCGTGCTGACACTTGTTGTCTCCAAACGACCCCGTTTCTTGACTCACGGCTCGTGACGTGTTTGCATGATCCATTACGGCCATGCGGATAATAGGCCTGTCTTCTCGGCTGCTAGTGATAGGTGGCCGTTGAGATCCCGCATGGCGTTCCGTATTACCGTCCTGAACCCATCGATTCCATATTCTGCTAACAGTCATTGGATCTCGACCGACGCGAGCAGCAATACTGCGATAAGATTAACTGCAATCCCGGTACGCTACAATTCGACATTTATCAAAGTCAGAAACGTGCTGGTACGCATTTCTCCTTCTTACACGAGGCATCACAACAACTTTTCACCAGGAAACAATGTTCAAATGCAATTTGTGTATGAGGAACCAGCTGAACAATTTCCTCATTTAAACACAATGTAAGTGTCGCTACTGGCGCCTGCTTTGTCTGAATGCGCTGAAAAGCTAATCATTTGCATATCACAGCACCTTTTTCCTTTCGTATAAATTTCATATCTGTAGCATGTCGCCTTCTTGGTGTAGCAATTTTAATGGCCAGTAGTGTATTTTATATTCTAATATCTCATTCAAACATTCAAATGGATATGCTCCTTTTTAAAGGTAAGTTGAAAGAGCATTTAGTTAATATCCTATTCCAGCAATTAATGAGGACCTTGCGCCAGAAAACTCAAACAACCAGCAATTAGTGACTCACATATCCTGTGACATTTATCTGATTTAGCACAATTTTATCTCAGCAATAGAAATTAAAAACTTTCTATTTTAGGGACAATATTCAAAAATACGTAAAACGAGTAACGAATTTGGTGTTTCAGGAAGAATGAATAAATATATTTTTGTTCATATAGAAGAAAAAAGTGCATGTTTATTGTATCAAGAAGCAATATAAATACTTAAAGATTATAATAAAGTTTCATGATAGCCTATAATCTTGCATAACGAATATATTTAGGAATGTATAATAAAGATTGTGCAACCACGTAATATATATCCTAATGTAAAAAGGAAATGAAAACATTTCCCTATCAAGAGAGACTAGCGAAACGCATTAACTTCATTAGTTGATGTCTTCTTTCTTATTCCCTGGTCTGAATCAAACCCGGTCCATGACATCCTTCGTCTTCAAAGAATCGAGGGCAGCTCAAGAACTGTATAAATGTTCCCACTTTGAAAAGCCATTGCAGTTCAGTGGGTGTTCAGGACTGGCTTCTTTAGTATTGCACGAAGAGCAGGTGGAAAAGACTCGATTGCCCTGGGAGAACAGTAAAGTCAAAGATCGCCAGATCTGAGTCTGGACAAGGCATCCCTCCTCAAAGTCCTGTCTAACAGCCTCACCATGGCGAGAGGGTGACCCTGGATGGAATGGGTGAAGTACGTCGGGAGTGTATATTCCTGGTAGGGCCCCACCCAAGACGTGAAGGCCATTCCACTTTATCCAGCTAATGTTAGTCAGGTGAACGAGCAAAGTCGGACTTCTGCCTTTCTTATTTGCTCAGAGTAGCTACTACCATCAGAAACCGTCCCCCTTTCCCCTTTAGTTTCCCATGCCGCATCGTCCGTTGCGCGGGTTACCAAAGGACGCTTTCGAGGCTTAGGCAGAGGTCCCAGACCGATAAATACGTTACAGTCTCCCTCCCCATCTAAACCTGTCTTACCACTAAGAAGTTTGCAATGCAACATTAATGGTCTTTGTACTAATGCAACTAAAGCTAAATTAGACCAGCTCCTAAAACTTGCAGATCAACACAGAGTTCAGATCATTGCTCTACAAGAGACCAACTACAAGGCTGTTTATCAGCTGAAATTCAAGGATTTTAATATAGTTCGTAAAGACAGGCTAAATAGAGGAGGTGGCGGCTTGGCTCTTCTAATCCGTCAAGCCAACTTTTAAAACAATTGCATTCAATCATCTCTCAGAGGACTATGATCTTGAAATTCAGAGTATAACTCTGAACTGGAATGGTAAAGCAATAAAGATCTTCAACACCTATCTACCTCCCAATGGGAGAGGACTATGCGATTTCCATCGTTTGGTACTTCTGCGGTATCTCCTACTACAGAAGAGCTGACAATTATTTTAAGATACCTCAATGCTAAACAATCCTCTTGCGGATGTTTAACTAATGATAAGAAAGGTTCTTAACTTTCCAACTTTATTGATGATTGATCATTCATTAGTTGTTGTTGCAGTATGCTTCCCAATACCTAGCTATGATTTGGGCTTTACCAGTAAGATAGAAGATACCAGGTAGAGCCTTCATGATTTTGAATCAGGGACCAAGCAGAAAACCCCCAATATTTGGCCTACAACCCCAAAAAGTATCATTTCACATTGCGACCCCGATATATTTAACTAGCACCAGCCACCTTTAAGGAATACGGTGGATCATCGACTAAGCAATGATTCAAACTTTCTACCTTACGATAAGGAGAATAATGCCCTGACCAACCAGGCCACTGAAGCCTCTGATTTTATTAGTGACGATCTTGCAGAATGAAGAGAATCTGCTGGCCGGAACTTTGATTTCTTTTAGTGCTGAACGAAAGCATAAATAAAGAAAACTCATAAACGAATTTTCTTTATAAATTAACGGAAATTTTACTACTACAAATGAATTACTTATCCTAAAATCGGTGAAATCAATGCCTCAATATATTTGAATGAGCTCTAAATTCAGTTGGAAAAAAAAAGCTTATCCTGCAGTAAAATATCACACATTAAAATTGATGGAGCTAGAGAGACGAAAAAAAAACGTAAAGCTATTAAAAATAAGTTACAAACACAACTCCAACGAGGAGATCTTATCTTTTATTGGATTTTGATTCTGAATTTCTGGAGGTACACTGAATTTAAAGCATGCCGTATATACTTTGCACTTTATATGTTAATGTGATGAATATAATAAAAGCAATGACGCTCTCGCCCACTTTTGACAGTTTTGTCAACGTGGAGGCTCAATATGAACACGTAATTAAGTACAGTAATTTCAAGTGGTTAAACCAAGGTAAAGTAATAAGAGTCTAATCACTGAAGAATGAAATCTTATTTTTAGAGACGAAATTTGTCAGTCATCTAAACACGGTACCTATCTCAACTTGAAATAAATGCAGTTCTCTACCTTGCAGTAATATAACTTTGGATCCAAATATCCATAACCTTATTTCAGATAACCAGGAACAATTATCTCACTAAGAATGTATAATGCTAAAAGTTCGATATACTTAAATCATTTTTAATTGCTTTGTTTTTACAGTTTTCGTTTATTTTGATATGGTTTATTAATACAGATTTCATGATTTGGTTACAATTAATAGCTTTATTTTATCAACGGGGTACATTTCAAGCGTTATTAGATCTCACACGTGTTTTTATAAATATATTTAACACTTAAAATAATCATATTAGTAGTCCGAGGCATTCGAATTATGTATTTTTGACCTCACGGACGAATGTCCGTGAGGTCAAAAATTTTAGTGGCCGCTGCATTGGAGTATTAACAAACAACTTGTGAATATCCAAGATTAGAACCAATATTTGAAAATATATCAGGCATCAAAATACCTGAGGTTCCAAAAAAGTATATGCTTCTTTTTATTAAGTAACTTGTTTCAGAAGGTTAAGAATAAAAAAGAAGCCAAAAACGGTATAAAACAGTCAGAGGGGAGCACACATTTTTTATAATATACAATTAACAATCCTTGGACATTATATTACGCTATTTTTTATTAGATGCAGACAGCTATACCAGAAAACGGTAAGACTTTTTCAGTTCCTTTCAGCAGTCTTGACACCTTTACTTACACGGAAAAGAATTTGTTTTCTAAATTATGTCAATAAAAAAGCGATCAATGAAAATATCATTCCCGACAAATTCAACATCATGAAACATTTTTATAGAAAGTTTTTTTCCAATGGTCGGGGTATATCGGAATGTATTGTCCCCTTATACCCATGGAACCGGCCAGAAATCTTTTTTGAGCCTCAAATTTAATTTTTCTTATAAAGATCCATTTGCAATCTCTCCACACATTCCATATAATTGATAAAGTTTTCTTATAAAAATAATCCATTGCAGTCAGACGAGCTTTCAGCCATCATCCATCAAAGTTGAAAAACTGGATCTTCAATTCAGGATTGGATGGTATTGGTTAGGATTGTACCAAGATAACGAATACCGGTATTTTGGAATATTTTTACTATTTTATACTACCAATATTCTTAAGTTTAAACTCCATTTATATATATATATATATATATATATATATATATATATATATATATATATATATATATATATATATATATATATATATATATATATATATATATATATATATATATATATACATTTAAAAGAATTTTTTAAGGCTTCATTAAATCGAATTTCTTTCATATTCTCTCCACTATATTTTCTGGGTATATTCTACTATATTCTGTCATCAACACACAAAAATAGTATACGTTTTTGTTTTCATGTCTCCCTAACGGGTAAAATTAATTAGACTATGAATACAATGCAAAGTTGAATCCTAGTCTAAAGAAGTGATACAATATGTGAATCATCCAAGGAGGTGGGTCAAAACTGTCCTATTACAGCTCAGAACGGTATTGCAATGAGTTCAGAATTCGTATTCTATATTCGTTTCTGTGGAAACAGTGCTGTAGTTGTGAAAAAAGTACGTAATATTTCGAAAAATTTCAACATTTTTTTAATTGGTGAGTTTGTCATTCACATTGTATTTGCATGTCATTCTTAGAATTCAACATATTTTTCAGATTTATTATATGCTCATAGTTAGTAAACCCATAATAATGAATATCTTTATGGAATATAAAAATCTGCTCCTAATACTTTGGTTTGGTTTGGTTATTCATATGATGAAAAGAAATCGTGACACAATGTAAAAAAATGTTCAAGTTTTATTAAAGAATGGAGAATGTACAAACGGACTTCATACTTGTTTAAAAATAATATGATACAAATTTGTTTAAGATGAAAGAATCTAATTATAATAAAGATATAAATTTAAATACAGTTTCTAAGCCCAAGCCATCAGGAATTTTAGATTGTTTTTAAAAAAAGATAATTTTGACGAAATTATAAGCAAATTAGATGCCTCACCAATTCAAATGTTTTACACATGTACTGAATAAAAAAAATCACTATTTGCGAGAGGTTTTAGAAATCTGCCAACATCAATTAACACTGTAAGAATAACAGTTATAAACTACGTCAACGATGTTCGCAATTCTTTGAAGCAAAAGTTGATACAATTAAATGTTGAAAAATGTAGTCTTACATTTGATGAATTGGCAAGTGTTAGAAATAGATACTATTTAAATACAAGTACTCATTCAGGAAAAATTTTAGTTTATAGGACTGACACGATCTCAGGAAGTATGCCAGCCAAAACATTTGCGGAAATGCTTAAATTTACGTTAAGAAAGCATGAATTATCCCTAAAAGAAGATATTTTATCCCTAATGACATATGAAAAAAAATTGGTAAGTTGTTTGGTGCAAATCAGAAATTATGCTGTATTCATAGAATTTAATTAGCAATGAAAGATGTGTTATACAAAAAATAAAGAGTAAAAGAAATCGAATACTGTATACAAAATGCTGTATACTTAATATACAGACGCTTCTATTCTCGACGCTGAGAGTGAGAGGAAAAGTGGCAGTGAAGATAATGACAATATAATTGTTTCTCACTCAACGGTCACTTTTTGCACCCGAGGGCTAATTAGTACATATAAAATTGCTGAAGAAGATGTTGCTAATGGGCATCAAATATTAACTAATCAAGAATTGCTTATAATTAATAAAGTTCAAAAAATTGTTAATATGTTTACACGCTCCTTCACAAAAATTGCATTATATAAAAAAATAGTAACTTAAAATAAAATAGATCATATATATTAATAAAAATATTAGATTGTAAAACACGTTGGAACAGATTTTTAATGATGGAATGGTTTTTGAAACTGTAAAACCCAGTCCAAAAAGCAACAATCGATTTAAACCTGTAAATTTATTTTTCCAATAGAGAATTCGACTTAATATGTAAAACTGTATCAGTTCTTCCTCCAATAAAACTTGTGGCCGAGGCATTATGGGAGAGATTCTAATTTATTAATAGCTAATGCAACAGTAAATTTCATCTTGCAGTCACAAAGAGAACTCCCACATTACCATCTGAAGAATTATATATTACATTGAAAAGTGGCACAGAAGAAAGTCATATCAAAATATGAAATATCTCACGGTATTTACATTATCACAATTATTTTAAAAATGAAAAATGAGGAGGAGAGACTAACCAATTCAAATTTGATCACACACTCAATTTTATAGTAAATTTTCTTACAATTTTTTTACACACAAGCCTATCCACATTCAATAGTTTGATCCAGTTATCGAAAATGATCACTACACTATTTACATTAATGTCGAAAGTGAAAAAAAGTTTACTGTTGAACGAAAATTATAATTAACGATAAATAAAACTTTCAACAAAAATACAATCTGAAAATCAATTATATCCAAAATCATCCGACGAGAAGTCAATTTTTTTGAAAACTGATTTATAAATAAATACTTGTGAAAAAAGTATATCGCATACACTGCTTATAGAACTACCAGTTAGCGAAGATGATGAAAGAGCATTTTCAACAGCTGATAATTTTTGTATAAAATTACTTTTCAGTCTTAATGACGGCAAAATTGTTGCATTATGTTTCTCAAAATTATATTTCAAAAATTTGTTGTAGATCACCGACAGAATAGGGATATTACACTTTTTATATATATATATATACACTTTTTATATATATTTTGTGATACAAATACATAAGATGTTTCTTGTTCCTTTATTTTTTGTGATTCTTTATATATTGTTATACTTTATATAGGCTACTAATGATTTTTTGTGATATTTACTTCCTCTAATAAATTTTATTTATTTCTATAAGTTAGTAAATTTCTTCTCAACAAATTGATGATTTGAATGCTAGTGCGATGTTACGCGATCACCTCAATCATCTCCCTTAACTCAAATTGTGAAATATAAATTATTCAGCCTCATGAAATCGAAAAGTACTATTAAAATTAAACTTTCTTCGTTTTGTATGGCATATTAATAATGAATACTCGGAATCCTAAAGTATATAAGAGAAAACCTTATGAAAAAGAAGTATATGGTGAATAAAATGGTACGTGTTTCAAGAAAAGGTAAAAAAAACTAAGAAAACTCCCAAGTCATCCTTCCGTTGATTTTTATGGCAAGTATAGTGCTTGATGACGGTAATAACAAGGCCTTAAAGATCTCCTTTATATATAACTTCCCTTATTGCATAAACATAGTGGTGCGATATTAAATAAAATTTCTGTTGCCCACTCTGAAAAATATTGTCACATTCAAATTTGAATCAAAATCAGTAATCCGCGGCAAGACTTTCCCATAGTTGAACATTGAAAAATTTCCGCCATTCAACCCAGTAACGGCTACAACTGACAAGGAGGAAAACAGACTTCCTGGAAATATTGTGCAATGGTGTTTCTATTGCTAGGTTCAAGGGCAAACATTTGCATATCAGTTATTTCCCAACATTACTTTGAATTCGCTGAAAAGCACCCTTATTCCTTGAGAGGCATTGAACTTATTGCTTTATTGTAAGGCTGGAACTGTCAGTGATACAGCTCCTATTTGATGGCGAAATTTTCCTTCCCTAAACAAGTACTTTAAATTGAGACAGATTCATTTTATTTTGTACATGTTCGATTTTTTTTTCCAACGTAAATTACAAATGAAGTCCACCAGCTAGTTTCCTTTAAAACCACAACTTTCTCAACAGGATCTGTTTTGTATTTTTATAATGTTAAAAAGACTTAATTCTAGAGGTTAGAGAATATTACTAAGATGAGAGATAACAAGAAACACATTGATGGAAAGTCAAAGAATCAACTATACAGTAAGTTTTGTTAACTTTGCAAGCTAATTCTAGAAAGATGGAACTAAACTTTCTATTAAATGATGCACAACAAAATGGAAATATGAATTTACTTACAGTAATTCCCTATCCCAGCTTTCAAAAAGGTCATATGACGAACGGTAAATCACTTAAAATGTAATTTTAGTCGCTAAATGCACAGCTACTAAAACACCCCTGCCACAAAGTTTAAAGAAATGATTATTTGGTGTATTAGTGTGCCACTATAAACGTCCAAATCAGATTTGCTTTGAAAAGGTGCAGTAACATACAAAGACATTAATTATCGCTTACTTGAAATAACATATGCTGTTGTTAGACACGAATACCTTTAAAAGACGAAATTATCATCAAAACTTCACAATGCTTGAATGAGATCGTGTATTATGAGAACGAAAAAAGCTCATTGTGTGGCATTACAGAAAAATTGAACAGGAATGTATCCAAAGAGCATAACTTATTGGCAGAAGTGGTCAAGAAGGAAAGGACTGCTACAATAAATATTAAGAGCGGTACCACAGAGAAAGAAGTTCGATGTGCGTTGCCAATGAGTAATGGAAGTTTGATGAGACTTGAGTCTGTAGCACAGACTTTCGAGCTGCAATAGGCACAAACAACTTTTAAAAAAATCAGTTATTTTACAGACAGTTCTGAAGCAGATGCTTAACAGTGTGGCTGCCAGTGTCTCTTAAGTACTACCAATTCTGACGTCGTTTGTATCAAGCAACAACTGATTAGAGTGCGAGTTGCTGCACTAGCATAATCCCTGTATATATCCTAGAGTTCTATCAGTTAGGTAGAAGCAGCCAAGTGGGAGTCTTCACAATTTAGAAGCAGGGGCTAAGCAGAAGACACCCAATATTTGACCTTCTAACAACAGAAGTATTATTTCACTTGGAGGACATTTCAACCACGATCTATTTAACGTGGCCCCGCAATCTTTAGCAAACATGAATGATCATCGGCAAAGTCGTGATTTGAGCTCACTACCTCTTTCCATAATGAATGATGTAAATAACCGAGCACTGCGGTCTCATGTAGGACTGACTGGAAATCTGATGTTTCATGAAAGCCGGTTCTGTATTGGTATAAAGGGTAGTCGAGGGTTGGTTAGATGGAAAACAACTGAGCCTTGTCTGCCAGCCTATCTGGGTTAAATGCTTTAGATACATATTTGGAGTAATGGTCAGAGAAGCAACTTCGTATCACATCAGGTACATCGATGTGATACGAAGTTGCACTATTTGACTACGAACAAGTACTTTAATGATTCAGACTGTTTTGCGGCCTTTCAGGGTCAGCATTTCAGAGTGTTTTACAACAGGATGAAGTTTGATTTCATATCACTGTTGTAATCCAGCACGCTTTACAGAGTGGTAACAATGTCTCGTCCTGATGGATCTCTTATCTAGAATATGCGAGATATCATTAGACAATAACGCGAGCGTCGTTTAGGATTAACCCTCCTTGTACTGATGATCAACTGCACCATCTACGGAACTGCATCCAACAAAATGACATCTTACAATTTTACGAGATCCATGTCTGTATGTTTGTATACTTGAATTCAAAATTCTGGTGGAGATACACCATTTATAGATGTATCAGCATTTAACAAGTGTACTAAACCTTATTCCACCTATCTCAGAAATGATATTGTAAGCATTTAAATACAGTACCTAGGTACATTTAAATGCATCTCGTAAGCATTTAAATACATTCCTTATACAATATTGCAATTTCATTTCTCTACTTTCATTTGTTCTTGGTATTGAAGTTTTTATCCCGTTAGTGAACTTCTACTTAAAAGCAAATTTTTATTAATAAATTAAATCACTTTGAAACACACTGTATATATAAATTAGTATGAAAAGACAATCTCTTGCAATGCTGTATTTCGTTAGTATTCGTTTCCCTAATATTATAATTTTTAATTCCAGTTGCCTATCTGAGTAAAACTGAATTTGTGATTATTAAAAAGAAATTTTAATTTTATTGATAATTTGTTTAATGATGGAAAAATAAACACCAATTTATTCCTCCCTCTCAAGTTAGTATCTGAAAGCGTAGAAATATCTTGAAATATATGTAATATAACGATAACAACGATTTTTTTAATTAAAAATTAGTTTAAATTTATTTTATAATTAACTTTTTTTAGCTTTACTCATAATCTGCACTTTAAGAAAATACAACAAAATAGGAATGCTTCTCACTTAACTCCATTTTCCAAATTTTATTAAAATTTATATCAAAAAATTCAGAGACTCTAAATTGAATATATTCAAAAACATTTTCTCTAATAAGTGTTAATACAATTTAATGACCATTTGTTTAACAACCCATCATTCCCAAAGAGATAGTTCTCTTTTTTTTTAATTTCTTTACGTAAATTATTCTAGGGCGTAAATTATAATCACTCAAATCAAGTACGAAAAATGAATTACCTATTATATTTGAACTGCCACAGAAATAAGAAACTTAAAAAAACAACTCTAATTAATTGGCAAAAAGATGGGCTCTAGAAAGAACTTTCGATTTCGTATTTATAAGGATTAATCAAATAATATAATTGCAAAGAAAGTATTCTATTCAATAATTTGATTGGACGGAAAAAAACTAATGGTGAATTGGATTGAAATTTCCAAAATAAAAAAAGTTTAAGAATCAAAAATAAAGCAGACATTTAATTTAAAGAAAAATTATAAATCTGCCATATCGATGTCGTCAAAAGTGTGACAAAATTATTTTGGATGAAAGGAGCAGCAGAAAGGATGAAAGCACTATGAGATTTTATCAGTTAGATACACAATTTCAGAAAATTATTTCTTACAACAAGTGTGTTAAAAGTGTAAAAATAAAAAGAATGCATCTAAAGTATAAGAGAAAAATTCCAAGATCATATTTTCCGGAAAAGTTTACATTTTAACTCTTGCAAAAAAATATATGTTAAACGTAGTTATGTTTAAATATATGTTTAGCGTAATCAGATATGCTATGCACAACTATGTAATTGTCATTGTAAAAAAAAAAAATAGTTTCATTGCTACAGATAATAAAATCGATCAGATATATGCTTTAAGACAAATGAATTTAATTTTCGTCAATACAAGTAACTACGAAAGAAAGGGTAATCCAAGCAAACTTTACTTACAACGATATTTTAAATATTTAGAAAATGCATGAATTCTATATGTACGAGTAAGACATTGGGGTACGTTAAATAATTCTTGGTTGCAATGTCCTCCAAACGAAATCCTACATCTATGGGTGGCACATCAAGTAATGGATCGTCTGCCTAGTACTTACTTTTAAATTACAAATGTTTCAAAGCAGTAATTTCCACCTAATAGGCATATTTCAACTCAGAACTATGTACAGAAAAGTATGCTGGTGCAATATTATCATGCATGTGAGGAAGATAATATAACGCCAGTGAAAGAAAACTATAATAAGTTATTTTCATCTAAATTTAATTTGTGTTTCAAGCAATCTTCCAAAGATACATGAAATATTTGTAAGTCAGGATTTTAAAAAATTGAGTCTTTGGACTCTGAGGATATAAAGATGGCAAAATTCAAAAACGTTGAACACTTGTAAAAGGCTGAAGAGTAAAGAGAAAAGACGTATTCGTATGGTTGTAGATTGGATGGAAACATCAGAAGTTTTTGCATTTCCTTTTGACTTTGAAAAAAACTTGCCTTTTCCCAAATGGACTACATTAATAATTTACCATATTCTAAACCTATGTTCATAATTTTGGATACCTTGATTTTAGTGAAAATATAAGTCACGTGTTGCTTTGACCGGAAACTGAATGATCTCATGGTTCTAGAAAAATTCCTTCATGTTCAGGATTATATAAATATTTGTGCAAATGTAAAAATTAATAATAGCATATCGAAACTTATGTACTGTATAAAACAGAAATATTAAAACCGTAGAGACTGAACCGTACTTTAAAATTCGAAACCCAACTGAAACAAGTTTGGTTTGTTTGTCACTCAACGGTCATTTTTTGCACACGAGGGCTAATTAGACCAGGACCTACGGTTTAAAGTGGATTCCGAATCACTACAAACATCCATGCCCAAGGTGGCCAACTGAAACAAAGAAGATTAATTGGTGAAACTCATCATTACGGACAATGAAACAAATATCCAAAGTTTTAGAAGAATGAAAAGCATTTCAGAAAACACAGAACGCATTAGGCAAATATAGAATCCAAAGAGCAGCTAGCTTTTTGCAAGAAAGAAATTATTAAAGCAAAATTATCCTGCTGGATTAAGTTTTGTGTAAATAATGATAGCAATTTTGGTGTATCTCAAACAATTGCAGCTTATAAAGTTTTTAAGCCAACTTATAATATAAACCTCTGCACAATGCTCCAGATAATTTCAAATCAACAAAAGAGATTCATCAAGAACTTATCACTCATGCTTTCCCTCCAGATACAATCGCGGATGATTTGCCTTTTCATATCAACTTAAGAAACATTCAGTTAAGCCTCACTAACGATACTGATCCATCCTTTACATTAATTGTTCTTAAGCACAACATTAATAATCTCAGTAACTCTTAAGTCCCAGGAGTGGATATCGTTGATAACCCAATGGTAAAATTAGTCTTCCGTGTTTGTCCGCGATTTCTTCTTTTTTCACTGCTTGCTTAAAATAGCACCATTTTTCCAAACATTTCAAGATCAGCCCAGTGATATTCTTTCTAAAAAGAAACAAAGATCCTAAATTATCGTCCTCTTATCACCCTGTATGTTTGATATCAGTCTGGAAAAAGTTCTTAGAAAAGCTGTAAATAATTGCTTGAAGTACCATCTACATAAAACGAATTTTCTCAGCAATAGTCAATTTGATTTTCGTTCCAGCATATCTACAGAGCATTCCTTAAATAAAATTAAGATTATTATAAACAGGAATAGAGAAAAGAATCTTTACTCCGCTCTTCTTAGTTATGATATTCAAGAAGCTTTTGACTTTGTTTGGTGGCCAGGTCTGATCTTGGAATTTTAAACTCGAATTCTCCATCAAATATTGCCATAACTCTAGTTTCCTAGAAGACCAAAAACTAAAGACTATTTCAGATTGTGATTCAACAATTATCCATCAAACTATAAGTTGTTCTCAATTCTCTGTGTTGGTAGCCCGACTCTTTAGAATGTTTACTTTCATGAGCTTGTATTCCGTAATTGGCCATCACACAGACATTGTTACATTCCCTGATGACACGCTTATCGTAGTTCAAGGCCATACAAGAATACAATTAAAAAATAATTGTAACGAGACCTTGCATATTTTTTCAGAGCTCTGTAAATAAACTAAAACTATACATTTCTTCCTAAACATTCCAAGCTACAACTATCGGCAAATGTAGGAAACCTATGAAAAGCAATTCGAAAATAATTTTAGATTGAATCAACCTGAAGTAACGAAAGTTTTGATGTATCTTGGTGTTCAAATAGATAATATGCTATCATTCCTGTCCCGCACACACATTAGGCATCTCAGAATGAAATTTGTACCAATTGCATAAGGACTCCTTGCAAAGGCAGGGAGAGTCTAGGGTCTCAACGCTAAACTAATGAAATAGATCTACCTCACCATTATAGAAAGAGCCATTGCCTGTGGTTCCTCATTTTGGGTATTTTCACTCAGTACAAAAAACACATCTCTCTAGCATACAATGCCACTTCATTCTCCTCATAATGAGATGTCACAGTACTACATCTCTCTACAGCAGCTACAATTGTGTGTTAGCAGAACTACCACCACTACACCTCAAATTAGAACAATAAGCTCTGAAAACATTGGCATTTCAGTTTCAAACTGATATATCCCTAAGAGGTCAACATTTCTCAGCATGTCACATCGAAGCCCCTGTACATAAAGACACACATCAATCTCATTCCTCACTCTCTGTCTTAATATTCCCTTGTATAATCTACCGGAATCACTGAAGACCTTTAAACCACCCAAGTTTAATCCATTAGTTGTAAATTATTATACAGACGGCTCAAAAGCATGGCCGATGTACAGGAGCACTACTATGATAAATTCGATTGAGGAAATTTACCATCTTTTCAAACTCCATGCTTTCAATTCAGTCTTTCAAGCTTGGCACTCCTGAAAACTATTAACCATGTAAAAAAATGAAGTACGTTTTAATGACCATCTGGATTGACAGCTTATCAATTATAATGGAAACCTATGATCCACAACATAAATCAAACTTAATTCATGAAATACAGCTATCACTGTATCAAGTACCAAAAGATAGAATTCAACTCAGCTGGATTCGTGCCTACGCAGGAACTCATGGCATGAGGTTGCGGATCAAAGAGCAAAAGAGGCAGTAAAGGATATTAATCCCCAAATCATTATCTTGTCATACCCAAAATCTGCTGTACAGTTAAAACTGAAACAACATACTTTAACCAATGGCACAATGTGGAACAGGGCCGATTCCTCAAATAAATGATCCTTACAATTTCAAATACTATCCAAACAAATCCATACGTCAATTACATGATAACGAACCAGGTTATTTCCCTAATTACTTCAATAGAATTTTTAAAAAATTCAAATTTAACCTGTGGGTTAAATTTGAATTAATTAAAAATTCTCATGAATCATCCCCCGCCCTCATGAATCATATTTAAAGAAACCTTCTGATATTCCACCAATCGTTTTTCTAAAATTTTGCCTTCCAAGCTCTTTTCGGAAAAAAGAAAACAGCCTGTGGTAGATTTGGAAACATCAACCTCATCGAATTCAGACTTCACATAAGAAAGTCATTCACTTATAAACAATGAACAATTTCAATATTGTGTATTGTAATCACTTCTAGAACTTTTATTTTCATATAAATAGGAATATTTATTCTTACTCCTGATTCTATACTAATATTACATACCATTAACAGTAGTCACTTAAGTTGTAAATAGTATTCCACTTGTTCTAAAGCATCTGTATATATAAGTGTTATAACCAAGTATTACATTCTTAAAATTTTCAATTATGTATTGATGAATCATAATTTCAGATTCGTTTTTGTAGACATCTTGTTGCACAAAAAACTATTTTAATTTTCAAACATGTACTGAAATGGTGGGTGAATAAGCACATCCTATTTTTTAAATATTTTTTTAAATGAATATTTGGGATGGAAGAGAACCAACCTGATAACCAATTAGCTCAGAATGGAGCCCCTTCTCACTGTTAAAAATTAAATGTCTTATACGTTCTACATGTTGCTAGATAAAACATGCGCATGCAGCAGTGCAGACTATAACGAAATTTTATAATTAAAAAAGAACTTTGAAACTAATAAGTAAAATTCCATCATTTTTCTCAACTTCCTATTTTGTTAAGTAAATCAATTTTACAATCCATGTATCGAATTACTTGTGGAGTGAATATTTTATTAAAAATGAATTTTATTAACAATTTTAATAACAAAGAAATTATTGATATAAAACTTTCTCCAGAATAACTCTTAAGTTTTCTATTTTACTTTGAAAAAGAAATCCATTCATTTCCATCGAAAATAAATTTTTAACTTTGTAAATAAATTTAAAAAAGTTAATATTTAATCAGAAAATAATATGAAATTTATTTGCAAATTAAATATTTTTTGTAAAAAATTTATAGTTATATGATTTATTATAGAAGGAAAAATTTAAGAATGCTCAATCTTCGACAGAGAATGTAGCAGATTGATGATATGCCAATTTAAATTATTAAATCATAAAAAAATTAGATAATACAAACACGGGAAAAAAAGTTGTAACCTTACTTACGAGATTTCTTTTTTACAACAGCTCTAGGAAGGTTCTGTGGTACCCAGAAATCTCATCCAAAGAGACATGGAAGGAAAAAAAATTAAAAACATGAATGTTACTATCTCTAAAATTATGAACATGTTTTTATATTATCCACAAAACACTTAACTAAGAAAGTAGTAAATAAGTAAACGATCTATAAATAAGTATGAATTAATTTTAATTTTTTAATTTATTTCACATTAATAATACTAATGACAATCAAATACATTTAATGAAAAAACTATTTCAATAAATGAGTCAAACCGGAATAAATTATTAATTAAGTGATTTGTTTATTTAATCGATATTTTTTGAAAACTGCTAAAATTAAATTTAAAAATCTGAAACCGATAGCGTATTCCCATTTATCCCCCTTAAAGGAATCTGGTTAGATATCAATGTTGTCTTGAATATATACATACGATTAAGAAAATAAAACCAAAAACCGAATAAAAAATGAATGGAAAAATAGAGCACATAAACACTTCTAACACTTAAACATAGGTGTAAAGTTTATACTATCTATAAAAGGAAGAAAATTAAGTTTTTAATGGAAAAACAACAGTGCATAAAATGTTTACATTTGAGAAATACGAGGGTCACTCTGAAATTTTTGAGATACAACTAGGTTTTTAAAGTTATACTTACAAAATTTTAGGTGTCAAAATAGTCTCCTCCAACATCAATGCACTTTTTCAGACGAATTTTCCACAGATTAAATGCCTCAAGCTATTCATTTCTTGAACTAGATGAAAAAATGCATATATAGGCACATCAATCTCTTCTTCTGAATGAAAACGACGTCCAAGTAAGTTCTTTTTTTAGATGATGTTTGTTTGTTTGTTTGTCGCTCAACGATCATTTTTTGTACATGAGGGCTAATTAGACCGGGACCTACGGCTTAAAGTGGATTACGAACCACTACAAACATCCATGCCCAAGGTGAGATTCGAACTCACGAACTGTTCTTTTTTAGAAAAAGAATAACCAAAAGTCACACATAGCTAGATCAGGTGAATACGGCGGATGTTCGATCACTTTAGTTTGTTTTTGTTTAAGAAACTCAACTGTTAATCCGACTGTATGTGAAGATGCTTTGTCATTGTGAATCATTAGTCCCCTAACATTCAGTTCTTGTAGAATTTCTGGAAGACATTTAGTGGTATACCAGTTTGCTGTTACTGTTTTCTGTCCTTCCAACTTGATGGTTTGGACCAATCCTCTACTACTGAAGAAAACGACCTACATCACTTTTTTCAGTGCGCGTTGTTTTTTCCCCATCGTCGGCGTGGAAGCATTTTCAAAGACCCATACTTTGCTTTCTTGACGTGTTGGAACGTCAAAAAACGGTTTGTATGTTTCATCACCTGTTACAATTTTAGAAATAATGCGGTGGCCACCATCATTTAGCAATTTAAGAGTTTCTTTACTGATTCTGACACGTTCCTCTTTTTGGTGCTCAGTTAGATTATGGGGAACCCAACGGCAAACTACTTCTTTTCATATGTATTTCTTCATGAATGATTTTGTGCATGGCTGCGGATCCAATGTTAAGTTCCTTCTGTATCATTTGATAGGTACAGCGATTATCATCCATTAACATTTTTCGTATAGCAGACACATTATCCGGGATTACTGCCGACGGCGGCCTTCCTGTGTGTTCTTCATCCTGAAGAAAATTGCTACCTCTTCTAAATTCTTTAAACCATTTGAATACAGTAGAATGAGCTGGAGATTCATCACCAAATGCTAATTGCAATCGTTGAACGCATTTTTCTTGATTTAATCCTGCTTTAAAATCGTAGAAAATTATAGCGCGAAAGTGTTCTCGCGTCAACTCCATTTTCTCTTCTGTTTAAAATTTATTATACGCTAAACAAGTGGAAGAAAGTCAGTAAAAAATCGTCTCCTATGTTAAAATACTTTGTATTTTAAAATTAAACCATTATTTTTATTTTGTAAATTCTCTTCTGCGCATATTTCAAAAATTTCAGAGTAACACTCGTACTACACCATAGCTCATGAAAGATATTAAATGCTCAGAAAAAAATTAATTGTATGTTTTGCTGGTATGGTACCAGTTACACATTAAGAATACGTTAGCACAAAGTCGTCACAATTTTACCACAGTGTGAAAAAATTTTTAACAACTTTGAGTAAAACCAAATCAAATTTAATTAACGGAATTAAAAATTACCAATTAATATCTTTTTAGAGGCGACTGCTGTTAATAAATAATATCTATTAATCATATGAGTATTCTATGCCTTTTAGAGCTCTTTATTGATTTAATTCTAAAAATGATATCAGACCGATAAAATAGTACCTGGCATCCCTAGCATCAAAACAATAAGTCTTGGGTTCGAATCCTGGTTTGGACATTCAGGGTCCTTTCACTCTGTGTGTTACTCCATCCGCTTTTCTTATGGAGCAAAAGGGGCATACCAATTGGTTGCTCCGTTGTAAAAAAAAAACTTTTCATCTCCTTTGACCCTTGTAGCGGTGAATCTGATTAAATTCTAAAAATCATTCACGCATTAGAAAAAAAATCTAAAATTAATATGTTTTGTTGAGCTTGTGAATTTCATTTTAATTATTAAAAATTAATAAAGGAACTGATTTCAAGCTCTAAAAATAATATAGGAAAAATACATTCTCTTAATTTTAAGTATGTACTTCAGAAAGCTTATATGAAATATTTACTCATAAATTACTTAACTTAGAAAAGTAATTTGTAAAATTTAACCTAAACAATATTGTCATGGCATCATGTTTTGGGCTATAGCCTTCTTTGTGAAATCTAACAATTTTCAGTAAAAGCATAAATAAATTTAAAGTTAAATCTATTTGTCTTCAATTGTAATCTCAAAATAATTAATTACATTGTTTCTAATATTTCATTGATTTATTTTTTTACTACTCGCAAATTAATACTTAAAACAGTTTTGAAAAAATTTACAAATGAAATTTTTTTAAGAATGTAAAACATGTCCATTTATTTAAAAAGTATTCAGTTAATGAAATATTAATTCCAAATTAATATTTCCTTAAAATTAATAATTCCTATTAATAATTATTGCCTTCCCCATTAATAATTCCGAATTAATATTTCCTTAAAAAAATATTAATTCCAAAAAACTCAACATTTTACCAAACAATGAGTTATGATCAAATGGCCAATTAAAAAATTCATCTGATAAATTGGAAATATATTAGCTCAGTAAAAGGATAGCCTTTTTTTACTTCCTTCATTGAAAATATTTTTAATCAAAATAGTAATAAAGTTAATAATTTCGCTTAAATTTTGTTTCTTATAATAAATTAATGTGCTCTCACATTATCACTTAAAATTGAATATTGATGAGACTATTCAAAGTTGCAATCGATTTGAAACGAAACATAAAAATTGTTAATGAGTTAAACAAGATAAAAATCAGTAATTTATTTGTTTTTTAAAGAAAAAAAACAACCCTCGTCCTGATCTTCCAAATCTATATATAGGTTACTGATAACAAAAAATATATACATATTTCTACTCAACAACAAAATTTATCAGTAGTGAAATGGTTATAGTTTTAATTCTCCTTTTTCTAGATATAAAGTAAAGCTTATCAAACTTAATGCTGATTATAAAGCCTAGTTTGATGCATAAATTGATGAGGAACGTGTTTCACAAAAGCATTTAATAAGCTTAATGACGTTATTCATAAATAAAATCAGCAAGTGTAAATGCACAACTGAAATTCGCATAAATAAGAATAATGATAAATAGACTGCGTAGGATGAAGTTGATTTGTTTGTCGCTCAACGATCCTTTTTTGCACATGAAGGCTAATTAGACCGGTACCTACGAATTTTATAGTGGATTCCGAACCGCTACAAACATCCATCCCAAGGTGAGATTCGAACCTACGAACTGTTGAACCTAAGGCAAGAGCGCTAACCATTCGGCTGCCGGCTCGCCTACTATAAAGTAAGAGAGAAAGAGATTGCACCACATTCATATTTAAGAATATGGAATTATACACTATTATTATATTTAATTATCACAAGGAAAGAGTTAATAAGAAGAATAATTTTTAAGTTGCTAAATGGCCAGAAACATTTAACTGTTTGCAAGATGATACACAATTTCCTGTAATACCGTTTCAATAAATAAAGAGGCAGAAAATTTTTTTTCAAATTTATTTACCATTCCAAGGTAGTTACCCACCCAACATATATATTATACGCCTAACTATATTTGTTTTTATATAAATAAAGACCTAATTTTGTCTATTTGATAAACTATAGCCTGGGGTTAGATTGAGATTGGCTGCACAGAATGAAATGAATGGAAATTTATAAAAAGAACTGTTGATATTTGATATAAAAATTATAAAACTTAAGATTAATCTTTACGATTTGGTTCATTCATTTCAAAACGATGAAACAAAGATAACTCTAATTCAAACTTAAGTAAAGGATATTCTTCTGCTATAAGATAAATTACTCACGTATAACACAGAATGAAAGCATCCACAGATTAATTATCAGCTTTTGCAGAGAAAGAATTATATGCAAATATTACATTTCTACACATAACACTTAGCTATTTTTCAAGCACATTATAATACGGCGGTCTCCAGGAAGATAGCTTCGTACGCGTATCATTAAAATGTATCGCAATGTTATTAGAATTTAAGAAAAAAATATTCTTGATATCTTACAAAAAATAAAATGGAACACAGTTAATCATTTTCTCCTCATTCAAATATTTTAATAATAAGGAAATGAGAGAACATTTCTTCTAAGTCAAAATTAAAACAATATTTCAGATGATAAAATAAATTGTCTTTTCACACATTACGCAGTTTCACAGAACCCTTATATTGCAATAAAATCTTCAGGAAAAAAGAAAGCTATACTCAAATAATGCATTCTTACACACAGAATATTAGACAGCTTTTTCTTAATATTCGATATTCTCCAGGAAGATTGGTTGGTATGTATTATTGAAATGAGGCACCCATCCATATATTTTAAAATATTTAAAATATTCTTGTTAATTTAGAAAAAAAAACATCTAGATTGTGTGGATCATTTTATCACTCAGACCTTTTCTAAGAAAGAAATATAAGCTCATTTCCTCTACTTCAAAATTAAAACAACATTCTTTGATGTGTGGTTAAATAAATTTTATTCATATAACGCAGATTGAAACCTCTCATGGGATAAATAATAAGCCTTTTCTAGGAGAAATCTCTATGCAAATAATATTTCTGCAAACATTAGATAACTAAATTTGCAGGAGTATTACACCACATAGCTTCCATTGGAGTAATCTTCACAAGGAAGGATGTATTATACATTTATCAAAGATGATGTATGTTATTAGAAATTTAGAAGAATATTCTTAATATGCTGAAAATATAAAAGGATTGGGTGTAAATCTGTCATTACACAAATTTCAATTTCTCAATAAGAATATATAGACATTTCATCCTATCAAATTTAATACAAATATATTCTTTGGTGATAAAATAAATACAATGAATATTATGAGCAGAATGATATCTCTAACAGGGAGATTGCATTTAGAAGATACCATTAAAGAGAAATCTCTCTCCAAATAATATGCTTCAACATTTATCGTATTAGACAGCAACATTCAAATAAATATTATAACGAAACTCTCATGACAAATTTTTTTGCAAGTTAAACTATAAATACATCTAAAGGTAAAATAGAAAGAATATTTAAACAGAATGAAACTTCGGAGAAAGTAAAAGCAGATTAAATCGCAACTCGGAATATCGTATCTTAATAAAAAAAATAATAAACTAATCTCCTTTACTCAACAATAATCAAAATATATTCTTTCATAAAGAATATAAAAACATATTAATTGAAAGCGCTTAGATTGTTCATTTTATAGTTCAAACGTCATAGTTTGCACCACTGGGGGAAATAGATAAGGGCCAAAGGTTCAAAATTAATTCAGAACTACTACCAATGTCATAATGCCATTTCTCTATTTCCAACTTAATGTCATTCTTACCTATTAAATTAAAATATCTCTCCTCAAGAAATGCGAGAAGAATCTTTTAATCAACGCCGAAAGTACTTTATAAAAACATGAAATATAGAAATATTTCCTAAACATTTAAACTTAAATACAAGAATATTCTCTTTCGAAATTAATTACTATAAATTTAAAATAATTGTCATAAAGACACAAAAAGAATCATAAATACCCATTGGTTTTACAAGCCAATTGAAAGCAAGCAGTTATGAATACAATACAGCTATTTATAATATATTAGCTTACTTCAGTTTTAAGAATATTATTTTATATTTTATTGCAATATCTCTCTCTCTCTCTCTCTCTCTCTCTCTCTCTCTCTCTCTCTCTCTTTCCTAAAAAGCTCCCAAGTGAATTTTTTAATCATCGCTGTGAGTACTCTGAGAATAAAATATGTATTTTTTTCATATTTAAATATACATTAGAATATTCTTTTCTTTAAATAATATCTATTAATTTCAAATAATTGCCATAAAAATAGAACAAGAATCAAATATCCTTGGGATTTACAAGCAAATTGCCAGAAGGCAGCTATGAATGCAATACAGATATTCATAATAGATTTGCTTGTTTGAATTTTAAGAATAATCTTACATATTTTATTGCAACATCTTTCCTAAATAGCTCCCATGCGAATTTTTTAATCATCGCTGTGAGTATTCTGTGAATACAATATATATTTTTTCCATATTTAAACATACATAAAAATATTCTTTCCGGTAAATAATATCTATTAATTATAAATAATTGTTATAAAGGAACAAAAATAAAATACCCATGGGTTTTACAAGCTAACTACTGGGAAGCAGTTATGAATACAATGCAGCTATTCATAATAGATTTGCTTGTTTAAATTTTAAAAATGTTCTTACATATTTTATTGCAACCTCTTTGCTAAAGAGCTCCCTTGTGAATCTTTTAATCATTGCTAGGAGTACTCTGTAAATACAATATATATATATATATACATATTTTTAATATTTAAACTTACATAAGAATATTCTTTTCGGTAAATAATCTAATAATTTTAAATAATTGTCATAAAAACACAACAGGAATCCAAAATACCCGTGGGTTTTACAAGCAAATTGCCAGGAGGCAGTTATGAATGCAATGCAGATATTCATAATAGATTTGCTTGTTTGAATTTTAAGAACATGTTTAATTATCTTACTGCAACATTTTTCCTAAAGAGCTCCATGCGAATCTTTTAATCATCGCTGTGAGTACTATTTGAATACAATATATATATATTTTTAATATTTAAACTTACATAAGAATGTTCTTTTCGATAAATAATATCCATTAATTTTAAATAATTGTCATAAATACAGAACAACAATCATAAATACCCATGGACTTTAAATGCCAATTGCCAGGATTCAGTTATGAATACAATACAGCTATTTATAATAGATTGGCTTACTTGAATTTTAAGAATATTCTTACATACCTTATTGCAATATCTTTCTTAAAGGTTTTACAATAAAATATGTAAGAAGTATCTAAGAAATATATATGTAAAATATATATTCCAAGCGAATCTTTTAATCATCGCTGAGAGTACTCTGTGATTACAGGAAATATAGATATATTTCCTTAACATTTAAACTTACATAAAAGTATTATTTTCTCTATAAATAATATCAATTAATTTTAAATAATTGTCATATAGACACAACAAGAATCATAAGTACACATGGGTTTTACATGCCAATTGAAAGAAGGCAGTTATAAATGCAATACAGATATCCATAATAGATTTTTGTTTGAAAATTTTAAGAATATTCTTACATATATTATTGCAACATCTTTCATAAAGAGCTTTCAAGCGAATATTTTAATCATCACCGGAAGTACACTGTGAATACAATAGATATTTCTCTTAAAATTTATTTACCGAAAAGAATATTCTTATGTAAGTTTAATCTAATAATTTTAAGTAATTGTCATAGACACAACAAGAAACATATACACCCACGGGTTTCACAAGCCAATTGCCAGGAGGCAGTTATGAATGCAATACAGATATTCATAATAGATTTGATTTTTTGAAAATTTTAAGAATATTATTACATATTTTATTGCAACATCTTTCCTAGAGAAATCCCATTCAGATCTTTTAATCATCGCTGGGAGTACTCTGCGGATACAGGAAATAGATATATTTCCTTGATATTTAAATTTAGAATAAAATATGTCTTACATAAAAATATTCTTTTCTTGGTAAGTAATATCTATTAATTATAAATAATTGTTACAAAGGCAGAACAAAAATAAGATACCCATGGGTTTTGCAAGCCAATTGCCTGGCTGCAGTTATGAATACAATGCAGCTATTCATTATAGATTGGCGTATTTAAGTTTAAAAATATTCTTACATATTTTATTGAAACATGTTTCCTAAAGAGCTTCGACGCGATATTTTAATCATCGTTGGGAGTATTCTGTTATTACAATAAATATATATATAGAGAGAGAGAGATTTCCTTAATATATAAACTTACATAAGAATATTCTTTTCGGTAAATGGTATCCATTAATTTTAAATAAATGTCATAATGACACAGCTAGAATCATAAATACCCATATGTTTTACAAGTCAACTGCCGGGAAGCAGTTATGAATACAAAGCAGCTCTCTTTGTAATAGATTTGCTTATTTGAAAAAAATAAAATTTAAGAATTTTCTTAGATAATTTATTACTCTCTCTCTCTCTCTCTCCTAAAGATGCCCATGCTAATATTTTAATCTTTGCAGTAAGGAATAAATTTTGAATAATATTTTTTATACACTTTATGAAACTAGCTGATCATTCCCATTCGTAGTTAGCTTTTGTGTTCTTTAGCTTGATTTATTTTTCGCTCATCACTGCAAGCATCCACACCTAAGGCGAGTTTGTTGGTTGCTCAACGATCATTTTTTTGCCCACGAGGGCTAATTAGACCTGGTCCTACGGTTTAATGTGAATTCCGAACCACTACAAACATCCATGCCCAAGGTGGGATTTGAACCCACGAACTGTTGAACCGAAGGCAAAAGCACTACCCATTCTGTTGCCAGCTTGGCACAATTAAGGTGAGATTCAGTCATTTTGAACTATTGAACTAAAGGCAAGTGTTCTACCCATATTATTGTTAATATGTTATGCATAGATCGGTTAAATACAGATATAGTAAGGCACTAAGTGCTTAGAAATTCGTTCTAATAAGGAAGTTAGATTTTTTTATCAATGTATTAAAAATTCTTTACTCTCTTTAGAATATTTTATGATAGGCTTTATGATTTAATGCACAATACACGTTTGTTAAAGTCATAAAATTATTACTTTAACAAACGTGTATTGTGCATTATTACTTTAACAAACGTGTATTGTGCATTTCATTGGTATTTTAAAAAAGAATTTTTTATAAAATTTGGATTTTTCAATGCAGGGATGCTTATTTTGGTAATTTTTCTTAACCGCCGCAATTGTTCAGGTATGACAACTTTAAACATACCTTTAAGATTTGTATGACCATGTTCTTGCAGCGAGAATTTCTATAAAAATGTTCATATGTTTCAATGAACCAAATCCTGGATAAATCCCCGTATAATGAATGATTCTATCGCCGTATAAACAATTCTTTAGGAAGTTCAAACCTGGTTCAATTATGTATTAAATAAATTCCAAAAGTAGTAATGAAAAATTTCCAAATGAAACAATATTCATTTTAAGTTTGCCAGAGATAAGCACTAATATAATTTTTATTCCATTCCATACTTTGATTTTCAATTCAAATTTTAACAAAATTTCGGTGGGAAAAGAGAAAGTAAGAATTTTATTGGTACAGATATTTATGAGACATTGAGTTTCTGTTACAAATTTTAATACTTGTAACAGTGTTAATGTTAAATTTATTAACATTCACTGGAACGAAAGATCTCTTTTTCGATCCCAGCAAATGAAGAAAGTAAGATCAATTTTGTTTAATGCACGTTTGTTGGGATGGTTACTCAAGAGATTTCGATGTTTCTACCCTTTCGACAGGGAAAACGGCACTCTATTTATTAAATATTTTCATGGAAAGTTACTTACGATGTGAATATTAAAATCCTTTCACGAGCTCTTGATCATTAGGCAGTATACAATGTGATATCAAAGGTTCAAGTTTAGCAATTTAGAAGTACATAGTTATATATCATAAATTGTTTTTAGATGAATTAGTCAAGTGAAATTGTTTCATTGCTGGCAAATTCTGAAACAAAAAATAAATGTAGGAATGAAAAATTTGAGTTCCTAAAAATAGTATAGTTTATTTAAATGAAAATTTCTGATTTATTTAAGGTAACCTCTAATGATTTTAATGTTATTTTTGTAAATCCAATAATGAACAATTTGTGTAATTAAAAGTACTAGATATTAAACATTCAGTCCAATCAACAGATTAGCATTAATGTAATTAATAAGAAATTACATGTGACTAGCAAGATTAGCCAAAGGACCACGCGCCAACTTTCAAGGACATAAACTTTCAGTCGAAAATACTCACTCAGATTTCGAGGAAAGATATGATTTTTTTTACTAAATCATATGTTCGCTAGTAGAGAAGCGTACAGAGGGTAAAATGCGCCAAGCGTATGCGCCAAGAATGCGACAAAGTGCGCCAGACTGGTTTACCGGTTCAGATAACGTACTATGACGTGCTTTTCGTTTTACATGCACGTTTTATATGTAACCCTTGAAACAATACAGAATAATCTTGAAGCATTGAGTTTCGATTTTTGGAGTTTTTGTGTTGCTCGTGAAAATTAATAAGTATCGATGAGGATATATTGACTTTACGTTTTCGCGGAGTACGTATGGAGAATCAATCATCAGGAAAACATAATAAAGGTTTTTTAGTATGGATAAAAACGGTATATTCGCCGAAAAGTAACGATCGATGAAGATTAGGTGAGTTATTTTGTTTTGTATTGCAATTTTATTCATGTTTAGAAATTAAAGTTTTTATAAAAATGAATGTTTCCATTAGTAAATGAATGTTTAAGTTGTGCGTATTGCGTTTTTCATGTTAGTGTTGGAATGTGCCGCTTACCTAAATTTCTTTAATGTGGGCGTAACTGCTCGTTATATTAAAATTCGAGTTTAAACAAACAATGAAATTTTTTAACGTTTAAAATTTAGCTTTATTGCTCGGTTGCCACTGTAGTAGGTAGCGCTACACTAATGTTTTTTTTAAGGTGGGTGCCATTGCTCGATATATTAAAAATTTTGTTTCTATTTTTAAGAATTTTAAAACTTCTATAGTATTTATTTATAATGAAATATTCAAAATTTTAATATTTGGAATTCGGAAAAACGCGCGATTTCAAAGCTGAAGTTCGAACACGGTCGTTATTGGTTGACGGCTATCACGCGTAGAGATGTAATTTAGATTGGCGACAGAGCTGTAGAGTGCTTGGCGTGAAAATTTGAAATCGCGCCAATACCGTACGGATCTGTCGTCATTTACCCATCCCAGGATTCAGAGTCAGGAATATGCCATCTACATTCTACATAAATGATCAAAGAAAAATTGTCTGACATCTGTATTTATCTATTTGTTATTAAGAAAAATATAGGAGGACAGATATATTTACAAGAAATTATTTACAAGATTTATATAGTTTTGGTACGATTGTATGCATATTCCTTACGGGTCAAAACACAGTAGCATTGTTTACTTTTTTCACATAGGTATATGGGATTTCAACCTGACGCCATCATTTCTCAATTGGAAAAGAGGGTTACATTATTATTTGATCATCGCCAAGATTTCCAGCATCGTCCCACCTTTTGAGTTTACATCTCAAAAAACTCAAACGCATTATTTAAATTAATATTTTCTCTATATCACAATACTAATCATCAAGCTTCAAAATAAATCAATACACTTCAAATAATAAGAAAACATTAGAATAAATAAATAATTAAATTATCAATGAAATTAAATTAACATACAAAATTTTTTCTTAATATTAAACCTGAAATGAAAATTCCGAAATAAAGCTCTAAAGATATACATAAAGTCCAATGGTAAAGGCGGTTCATCTAAAGGAAAGTTCAATTCTACAAAATAAGTCTTTTTATTATTTTTAACATCTTGCCATATCTAGAGGTTCGTTCATTGAGTTCAATCTTCTCGAGAGGATCCTCATTAACTCCAATAGTATCGTAGCAAGTAAACTTTTCAACAGATGTTTTATTTTCTTGGAACACTTCTTTTTCATTCTCACCCTCTTCTAAAGGATATAGTCTGAACACTGGACGTAGAATTACTCAACTTTTATTCATCAATTTTACAAGTCTAATATTCCCATCTAGTGATGTAAAAAATTTAGATCACTTTTCCTAAATGCCAGTCCAGCCTTTTCATGTAGGCACTGGATATTCAAACAACATCTATCTTAATGGAGAGGGAGCTTCGCACTTTTCTTTCCAACTGCCTAATTTGTCCCAAGTATTCTGAGAGAAAACGTTTTTGAAGATCTTGTCGCAGTCTCTGTTGATAGACAAACCTTTTATTTAAAGATTTACTATCTAAGAGGTCTAACTCAGGGGTACCAGTTTCTTTGACTTTCTGCAAAAACATTTTGGGAGTAAGAGGTTCTAAATCATTAGGATTATGACACAAAACAATGCTTAATTCTTTAAAGTGGATAGACGTTTGTCCCAAAACTTTTCTTCTTCTCTTGACTTCCTCAATAAAACATCCCCAGGAGACACCCCATAATGGTACAGATGAAGGGGTAAACTTCCAACTGATTTTGTTGACCATGTTGTATTCCTTTACTGCATCGAAGTTATTTCTTTTGATAAGATTGATCGTTTCAACAAAGTTTATCCCATTATCTGGATAGTCCTAAAAATGTCCTTACAAATGAAGAATGATAAAAGAAATGTCAAAGGGATTGTTAAAAAAATTCTAAACAAATGATATATTGCAGTTAAAAACATGTTTTAATTTGCAAATAAGAAACAATTTCAAGTTGACAAGAATTTTAATAACAATAAAATTACTATTTAAAATACAAAAAGACCTGCTAAAACTCCCTAACAAGGACACATTCAAATGTATAGTAAGTTAAATGCATTAAAATATTTTGCTGTATTTGGTACCGAATGCAAATTTACTAACGCAGCTGTTTATTTTATAATAAAAATATTTTTTAGAAGAAAATTGTGTTTTTATATAGTGCGCCCAAGCGACACAAGTGACTTCTGATTCTGGTGAATATTAATTCACCAGAATTCCAGATATTCCAGAAGTTCCCCAATATTTTTTGAAATTTCTGATGTATATAAAAACGAATGGGCTCATTTACTACTGACTGACATTGTAAAGCTAATGAGAGTACTTATCATAAAAAATACGTTTGAGGAGGAAAATCTATTTTTTTCTCATTTAGATTTGTGACAGGATATGTGACACGCAATCATGAAATTCAAAACTCCTCGATATTTTTAGAAAATCCTTGTGTATAGGAAAAGACTTGTGTGCGTTTAGTATTAAATCTTATTCTAAAGCTAATGATTGCATTTAATTTGTTTTATGAAATAAAGTATTTTAAAAATTCCCATCGACATAATTTCTCAATCGGTCGTCTACATCTGTCGTTGACAGAGTGTGTATGAGCTAAAATAGGAACCAATTCCCCCACTTAAACTAATTGAAGTATTCACATAGAATTTTGCAAATAGGCTCTGTGTAATAAACCATCTATTATCAAAGGTAAATACTCAAAGTCCCATGGATTTTAAATGTACAACAGCTGTTCTACTTTGTTTAATATGAGACAATTGAGTTCAATAAATTTAAATTTTTTTTATATATCTTACATAATATTTTCTGGATATTAAAACTGTTTCCTCTACATGTTGTAAAATAAACTTTTACAGCTATTCCAAGTATTTGTTTTAAAAGAAAAATAAATTTTAGAAAAAAGTGTCTTTTTGTACATTTCGCCTTGTGACGCATGTGACTTCTGATTCCCATGAACATTTATTACAAAATTTCCCAATATTTTTCGAAATTCAAGTCTATATAAAAACGAAAGAGCTCATTTACTGGTGAATAAACTTCTGTAGCTAATGAAAATACTTATTATAAATAATAAGTTTTATGAGAAAAATGTGTTTATTCTGTAATGTATTATATTTTGACAGAACATGTGAGGCGCGATCATGAAATTCAAAATTCTTCATTATCTTACGAAATTTCTTGTCTATAGGCAAACGATTGGTTGGATTTAGTAATTAAAAACAATTTACTGCTAGTAACATCATTTTTTTATTACGAATAATATATGTTTTGATGAAAACCCCGAAAATCCAAATTTCAAGAACGTCTTTAGGTCATCAAGTGATTACATTTCAACAGTATCTGAATATCTTCATTGTTGTCAAGTGTATATTAATTAAAATATTTTGCTGTATTTAGTACCGAATGCAAATTTAAAACTGACGCAATTGATTATTTTGTTATAAAAAAATATATTTTAAAAGAAAATTTTGCTTTTATATAGTGCGTTCAAGTTACTTCTGATTCCGGTGAACATTAATTTCAAAATTCCCCAATATCTTTAGAAATTCCCAATTGATATAAAAACTAATGGGCTCATTTAATAATGGAAAATATTCTATAGATATAATGAGAGTACTTATTTTATTATAAAAACATATTTTGGGAGGAAAATGAGTTTTTATATTCAGACACGTTGACAGAGTATATGTAAAATAAAATGGGAAATTATTCTCCCACATAAACTTATTGAAGTATTCACATAGAATTTTGCAAACAGGCTCTTTTTAATAAACCATCTATTGACGAAAGTAAATAGTCAAAGTCCCATGGATGTTAAATGTACAAAAGCCGTTCTACTTTGTTTCATTTGAGATAAGTGAGTTCAATAAATTTCAAATATTTTTATATATCTTAAATAATATTTTCTAGATATTAAAACAGTTTCCTGTACATATTGTAAAATAAACTTTTAAAGCTATTCCAAGTATTTGTTTTAAAAGAAAAATAAACTATAGTAAAGAAGACAAGTGATTTCTGATTCCCGTGACCATTAATTTCTAAATTTCCCAATATTTTTAGAAATTCCTGTCTATGTAAAAACAAATTGGCTGATTTACTGTTGAATTCTAAAACTAATGAGAGTACTTTTACAACTTTTCACATATCATCCATTCTAAAGTACAGTGGAACTTGGTAAATTACAGACAAATAATCCTACTGTTTGAAAAAATTATGATTAAAATTAGCATGCAAATAAGTTAATGGTGTATAATATTAAATTTAAGAATAACTTCATAGTTAATGTAAACATGTTGAATAAGCTATTGCGCATAATTCTTAATAAATAAAATTAAACATGGTCAATAATCTAAAAAGCTGCAATGATCTATAACTTACTGATGATAAAAATGAGTTAAAAAAATTTTTAACATTAATCTTATCCATTAAGACATTTTAGTATTTTATTTTAATAAAATTAAGAAAGCTAATTCTTAAATACATTTTTTGATACTTACGCATTTGATTTAAATTTAATTTTTCTGATTATTAAACAAGTATATTAATGTAAAACTGCTTTTTAATATAAACAAGAAACAAAATTGATGCCAATAAATTTAAAAATGTATCCATAGTACCAAGATATATATAACTAGTTTACCATTAAGTAACTCAGCAATCAAATAATGTTTTTCGAAAGAAATCTCTAAGCAAAATTTAAAATGAAAATCATAATTTTACTGAAGAAGTATGTCGAAAGGAAACTAATTGTATTAACATGTTATAGACACAGTATAAAAATATGGAATACACCCCGTACATAAATGCAATGAAGATAATGGAAAAAATAAATTCCATGGAATAGTGCTGTTAAGCCAAATAAAACTTATGGCTGTGTTGAAAAAGATTCTTAAAGTAGACAAAGTTTTAAAAAATAAAAGTTTTCATGATAACCAAACTTTAATACAAATGTTAGAAAAAACAAACTTACAAATATTAGCAGCTTTTTCAAATCGGCTTTTTATGTCAAATGTTAAATATAAATTTACATAAGTGTATGAAAAAGTTAAATGGAAAATACGAATAGTATGATTTTATAAAACGTAGTAGAGTTATATTACATACATAATTACAACACAGAAAATAAAACAATGAATTGCAGGGGCATCTCCAAAGTGCTGTGAAGCCAAATAAATCGAGACAGTAGTTCGTTTATAATAATATTCTGTAAATGCATTCATTGGAAATTTATATGTGAATAAATAAATGTCGATAAATACTTATATATAATAATAACTTCGGATTTTGGAGTAGTTTCATGGTTAATAATATACAAAACAATTGCAAGTAAGAAATAAAATATAATGTATATAAACATAAAAATATGAAATATTTTCATTTTGACTATAATTGTAAGTTTAAATAGATTAAAAATTTCCAAGATAACCAAAGTTTTTTTTTATATTACAAATGTAAGAAAAATCAAACTCATCATCACAGAGACTTATTGGAAACTTCTTGAAAAATTAATTGAAATTGAAAACGGTTGTGATTAAATTTCGATTATCAAAGTTTGTAAATGATTAAAATTCAAGAACATTAATCTCATTTAATCAGAAAATTATTGATAAACAAAAATGCTAATAAACATAAAAAATAGGCAGCCATATTGATCTTAACTCTACATATGATATATTACTCAAAATCTTGGCATACTCGAGATGATTAGAAACTTGGCTACCTTTCTACGACCCATAATGGCTGATCATGGAGGGCTGGGGAAAACTCAGCCCCCATGATAGGACCAACCTTGGCTTACCTTATATCCCCAGTATTGGGGAAAACATGGTGCCCTTTATAGGCCCATTCTTGGATTTATCTTGGCATGTTTTATAAACAAACTTGACGAACTTGGGGGAAAACTTGACGCCCACCATTGGTCCCTTATTGGGGTTATCTTGGCAAGATTGCCAATATTGAGCCAAGCTATTTTTCTACTTGGGATCTTTTCAAAAATGTTGATAACTGTACACAAAAGTTTCCATTCAGTATTAATTTGTTTAACACTAGGTTTAATGCAAAAAGGTAAATTATTTTAAGTATATTTGATGTAAAAATTTTCTTAATGGTTAACCTAAAATTTAAAAATATAAAATTAGTTATGTTTTGTTAGGTATAATTTTGTTTATTTTTTAAAATGAGAAAAATTATTTTTGTTTCTGTTGCTATTTTATTAAATTATGTTAGTTAAGTTTACAAACAGAGTTATGACGCATAACCAAATACCGTTATGAGGTATTAACAAAGAGCATATATAAGAAAACATAGTACTAACAAAGCGATGATAATTACAGTCAAAAGTTGGAACTAATAACATTTTTAAAAAGATGCTTGAATGTAATGTTTTTTTCCAGCGTTTTTTCAACTGACAATAACTATTGTACTTAGACATTGGAGAAGTAAAGAGAATTTGGTACAAATTACAACAACAAAATCTTGGTTTAACCTAAAATAATCTATACAAACTTCATCCGGAAGAGCAAATGGATCTTCTCTATTTCTATAAATCGAACGATGTCTTGAATTTATCCGATAACTAATTTCTTGTAATATAGCCAAAAACATTAACACTGCAATTCTTAACTATTGATGAATATCAATACGAAAACACCTGCCTATAAGTCGCAACGACAAAAAGAACGTGAGCTTGGCGTTGCAAAATACGGATTACAGATAATCGATTACTGTGCTACCTAATGGTCTATAGGGGAACTCCAAACGACTAGCGCATCGCCTAGGTGGAATAAAAGTCATACCATCACCAAAATCATTTTGCTCTGCTCCAATATATATTATTTTGATGCTATGTAATTTTATATATGGCATCAAAACAATGACGCATGGCGGTATATATCAAACCTCCAAAAGGAAATATTGCCTTAAATAAATTACATTTTTATGTAAAAAAACGTTTACTTTTTTTACAGTTTATTAGGGGAAAGTCAATTTTAGAAATAAACAATGAAATTCATGAGGAGAAATTTGTTAATGGATCTGATTGCCTTATAGAAGGATCAGTCAAAGATAAAATATCACATTTTGTTCTAAGGTGAATTTTTTGGTTACTTGAATATGAAAGAATGTGCTTCTTGGAAAAGTGTAATGTTCCAAATTTACATCGAATGTTCAAAATCGAGTGTGCGTCAGCTAGTTTTGCTTTCTCTCATCTATGAGAGAAATTGAATGCTCTAAGAATATTTTCTATTAAAATGCATTCATTCATTATAAAATTAGAAGTTAAAGATTTTGTTTATCGTGATATTTAAATACTTATTTTAATAAGATCCTGTTCTTTTTCTCTTAATAAATTTTAATAAAGAGATTTATCATTTAATAAACGAGTCTAAAATCTTTGATTTTACACTATTTTATTAAATGAAAATAAAAAATTATGAAATCTTTGATTTTAGACTCTATTATCAAATGATAAATCTCTTATACACAACTTTTCAACAAATTAAAATATTTAGTTTTTTCTTATTCGTATATTTGTTTTGAATTATAAGAAAAAGAGTATTAAGGTTCATGAATTTAATTTATGGTAGCGTCAATATATTTATTTGATCTAGCTTGTGTCATAATGAATGTAATGTTTTTTTCCAGTGTTTTATTCATAAATAAGTATTTTGCTTTGTCATATTTTAAATTATTCTTACAACATTTTAAAATAGGTGGCAAAATATTTTAGAAGTTCTCGCAATATTTTTGAAATATCTAATAAAATTTCAATAATTTTTTCTCACACTTTTGGTTATTTTTGTATCAATGTAATTTCATTCATCCGTATTCACTATTTTTAGCATACTTTTCATTTAAATTTTATTTAGGCAATTTATCTCCTGTGTTAATTCACATTCAAATCTGATGACTGTGGTCTTGTTTTAAAATATCTTAGTAATTTACATGTTTTAAAATATCTTAGAGGACAGTATGGGCAAAGTTTCTGTGTCTTCTGTTTTAGACATTAATTGTGATAAAAAATATTGGCATGTTTAGTTCTAATTATCAAATATTAGATTGATTATATTAAACTGTCTATTAAAATATTTAAATGTGTGGATATACACTCAATAATGATGTATTTATATTTCTGGTGCTAACACTCGATAATGATATTTTTATATTTCTGGTACTAATATATAACCTATTATGAAAATTTGTCTTCTGATATTGTTCAATCAAGTTCTCAGTTTATCTTCTTTTTCTTATATATTTATTGAAATCAAACAAACTTGATTTCTTCTAACAATGTAACATATTTTTACAATAAATGATAGGTTTAGACACATTTTCAGTAATGTGTGAGTTAATGTATTAATTTGTGAAACAGAAAACTTAAATCTTTCTTCTCATTTTACCTACTAAAAGTTTATATATGCTAAAAATACTAATTAGATTCTTTTGAATGTAAATCTAATAAATTTTGGTGAATTCAAGGATTTTCTAGAATCAGATTTATGTATTTGATTTATAGTGTAAGAAATTTTTAACTGTTGACTTTGTAGAAACTTAGATTTAAATATAATTTCTTCACAAATTTTTTTAGGAAAAGTTACTTTCACATGAAGTTAATGTTACTTGGAATTGCACTGCATTATAATCTAATAATTCTACTCTTAAATTTTGGAAAGCAAGTTTAAAGTTAAGTCTTAGTGGCCGAATGTCATTTATAAAAAGAATTAAATAAATGAATTTTACTGAGTATAATAGACAATAATGTATTAAATTGTCGATTGAAATAAATTAATTTTACTGCAAGGGTGAATCATATCACATCATACATATTTTCAATATAGCACAATTAAAATTGGTATTCAAATGATATTTTCTATTTTTTATAGTTCAGCAATATTTTTAAATTAACAAATTAAAATAAAAATAGATTTTAAATATCTCATAACATGAAAATGGTTTCATTTTTTTAAATAACGGTAGACTCTTTTTTACTAACCCTTTGCCACAACAAAGCCAGAAACTACTTCTCATTTGTCATTACCCAATTAACACTTGTGAATCAAGTCATGGAGGCAAGTAACATTATCCATGTCATACCACCATAAACCCATTTATAGTGTGGGCCACATTTTATTTTCATCTCAGAAGAAAGAGAACTCAGATGAAAAGAAACATCCATGCCTGAACTGGTATTCAAACTTGGCACCAAACAGCCTAAAAGTTAGGAATGCTAACCACTCAGTCATCGGTCGGCTGCATGAAAATAATGAACTTTAGATAATAGTTTCATTTATTAATTGCAAATCTCTTGATATTTAAAAATGTTTGTGATATTCTTTGCTACATTAGAGTCTTATTTTTCAAAAAATTACTTTAGAAATGTTACTTTTTTTTTTTTTTTTTTTTTTTTTTTTTTTTTTTTTTTGAAAGCACTCAAGATTACTAGAATAGTGATTTTATCATTTAATTTCAATCACATTTTCATAGAAATTACTGAAGTCACTGACCATTTTTGTGACATACTAGATCAGGCATTCAAATTTTAGATATAAGCAATCCTGTAGAAAACTACTCATTCATGACTTTTTAATCAACTATAATTTTTAAAATAAAGTTTCAGATTATAAGACAAATTCCTCTTGCTAATGTTTATAAAATTTTTTCCTTAAAAATTATTCCTAAGTCAATATAATGCTTATGATTCTTCTCCCTCCTACAGTTACTTTAAAATTTGGTCCCAGTCTAATTAGCCTTTATATGCAAAAAATGATAGTTGAACAAAAAGCAAACCAAACACTCCTTTCAGACTTTTTTCAAATCTCTGGAGCAATCATGAATGTCGATTAATATCTCTTTAATTATAAAAAAGTAGTGTGTACTAGTGATCTATTGGATTGAATTTCAATCCAATATTAATTGCCAGTAAAACTTCTCATTTTATTGGGATTCAATTTTAATTCTTCAGGACTTACCTTGATTTGATTAAATTTTGAATATTTTCAATCAAGATGATAATCAAATAATGTGTTTTTAAATTCTGTATTGTGCTTCAGGATTCAAATAATCAATGTTTGTTGATGTTTGCCAAATACTCTTTTTGTGTTCCCTGGTATTAGTTTGATACATTTACTGTACATTATTTTGATAGTAGACACAGAAAAAAATACACTTTTTAAAAATTTTTATAGCTTGCCACAAGAAACTAATAATTAAATGTTAGTCAAACTGAATAAAAATTTAAATAGTAAAGCATTTGTGAACATCATATTGAGAATGGAAAAATGTTAATTTACTTTCATACATTGAAAATATCAGTTTCATAAATTTTAATTAATAACTTGTAAATAAATAAACTACTTTTGAGTAAATTTTAGTTATTTCATAATTTTAATTTTTTACCCTTAAAAGTGCTTAATAACTTATAAAACTTTAATTGATTCAGCTGATTATAATTATATAATGCTCAAACATAAAAAATACATAGTATATTGTACATTGAAGCTTTATAAAATTGCTTTAAAAGTTCTTTTTTTATATTAGAAAAATATATCTACGAATAAATATGTATAGAATTTATTTTTCTAACATTTGCTTCATCGGGAAACCTAAATGTAAAAACCTCGCCCAGTCCCCAGTAAAACTATGTTTTAATCAGCCAATATCCTTATTAATAAATAGTGTTTCCATTATTTATTTACTTTCTTGATGATCTTCAATGTGTTTGAGGTAAAAGTGTAGTGCTTATATCAACATAATTATTAATCTCTTCCTTACATATTCACTATGAGAAAAGATTATAGAAGTCATTTATGGTGTGGTGTTAAAAATATTATCTTTTTTTGTAATTTTATATATATATAATTTTCTTTAAGTCCCTGATTATAACCTTTGGCATTACAATCGTAAATGCTCACATTCATTATTGATATGGATTAGTTTCTCACTCATTGGCCATTGCTTGCATATGATGACTAAATCAAGTAGAATAAAATGTATTCTTCTGATGTTTAAAAAGATTTCTATCATACTTTAAATTCTAATCCAATAAGATCTCATATGCAAAATATAACATCAATCAGCATTTTTTTTTCTTGATGTGGTTGTAAACTCCTAAGTTATTGAACTAAGGCATGAGTACTAACCATTTAGCTTCTTGTCTATCTTCAAGTCTGGAGCATTAAAATTCAGTGACAGCAATTGCTTCTCTCAAATATATTTAAGCATATATTTTACTGAAATAGCAATCTTTTAACCTACCCTGTTATCCAAATATTAACTAGCATTACACACACACAATTTACACTTATAAAATAATACAAGTTACAATTATTTATATTTTGGCCTCATTATTTATTGATTGTTATTGCACTTTTTTTATGTATGGCAAAACTTTTATTTATCATGTTTCTCTTCAAGGCTGTATTTTCATATTATTTAATGAGTTGATTATAGTAACCAAAATTTTGTTCCATTAATGTGGAATATTCTATCTACTGTAGTCTATTACACTTGTCAAGATCATAACTATATCTCGATAACTTATGAAGATCTATGATTTTATTATGTACTGAAATAAATTACAAACCTCCTAATGAAATTTAAAAAAGCAAAATTTATTTTATGTCTAACAATAATTTTCAATTATATATACATAAGAACTTGATATTCTGAAAAAGAAATCAATTATACTATACTGAAATTTCTAAGATTGCTAAAAATTGACATGCTAATCCTAAGCTTAGTAACATACAGATATTGTAAATATTGAAATAAAAAAAAAATGCAGTATTAAATTTAGCAAAAAAGATGCAAAATTTATCATAATCCCTTTCATTTGTATATTTTAGAAACATTAAAGATATTAGAAGTATTTATTTTATATATCTCAAATATATCTTTATAGTATATAAGAAATATACTTATAAATTTATAAGCATTCAAGAAGTATATATATATATATATATTAGAAATATAAAGTCGTATTAAAGAAAAAACTTTAAATATATTACTACAAAATTCTTTTGTTAGATTATGTTTAACTATTCCTTAGCATATGAGGATTAGTGAGCTTGTTTTGTTAATTTCCCTAACATTTTTATAATTTAGGGTAATTTATTATTATTCAATTAATTTTATGCAACTTATATTTATTGCAAAAATACATTTTCTTAGTTTTACATTTGAAATTAAATGCATGAGTACATATTTCTGTTTTTAAGTAAATTTTATCAAGGAATATATTTTAAAAGTATTAAATTTACTTAAGAAGGTGCTATGATTAATTTGAAAATAATATTCCACATCTTATATTTAATCAAATTTCTTATCTGTATCTATATCATTTTTATGACAATATATTTCTGTTACTGCTTTAAGGAAATTTTTTTACTTATACCTTATATGAAAATATTATATATTTACATGTATATTAATTTTACAGATAATATGGATGTGTAATATAATTTTTCAAAATTTTATAAGAAAAATTTGTATTAATTCTTCCTGTGTGGCAGTTTGTGCTGATTTTTCTTTAATCACAAAATAATTCCTTTTAATATTATGTAAAGCAAAAATATTTCTTAATGATTATTGTAATTCACTATTAATTTGTTACTAACCAAGTGATTAAGAATTTCATGTTTGTTAATCATTGTTGATTTTTCATTTTCAGACTCCTTTGTTTATCTGACAATGATATGAAAATATTTTTCATTCAGAGTGAAACTGAACTTTTCATGTATCGTCTAGAATTTTATGATGCAACTGAATTGCAGGCTCTTTTGCAAAATGCAACAAAACAATGTAAAGAAGTTCTTCACCACTGTGAATTAACACAATCATATAAACGTGTTTTAAGAGCTATGGTGAGCCTTTCTGAAGAGTTCAATGTTGCTCTCAAAAATAACAGTGATTATTTTAAAGGTTACATTTTATTTTAAATTCATCATTTAAATTTTAAAAATAAAACAATTACTTTTCTTGTTGTATTTATGTTTTTAGTCAAGCTTCTTAAACTTCAAAATATTCTTAATGAAAGAGCATTACTCATATTTAAAAAAAAAATTTTTTTTTGGAAGATTCTAATCAAGTGTTAAACAGCTTTAATATTTGAAAATTATTGTATTCAGTTACTATAAATTTCAATTGAATTAATAATTATTCTTCAAGTTGAAAGAAATGGGAATGATTTACTTTTGTTAATTTATTCATGATTTTTGGTGTTTGATAATTTTTTATGGATTAAACTCTCATAAAAACTAAAATATCAAGTACTATAAAAAATCCAAATAATTAATTTCAACGTAAAAATTAATTTTGGTTATGGCAAATAGCATTGTCTTCAAAGATAATTTTCATGTTGCATAAAATATTAAATAAATGCTTTGGTTTAATCTATCACTTGATGGTCACTTTGTCACATGAGAACTTATTAATCTTGGACCTGCCATTTATGTATACAAAATAAATTTTGACGAATTAAAAAAATCTGTACCCAAATGAGAATCAAACTTGGATTTGTAAAACTGAAAACAAGACTTAACAGAACAAAATCTGCATTGATCTTTCATTTTTCACATTAACTAATTAAAAAGAAAAAAACTTGAAAATTATAAATAATGAATGCATATTTAATTTTAAAAATGCTATTTGTATATGTATATAAATTATTGAAAAAAATTATGTTATTTCTAATATTTCTTTAACTATACTAGAAAAAGAATTAAATAGAACATAAAAAAACAATAAATTATTAAAAAATTATTAAATAACAAGTTTTTAAAGATAAGTACCCACCTCTCTATTTAATCATATCTATTTAAATTATTGTGTTTAAAGCTAATTAAATATTTATGATAATTCCAAATAACTTGCAATTAAACCAATTTTTATGTTTGAAACTCAATCTTGATTTAATGCAATTTAAGTATTACTTATTTGAACTGGAGAAAGAAATTTGTTGATATTACTTAAAGTATATGCTAAATAAACAAAAGATGTGCTGAAGGTAATACAAAAAACTTATTTCTTACATATTTTAATTTGAAGACAAAGAATTTGCACTAAGTATTAAAAAGAATTTTTTTCCAATGGCAGATTGTAGACAGTTACAACTGCAACAAAGTCTATTAATCTATTGTTCCCTGATACCGGAAACCGGCCAGAAACAGCGACCTCTTAGCCGCCGAGGTTCTCTCTCTGTATCCTGGCAGCTAAGAGGCGACCTCTTAGCAGTTAGGATACAGAGAGAGAAAGTACATCCATACCTGAAGTGGGATTTGAACCCAGGACCTTCCTATTCTTAGTCAGGCACGCTGACCACTAGTAGACAAGTTGGCCGGCAATATTAAAAAGAATTTATATTTATATATAAATTCTATTAAAAAGAATTTATACTACATATTATGCCTTTTATCTCTTTAGTTTCAATATTTTAAATCTGGTTACATAAGGTGTAAAAATATAAAATTTAATTCTATAAAAAATTAACCTTGTTAAATTGGTTATGTAGATATTGTTAATTTTATGTTTCATTAATTTTCTTTTGTTTCATAGTTGGCTTTTTAATTATCTTAAAATATAAACTAAGAGAAAATTCCTACCAAAGTCAAATAAGAGATTAAAATTTACTAGAAATTACATATCCTTGATTGAAGTATCGAAGTAGTTTGATTTAATGAAATAATTTACATTCTTTAAAGGAATACTGCTTAAAGTTCCATAATCTAATCACATAAAAACATTTTACTCAACTTTTTGGAATCATTATTTCAATATAATGATACCCAGTGAAGTAATTTAAGTTTCAATAATATCATATATAATTGGAAATTATTATTTGCAAATTTACTAAATCATTTTTTGTTTTCTATGGCTACTCACAGCATGCTTTGAAAAGTAAAACTTTAAAATTATTTGGCTGTAAATGCAATATCATGTGTAAATAGGGAGTGGTAAAATTAACAAAAAATATATATAAATAGATAAAATTAAGTAGTAGCCTTTGTTCTGACATTATTTGTATATTTTTAAGAAACATTGAAAAGTACTTGAAAAAACTTTTTTCAAAGCCTTGAAAAATGCTTAAAAAGACTTAAACTTCTGATATTTTTAGTTCACCCAAAAAAGTGAAAATTTTCTCATTAAAAATATTTTCTTTTATAATTATTATGTTCACAGAAATCTCCCCTGACTTCTGAATAGCATTTTTGTTTTCTGCTGGTCACATGATCTTTCTCAGGATTTCGTAACTACATTATTTATGCAGCTGCAAAGTCATGAGAATTTCAAAAGAAGAGAAGTAATCAGCTACTGCTACTAGTTATATGATCATATTTTCTTTATGGTCTGTGCACCAGTGGAGAAAAATGAGCTTTTCCTAATCAAATGTGTGAATGATATTTAAAGATATCTCTACATAATGGCAGGCGAATGTATTTTTAGTGATACATGGTTAGAAATGTTTGAATATAAATTTTGGTTACAAAGGAACTTGGGCAGATATTTATTCTATACGATACATACCATATTTTAAAACTTTCTGTCTTCTACTCATGAATGAAAATACTGGGAAAAGTCATTAGCATATTGACTTACTTTCAATAAGAAAAACTTTGATAAACATGGTCAGAAATTATTAGTGGTCTTTACCTTTTCTGATAGTGTAATCACAACAAAATGTTCTTGTGCAGAAAGAAAGCCTGTGTATTATGCAGTATTTGGAATAACACTTTATTTATAAAATCTTTTAAATAGGAATTTTATTTTTCTGTTTGAAGAAAATCAGTGATTGCTTTTACAAAATAAGAAAAAAAACAACTTTTAATGAAATACAAGAACTAAAAAATTCAAAGAAGTGTTTTGAAAAGGATATCAAAATTTCAATAAAGTCTGCACATAAGGCTAAAGAGAATAATGTATCTTCTATTGGTTAGTCTAATAGTTTAAGGAGATTTACTAAAATAAAAGAAAAGAAATTGTTGGAAATTTCAAAAAAATAAATAAAACAATCAGAAAATAAAATTAACTGGCATGTTTCAACTGTGTTTTTTGTTTTTAATTATAATCATTTGTTAGTGCAATCACTGTTCCTCTAGAAACTGCAATAATTCTAAGGTTTACATTTAGAAAGAGGTATGTTTATGATTTTTTGTTTTATAATTGTTAGTTACAATTTTATTAAAAAAATCATTTTTAAAATTGCAAATTTCTGTGAGTTGTATGAATTTTATTTATCTTTAAGTGTTTTTATATTAATATTAACATTTAACTGTTCACTTAGCTCTAAAAAATTTATATTTTTGCAAAGTTTATATGGGGAAATGTATTTATACAGAAGGTAACAATTTATATTTATATTTCTTTCAACATATAAGAATGCATATTCAATTTCTGTGATTTATGTATTTCATTAACAAAACATTATTTATTTTCTCATGTTCTTGTAAAAAAAATTTCATATCAGTTATCACTTAAAGATGTTTTATCTTTTTTGTCAGTTTTTATTTTTTTCCCCCTAATATACAAAAATTAATTCTATGCCTGATAATTCTTAACCTTATATTTAATGTTACTTTTAAGTAATATTAAAAAATTAGTTAAGTTTTATCAAAAACATAATAAATATTTGAATGAAATTTATATTTTAGTCTTAATTTTAAACCAATTATCGTTATTAAATTTTCTTTATTTGGTTTTTGAGCACAATTCATAGATGAAATGATTGGATGTATTTCATGAGTATCTCACATTACAAACATAGATTGTTATCCTAAAAAGTAACATTACAAAACTGGTTTACTTAGTGGTAAGGATTTGTGCTTTCAAGACACAGATTTGAGATTTGATTCTCAGAGTGGGCAAGGTCGACTCAGGCTTTCATCTCTTTATTTGGTTAATAAAACAGAATATTAAGCATGTTTCAAAAACTAATCACTGGGGTATTGCATTAGGCTAACCACTTAACTGGAATGTATGTGTAACACCCCAGGGTTCTCAGCTAAATAAACATATGGGAACTGTATGACTTTGACCCCATGAGGGCTGTTGTGCCACTAGGTTTAGTTTATGTGCATTATTGATTTAGTTTTATTGTCTAGCTATTTTCTTGTGATAGATTGCATTACAATAGATGTTTTTTTTTTTTTTGGTGCCACTGCTTAGTTAATTAGAAACCTAAGTTTTCATAAAAAATTTTTGTTTACATTATTGATTTTGCTTTATTGTCCTGTTGTTATGCTATGCTAGGTTGCATTTCAATAAATGTTTTTAAAGGTGTATGCAACTACCTGGTTAATTAGAAACCTGAGTTTTCTTTAAAATGTTTGGTATTTACACTGTTGATTTCAAATTACATCATACTGCAAGATCCTTGATAAAATAAAAAAATAAAAAAACACAGGTATGGGCACCATAGACTTTGGCCCACATGGGAGCTATCTTGTCATTATGTTGAGTTTAGTATTAGGATAATAGAGAGAGAGAGAGAGAGAGTGGACAATTAAACAGTTAGAGTGTTTATGGATGGTAAGCTCTTGTTCTAATGCTGAAACGTTCATTTTAGTATAAACTGTGTAAATTCATTTCTTTTTGTATTTATTAGAAATAAATACATAGTAAGAATTATTCAACTAATAGGCCTATTTGTTTTGTTAAAATTAATTGACAAAATGTCATTTTCATCAATTTGATTTAAACATTTTCATCATTAATTTAGAAAATTTTAAAATAAACTTTTTTACTGTAAACATGTTTTTATCCCAGACTATTTAAATTCGAATTATTTTTACAAATTCTAAAAAACTTAAAAATTACTATATCTTAAGCAATCCAAACATGAAATAGTGTTATGTTGATAAAAAAATTATCAAATTTTAATAAACTTTTAATGAATCATTGGAAAGTCACATTGTATCCTTGTGAAAAGACCTTAAATTTCTTTAACATTTTTTTTCAATTCTTAATATAAATAATATAAAGAGAAACATATTTGGGTGTCATTAAGATGCTTCTTTTATTTCTTATATTTATAAGGAAAACTTGTATTTCAAATTATCTACAAAATGTAACATTTTTATTTTACAATTTAGCTATGCATAACTGCATTCAAATTTTTGTTGTATTCTAACTCAAGTGTTATTGTATGTCTATTTAGCCTGAAGTATTTATATGCAAAATCATTTTCATGAAACTAAATTCCATTGTGTTTATTATGTATTCCTCTTTAAAATTTAAAGTATAATTGATCTTTTATCTAAAGAAGAAACTTTAAGTAAATGTTATTCATGAAATTGACTAATTATGGTCTTTATCTGTTACTCTGTTCCCATATTTTTAACTATAAAGAGCTTAATTTTGTGAGATTTTCTCATTATCTTGTTTATTTTAGAATCAAATTTTCATGATATGTGATAGTAAATTTATAGTGTGTTAATAATAGGGTTTTACACAATTTTTTTTTATTCTTCTGTTGAACATCCAAATTATGCTAATATTGTTTTTAAAAATGTCATATCATAAATCTAGTTCAAAATTTCTCTGTAATAAACCAAGTTATTACTAAAAGAGATATCTTAAATTACTCAAATTAAGGAATTTTGATTAAAATATTCACAGAATTGACAAAATATGTCAAGCAACATTATTTACCAACACTTGTTTTAATGATATTCTATTTTACATTTATTGCAAAAATTTTTTCACGGTCAACATCTCATGCTCTTTGAATTAGTGCTTTGCTGATGTTGCAGCATCATAATATTATTTCTATTTTTGCACTCATATAATATATATAATACTTAAAGCCCTTAAATTTTGTAACTTAAATTCCTTCCTTAAAATATCTTATCCTATATTTCAGTATTTGGCAAAGTTTTTACTTTACACTAATAGCATTTTGAGGATAAATAGTTTTAATATGAAAAAAAAGCAAAACAAATGTAAAAATATATAATATTTTTCATTTGTGCTATATTTCTATAATAAAATTAGCTGAGCTAGCAGCTGAATGATTAGTGCTCTTGCCTTCGGTTCAACAGTTAATGAGTTCAAATCTCACCTTGGGCATGGTGTTTGTAGTAGTTTGGAATGCACTTTAAACTGTAGATCCTGGTCTTATTAGCTCTTATGTACAAAAAATGACCATTGAGCTATAAACAAATCTGTGATAAAATTTTAGTAAAATCACATTTAAGCCATTAATAAAAAGCTGAAACTGTACTAAGTATTCCCGCTTGTATTAAAAATGTTTAGTTTTCTAGGCTTATTTATTATTTTTAATAGATATTTAAAATGTAGTTTGTGATTCTCCCACTAATATATAAGATATGGATTGTTAAATTTTAATATTTTCAAGTTACACAGACCAAATAAGTTTTATTAATGTAGTGAGCATTACCAAAAATGTTAAACTGCCTGGCAGGTTTCAAACAAAACCCCTTTCAATACTATGAACTTTTTTATTCAAAAGTATCTCATAATTTTAACAATATAAAAGTCTAATATATAAACTACTTATTCTAAGTACAAAATTGCATCAATTTTTGTTTAATTTAAATCTGTTTAATTTCATTTGCTACTTACAATTTTTTATTCTTTTGTGGGAGTGAAGCTTTTGCATATAATGTGTGGTTAGTCCCTGTTTATTGATCAGGATTCTGGGATCCTTTGGCTACTTTGCGTAACATAAAAAAATTAAATGAGATGTTTCACATTTATCCTAGTATTTAATAAAGAACTAGACTTAGATCCTTTAAGATTAAGTAGTTGAACCCACTTTTTATTTTTTGCACATGCTTTTGTCACTTATTTACTCAGGGTAACTTAATTATTTGAAAGAGGAAATAATCATACCTTTTAACTCTTGGTATAGATATCTACAAAACATAGAAGATAGTTATAAATAGCTCCAAAGGACATTCAGATACTAGGATTCTAATGATGCTAAGAAATATAATCAGTTGCTTGCGAATGAATTTGACAATTCAAAACCATGTTTCAAACCAGTTAAATTAATTGGCAGTTTGCCTCTTAATGTATTTGAACAATTCAGTGTAATTACTATTTAACTTCCCAATAGTTTAAGTAACTCATAATAATTTGTGACTATGTTATAACAACTTTTTCAACTGTCCTCTTCACTACCACATACATTAATATGCCCTTTATTTTTAAAATTCTGTTTCTTATTCCATTAAAATTACAATATCAATGTTTGCTTTTCTTAAAAGTTTATATGGAAACAATGTTATGATTAGTTATGAAAATTGTCATAAGATGCTACATATTAATATTAGGTGAGATCAAAATTTCACCTGATGAAAGAAATTACTAATCTTTCATTAAAAATTATCAGTTAAAATATTAATTAAATTTAAAAGGTAAATTTGAAAAATTGAATTTAGAAATCTGAAACAACCTTTACATATTGAATTAATGAATAGTATTCGTTTACTTATATTCAGATTGACGAAGAACTTCTCTAACCGAGATATGAATAAATTAATTGGAGTTATGTTATCTTTATATCTGGATGAAGAATGAAGATTCCTCATTGATAAATTAAATTCACTTTTATATGGTAAAAATTTAGCTTCTATTATTAACCATTCTTTGCAAAATAAAAAATGCTCACTCAAGGAAGTTTCTTGAGTTAACAATTAACTGTTAAATTGTTTGTGGTTAACCAAAATTTATTGCATTATTGCAGATATTATTATTAGAATATAAGATCATATATTTGTTGTCCAACAGAGCTAATAGATTTGAAAACATCCAAAATTTCTTTTAAGGAAAAGAGAATTTCATAAAAATTTAGTATTGGCTTAAATAAAAAAGGCCAGTTATTGAAAAGTTTGAGGTCAGTAACAAGATTAATTAATGTCTTTCATCTAGTAAAGCTCTCCCTTCATTTTGTTAATTTAGTACTCAGGAATCAAAATTGTATTTTGAATACAGTAACCACTTTTTCAAGTATATTTCTTTCAAATTTCTACTGATAAAGGAAATGTTTATATTGTTGTTTGTCTTCAAATAAGGTTGATGAAAAAATGAAGATTTTTTAAACAGTTTTTGAAGCAAATTTGTTGGATATATTTTTGGTCACATCTGAGCTGATTGTTTTCTAATTCAAATTTTTGACAGCATTTAGAAAATTAGGCATTTAAAATTTTCCAATATTATGAGACTCTTTTATTAAATCCGAGATTTTAATCTAAAGTATAGCAAACGCTTTTACCAAAAACGAAAGTGAAATTTCTATATGAAAGTATATGGTGCACAAGTATTTCATTTTATCCTTTAAACTTGAAATCCTTCGTTCAAGACACTTGTGGAAATCAAACAAAATTTCTTGTCATATAAAATATTGGTTAGTGAATATTTTAATTATTAAAACTAATTAATGTCTAATGTGAAATCTATATGTAATTTGTGTTTTTCAAAACTTAATCATTATAAATTAAGGATTATTTTTTTTGTTTCTTTGTTTTTTGAAGTTGTTGGAAGTGAAGAGAATTTTATTTTATGTTTCTCACCGATATAATTTTTCCGTTTTATAAAATTAACTAATTCAAATTGTTGGAGGATAGCATTATTTTTCTAAGAAAAAAATGTTCTGATTGTTTGACACCTTCTAGTAATATTTTTTTACTTTGAGTACCAAAACTATTCTGACCGGTTTTTCCATCTAACACTGAAGAATTCTTAAATTGGAACAACAATGTGTCATGAATTTCATAGGATTAAATAATGAAGAAATATTTCAGATTTTACTGATAGTGCACTCTTTGGTAAGTAAAAGATGTTAAGCTGTACACAAGACAAAGCATAAATTTTTAGTTAAATAGAAGTTTTATTGTTAATTAACCATTATACAATATTTACTCTTAACATTACAACTGTTTCTGTTGTTCACTTGAACTCTTTAGATGAACTTAAAATACATGTATATAATTTATTTCAAAAGTACAACTAAATTAGCATACCTATTAACATTTTCATATTAATGTAACTTGACATTATTCTTATGTCTTTTTCATAAACATTTTTGTAAACTATTTCTTATAAAATTATTTATAATTTTTTTCTAAAATTTAATTTTTTTTAAATTAAAATTATTTAAAATTTATGAAACTTTATGTAAATGATTATTAGTATCATGAAACAAAAGATAAATGTGTACAATAATGAATCAAATAAAAATGAAAGGATTCAATCTTTTTTTAAGTAATAACTTTATGTGTAACAGTATTTTTTAAGTTCATACTTTATCATAGATAAATTTTACTTCGTTTGAAATAATTGTATATTAATAGATTAGTTAACTTCAAATAATTTCGTAGTTAAAATTCAAAAGTTCAGATGAATACAACCTAATATTTTAATCAAAATCATGAAGAAATATATATATATTTAAGTAGTTGAATATAAAGAAAACTTTGTTTTTCGCTGATACAATTTTTCTGTCTTATTAAGTAACTTTGATTTTTTTTTTTTTAAATTAATTTGGCTTTGTTTGAACTTTTTCTGTCTACTTTATAAAACAAGTTTTTAATTCTTAATGCCCTATTTGCATAAAATTTAGATAAAGATATTATTAAAGTATGATTTATTTTCAAAGTTATAATATATATATAATATCTATATATTGGTTTTTCAGTTCCATTTACATTTGCCCTGAATTTTGTACGAGATCGCTTGTATCCACTACAGTTTGGCTTAGTTAAAGTACCTTTAAGTGAAATAAAAAACCTCCTTGTTTTCTTTTTTGAGGAAATTATTACACAAGGAATGAATCAAATGAAGTCTTCTCTTTGTTTTGATGAATTAAAAGATCCTAGGATTTTTTCCATGATGAAAGAGCTAAAAGTAAATATGCTTTTATTAAATAATTAATTTGATTATTTTAATGTATAATTTTTCTCATAATTTTTATTATTTATTAAATAAAATTATAACATTTTTTTTCCATTTTATTTCTATGATGATATTAAATGAATGAAATTATACTACCTTATAAGAACTTTATATTATCTAATTTAATATTCTGAACTTATTTTAGAAGCCTGTTGGTATAGTGGTGTTTCCTGCTCCTAACACACTGGTCTGAGGTTCTATCCATAGGTTGGACAAAGTCGACTCAGCCTTTTATCCCTTCAATGGGGTTGATAAAAACTGAGCACCAAGCATGCTTGGGAGCTAAACACTGGGGGGGTTTCTCATTAGGCTAATCACCAATGGAACCAGGACATTTATGTTATACCCCAGAGTTCTCAGCTAAGAAAATAGATATGGGCACTATAGGCCCTTACCCTGATAAGTTCTCCTGCCACAGAGTTTTGTATTTTAGTTTAGAACATATTTTAATTATAATAAGTTTATATCGGTTATTAAAATTTAATTTTCAGTTCTATTAAGTATTAGAATTTTTAGATTATTTCTGATTTTACATTTCAGTAAACTATATTTTACACTATAGTATTTTACAATGGTTTCTTTGTAGTAATATTCCCAATTATTGTAAAAATATTACATTTCATCCCAAAAGTATTGCTCAGTTGACTTAAAGCAGCACCATTGGTTTGTACCATCAAAAGAAACATTGAAAAACTAATTAATTTTAAAAATAGTTTTTTAAATAAGTATTTGCATAGTGTGCAATAGATATTACACCAGTAATGTTAATAAATGCTGCTAATATCATTTTCGTCTTTATGCATTGGGAGGGGGGGAATTATTGCTCTCTAGTACTATTACTTAGTAGTTGACACCTTTCTCAAAATGCAACAGAATGTTTATTTTATCCCAATGCTTGGGCCATAGTTGAATTTTTATTAAGTCATGAAAAATTGTATGAAAATGTATATAAAATGTACAATTGTATGAAAATGTATATAAATAAATGTATAATTCATATGATATAGGAAAAACAATATGAAATTGTATATATTCTCTCTATAGTGTTATTTTCCTGATACTTACCAATATTTAACTATGCACTTATTATGAATTTGAAAACTCATAATCATATTAAATTACTACAATCAGAGAAAAACAACAGCATGTTTTATTGATTGAAAGGATAAAATCCTTCATCATACAATTTATTTACTTATGTATTGCTTAATTTATATTTTTTACTGTATAATTAACCATATATGTTTAGATAAAAATAATTATAAACTTAATTTGAAAACTTAGTATATTTGTGATTAAGAGAATTTTTTTCATGACTGTGAGATTAATTTATCACACTACTACTTCTGTTAAAAATAATTGTTCATAAAAGTCTTATGAGGAAAGTTATGGAATGAATAACTTTGTAAACTGTTATAAGTATTTTAAACATCTATAACATGTTCTAAAACAGTTCTGATTACATTGTAAGATTTGTATAATTTTTTATTCTTGAAATTTACATAATTTTTTCATTCTAAATTATTAACGAGTAGTTGCGATATCAAAATCTGTTATAAATAACGTAACTTTCAAGCCTATTAGGAATCATTATATATGACTAATAAACATGCTGCTAAGCTTCTTTCAAGAATACTTCACTTGTTCTTTATTGGATTTAGTCCAAGGAATTTTATGGCAAATCTTATGCATATACCATTTTTTATTCCTCAACAGATATGCTACAGTCACTGTATGATGAGCTGTAAAGATGTCAGTAAAGAAAAACTAATTCGTTGCATCTACAAAGAAAAATATGAAGAAGCAGAACCTTGGGATAAGCAGCAGCAGAGATTTCGTTTTTGTTTTTGAAAAGTTGACAGTCAATTTACTATTGGCACATTACCTTTTCCAACAAGAATATTGCCATTTTTATAAAGCCATCTTTCAATGATTTTTAAATTAATAAATATGTATTTCTAGTCATTTCTTATGCATGAACTTGTAAAATGACTAGTGTAATCAGTGTTTCTTATCCATAAAAAATGCCACTGATTTATCCCGTTTTTGTAGTTTTAACACCACAGAAAATGATAGCTTTGTTAATAAAAGAATAATGGCAACTACTGTCATTGTATTTTTTTCCGATTCTGAAATTTCAAATGTGCATCTTAAGGAATGTTATTTATGTTACATGAAGAAGTTGAAGTATAAAACTAAAGTGTTATAGGAAATTGTAAATTTTCTATGTTTCTTAATTATATTTTTCAAGAAAATAAAATTTTTATAATTCTGTGCTATTAATGAAACATAAATTAGTCTGCTTTGTTTTGCAGGGTTGGTTCAAATCCCAGATTTGTCTTCCTTCTTTCATTCTCGGTAACAAAACCGTAATTTTAGAGGAAAACCTAAATACTGAAAGTTTAATATTTCCTCTGTGTATGAGAAACTTACATAATTTGCTTCGTAAGACTCATAGATTACAACATTATGCTAGGGTAAGTAAACTCTTTTAAATTTTTTACCCTTTTTTTATGTGTTATGTGACTCTTATTCATCAGTTTTTATTATATATAATTGATTTTTTTCAGTGGTCAATGCTCTTATTGCTATTAGAAAAAACGTTTTTTTTTCTTGGAAAAGTCTTGCTAATTAGTTATGAAATTAAACTTTTTAACAGTTATCGTGCAGTACATACAGTGATGCAGGCAAGTCTCGGATTGTGCTTTAGGTTAACATGTTAGAAATACTTACCTATCACCCAGTGCATCATAATTTTGAACCTAGTTAGATGATGAGATCATACATAAGCTGACTCTTGTTAACTTCCTGTCACATCCACAAAAGTTCTTTGAATGTCACAGATTAATGTAAACATGTCTCAAACCCAAAAAGCTCCAGTAACCCAGTGAGGAAAATCATAGTCATCTTCCCAACTGCTGTCAATGACAAAAATTGCTTAAATTTGCTCATCTTATAGGAAGCAGTGTAAAGCTGCTGAGCCATTGGGGTTCTAATCGTTCTATAATAAAATTTTCAGTGCTTTTTTAAAAATGTTGAGATTCATGTTAAGTGATGAAGATTCATTTGAAAAACTAAAAACTAATAAAAGTAAAAGCGGTGTTCCAAAGACTGCGTATACTAGATCTTCATAATTAAAATTGATCTATGAAATAACTATATAAAAGAACTATTATATATATACCAATGTTTATCGAATTTAATAATAATTTACTAGCGTTAAAATTTATCTGTGAAATAACTATAGAATTAAACTAATATGTAATAATTTTCATCAAATTTAATAATAGTTTAATGGCAGTCATAAGTTTTAATTTTTGCAAAAATGTCATTAATAATGAGAGATGTTTAAAAAGTTTTAAGCATTTTTAAAAGTGCTACAAAGGGAACATTCACTATTTTTAAATGTGATATTTACTATTTTCTTAAAGCTAGTAAAATTGCATTTGTGTGCTCTTAACAATAAGCATATTTGGAAGAATTTACAGACATATCAATGTATAGCATGTTTGACTTCCCCAATCTTTTTATACCATTAAAAACAATGGCTTTAGATAATAAAAGTTTGATTCTAATTTAAATAAATATTGTCCTCGTGTCTTACTTCGCTTAAAAATGCATTATGCAATTACCTACTGCTAGTCTTCTTTTAATTTTTTGATGGAAATTTAATATATTCTGTTCCATATACAGATTTATATAACAGTTGTTTTTTCAGGTGTTACCTGTTACATTCATTGTGTTTGAACAATAGTATTTTGTAACTCACTGAGTTTTTGTGAAGCATAAGTAGATTTTTCATTTTATCGATGTGTTGATTTTAATATTATTTTTCTAGAAATCACTTTTATTTTTGGTGTAACTACTACTTCTATTATAAATTAATATTTCTGAGGAGTTTAGAAAACTTAATTACTGGTTATATCTTTTGCAATAACAATTTGAGCCTAGGTAGGCACCATTTAAAAATAAATTTTAAACCGCAACAATTAATTTTGTCTAAATGTGATTAATTTTCAGTATTTATAAAATAAGCAAACAAAAGGATTATACCAGTATAAATAAATACTGTACTCTCTTATATTCACAGGCACATAATCTGTAGCTTCAGTTATTCATGATAAGTTTATTATAAAATGTTGGTGAGAGTTAATTTTAAGAATAAAAATTTTCAATTTTATTAAAATTGTTTACCATTCTGAAATTTTTAATATCTGCTTTATACTTAACTGTATTAATATTATTTTCAACTTGTTTATTTTGTATGTTTATATATGTGGTTTGGTTTATCATACTATATATATATATTAAGGGAATATATATTTTTAATAACATATGTGCAGAAATATTCTATTTATATTTAATTAGAAGTACTTGCTATATTTTGTCAAATATATATATTCTTGTGTTTAAAATTATGAGATAATTTGCTCATTTTATTGAGTTTCATTAAAATAAATAAATAAATATTAAACTACACCTTCCACATTAATATGAAAACCCTGTGTTTTAAATACGTAAGTGCTACTCATGTGAGGGTGCAGTTAGTGGAGAAAAAAAGCTTCACAAACATACACAGGGTTAAATCCACATTCTGTTCATTTAATTATTTCATTAAATTTCTTAATGTTTTATAGCAGAACTCAATTAAGTTTATATTAAAAGAGCAAAAACGAGGAACTATCAATATTTAAACGATAAAGACAAATTATTGAAAGTCCAGTAGCTAGTACATAGTCGTAAGTTCATATTTTTTTAGACTATGTAATGTGTATGTGCCTATTATCAGTTCCAGTTTTGGAAATAATTTTATGAAGAGAAAGCCTAGCCAAGCTAGCTCATCTAAGAGCCATAGCAACTAAAGGCAATCCTATTTTTCATTACAGTGGGGCCCAATGGATATATTTCATTTTATTAACTCCCTAAGCTTCAAAATCTAATTTTATGGGTTACTGTTCCAAAAAGATTTCATGAAAGAAATCTGCTGTTCGCATGTTTTTTTTTTTTTTTTTTCTGCTCACAGAAGAGTTTATTGCATGGTGCAGTAAGATTAGTGTTTATCAGTTGATGATTGTTCTTTTTACTGGTGAGTTCTAATTCTACCTAACATTGATTTTCAACATACTTTCATACCTAGGGAACCATAGACATACAATCTTTTACCTTATGTAGAAAAGTATACAATTATGGCAGATCATTTTATATCCATCATGTAAGTTGGTTGCACACTTCAAGTCTGAACGTTTCACCATGATTTGTATAAAATATAGAATTGTTATGCATGCCTTCGATCCTTTATTTTTTCAAGGTTACACCTGACCTATATTTCATTTTAATGGATGATAATCCACTTTAGCCATCTGATATAGTTAATCTAATTGGTAACTTTCTCTAAAATAAAACTATTTGCTGAATGTATCGACTTGCATTTTCACTTTCTGGTTTTCAATCCAATAAAAGTTATCTGAGTTAAAATAGTTGTTCTTAAGAATGTAATTGTAAAAATTACTTATTGCCATTAGAGTAGGTATATAGAAGGCTTTTCATGGAATTATGTGGAATTTATTCTGTGTATCTGTTAGGACAGATAACCCCATTACCACCTTTTTTCAATTCTTTAACCATACTTTCAGGTTTCAATAAATATAACATATAATTATGGATTTGTATCATTTTCTAATGTTTTATATTCTGTTCAACAATATTTAAACCTAATTCATCTAGAGTTGTTCATTGAATTAGAAAATAACTGAGTGCCCTAACAGGATATTTACTTGAATTTTAAAAAATAAAAGTATTCTGCTGAGATTTGGTGAAAATATTGGTAATTTATCTTACTATACTTACTTATACTTATGTGTATACTTATGCTTATGTGACTTTTTTCCAAATGTTACAGTAAATCGGAAATTTTTGTTTAATTTTAGACACTAGTGTGCATGTTTCTGTATTTTATATTTGTTTACAATGATACAAATGAATATTATATTTTTCTTATCAATTTTTTTTCATAATGATTTTATGTAGATAGTAAACAGAAAATATTCTCAATAGATACAATATACTTTGTTTACTTTATACTGAAACAAAAATAGTTAATATCTGTAATTTATATGAAATGTTTTTGGAAAATGAATTATGTTACAGCATAAATAGTTCAGTTTTACAAAATACACTTTTAAAAATGCTGTAAAGTGATGTTTTTATATTTCAACTGAAAAATGGGATTTTTCATTGTAAAATTATTGTCTTTACTTTATTTTTCCATTTCTTTCAGAGCTAATATTAAATCATAATTTCATTTTTCAGTTTCATTGCCCGATTTCCTTTTACAAAGAATTTTATGAGATAAATTGTTTTGAAAATTCATAAGTTATCTATCTCAAATATTATAAATGTGGTCATTAAATTATGCAGAGAAAGTATTATGGAATATTTTAACAGTTTGTGTTTCATTCACGTATCTACAGGATTACATATAAAAATATACATCTGTCAAAAATTATGAAAGCATTAAGTAAAAAATAATGACAAACTGAAAATCTATAAAAATATGTTATTTTTATTCTTCTTTGTAATCAATATTTAATATTCTTTTAAAACACTCCATTATGAAAATTATAAAAAAACAGTATTGTATGTTTTTTACATAAGAAAAGGTAGTATTTTTAAAACATTTAATTTTAAACATAAAACAATTTTTAAAACATGATAATTTTTTTATAAAATAGTAATTTTCACTTTAGAAATTATTCTATTGGAAATGAAGTACAAATGTAATGGTAAGATTTTCTTAAAGATGCATTAAAAGATAAGAGAAAATACTACTTATATATGAAAATTTGTTTCGTGAAAACGTCTGTTTCTATCTCTGCTTTTCTTTTTAGATTCAGTATACTTTGTTTTTGAAAGAAATTGGTGTGCCATTTCAAGAAGTAATATCACTTTTTATGAAAGAATATTCAATTCCTGTCAAAAAAGGGAATAATAGTAAGTGTGATCATTCTTGGGATGACAGCAGAAATCGTTATATTTACAGTATAGAACATTTATATGGGAAGAGAGGATCAGGAAAAAATTACAGAGCTCATAGCTGTTATTCATTACAATCAAATGATTGCTGCTCAGTATATGATGGAGGATGCCCGTTTTCTTGTTTTGATGGTTACAATATTGAGAAAATTTTATCTTCTGATAATATAAAGGTTTGTTGGTTGTAATAATTTTTAAATTGTGTAATGTGTTATCTCCTTTTAATTTCTTTCTTAATAAACATTAAAAAATATAGTAATAGTTACATATTCCAATTAACTATTGATAGATTTCCATCAAAAATATCATTTATGTATATCATATTAGTTAAATAAAAAGATATTTCATTGTGATTGACAAATAGTATTTTTAAAACGTTTTCATATTCAAAAAATTTTGAATTTATTTGGTCATTCAAATTTGTTACATAACATATTAGATATTATAGTAGGAAAAAACCAATATAGATATTTTTTATTTAATTCTTTAGTGAATTTTGTTTGTTTTAATATTTAATTATCGGTAACCTCATTTTTTCTATAATAGTTTAGATATTCTCTTTCTTGTAGAGTAAATAACATTTTAACTGAAATATTTTTATATTGTTTTTTTTTCTATATTATTTGTTTTTTAGAAATATATTTATGGAAAACTTAAACATTCATTAACAAAAAATTGTGCAAGGTTTTTTTTTTTTTTTTTTTTTTTTTTTTTTTTTTTTTTAAGTTTATTGCTTTAGTAAAAAGTTTGTATGTTTGTTTATCATAAAGCTAAGGATATATTTCACAGCATATTTTTAGCTTTTGCTGTTAATGCACATGTAATAACTAAATAAATGCATTTTTAAGACAGGATATTACTCAGAAAAATTTGATTGGAGATAAAAGGAAAAATTCTAATAAAAGAAAAATTGTACTTCCTAATGAAAGTACAATTATTTTTATTTTATTTTACAAAATTATCTATCAAAATACAATCAACAATTCTAACATCAGAAAATATTACTGGTATTAAAATTTATTTAACTGCCATTCTGACTCTAAATCTCTGAAGAACAGATTAGTAAAATGAATAAATATTAAAATATTTTTTGCTTTTTCAAATTTAGTATTTTTTGCTTTGATTAATTTCATAAATATCAGAACTTTTTTCTTAAATATGTTAATGATTGTTCATAGTATTGTCTAATACTAAAGCAGATTATTATAAAATATAATTCTTTTGAAAATTACACACTTTAATTTATTCTTAATTATTTTAATTTTCCTTTGGATGCACCTCCAAATAAATTTCCTTCCATGCTGCTTATTTCATCCCAAGAGTTTATTTTGTTGATATAAATTGTTTCATACAACTTTTATAAACAATGTTTCAGATCAACTTTTTTCCCATAGGTATTTACCTTATCAAACTTTCTTTTCTTTCTAATTCAAATAAATATAGTGATTAAATTCAAGAGTTTATAAATGCATTGAAAACACTGAATATTTAATGAGATTACTTTGTCCAGTTGAATATGAAAGAAAAAGCTCATAATTATAAAGCTTAATCTAATTTAATGTTCCATTTATATCAGTGAAAATAAAATATGTATAATTATCCCATATGTATTCAGAAAATTGATGCACCTCTAATAGATGCATAGTGAACAATTGAAAACTATTTTGCGCTAGGAATTTTAAATTGTGTGCTTATATTTATTATATGTTAGTTGTATTTAATTTTATTGGTACTTTTTATTTACTAATGTGTTAGAAAAATTTTACTGTGAAATTTAAATGCAGTTTTCTAATATAAATGTGAAGTTCTTATATAAATGCTTATCAAATGGTATATTTCATTTCAAATATTTTGTCAATTTAAAATGCAATATGTCATGTATCAAATTTGAGAATTTAATACAAATCTAAATACTAACGCATTCATATCTAATAACTTAATTTGCGTTTTAAAGTAATTCACTTTTCCATGTTTTGTTCTCCCTTAATTCTTTATTGATGAAATGTTTTCAATTTTATCAAATTTTATACTTATGATATAAAATTAAAAGAAACAAAAAAACTTGAAGTAATATTGTGGTAATTAATATAAAATACAATAACGGATATAAAAAAATTTATCAACTGGATTTTATCTGAAATTTTCTTTTCTGAAGCATTAATTTAAATTTTTATTTAAATTGAAGTTTTTGTAAATTAGAATAAAGTAAATTGAAATTTCTATGTATTAAGATAAAGTGTGAATTGTGTTTTCTATTTGTATATTTATGTCTTCTGTCTATGTTGAAATATCTATAATAATTAAATAGGAACTGTGCCATACTAAATATTAATAACATTTAATTTATGTGTTAAAATAATATTAATTTAGAAGATTAAAATACAGCTTAAAATATTTTATAAATATTTAAGTTATATTGAAGATAATTTTTAATCAAAATAAAAAATATTGTTTATCTGAACTTTGTTTTGTTTTGCTTGAATTAAAAACATTGTGCAACAAGATCACACCTTAGACTCGTGACTTTTATTGCCAACAACTGCAATAAATTTACAACATTATCTAAAGACTAGATGTTTAACACTAGTCCGTTCAGACTGTGAACTTTTACAACAACACCAATACACTTATTATAATCGAAAATAAAGAAGAGTTTCTCTTGATAAAGTTTTATTAAATAAATTTTGTTCTTTTCAATTTTTAAAAAAATTGTTAAATATATGTGATACTTCATCATATTATTAAGAAAAATTTCTGATAATGTTTGGTAAATCGTATAAGTTCTTTCTTTGTTTGTTTATGGTGAAAATATGTGCCTTTTTATAGGACAAGGCCATCTTTGGTAATAAAAGGTGGTTCCTTTAACAAGAGTTAGCGAAATAAAAATCAAAGTCATGGAAATAATTCTAATAATAAAAAATTTGGTTACCTTATATGCCTAATGGAAACTATTTTTAACAAGAGAAACATTTGATTTCATTTTTTAAAACAAAAACTTTGCAAAAAAGTTTTTCACTTTCTTATTGCTTGTAGATTTAATAACAACTATTAATTCCACTGGGAAATGTCATCTGTGAAATTTTGTAACTTTATTGAAGTAAAAAAGTACCCAGCTTGAAATTAAGATTCCTGTTTTTTAGTTTATTATCTCATAATAAATAGAATTATTGATTTGAGAATGTAACATTCAAAAATACTTTTTTGCATTCCTATTAAAAATTTGTATTTATATATATATGTGTGTGTGTGTGTGTTTGTTTTTTAAAATTTTTAAGAAAAAGCCATTAGGGGGATTTAAATATTGCTCATGTTTATCAAAAGTTGATTTACTATTGTTTTGTGTGTTCATACTGCATTTTTTCAATATTTTCTTGAATTATCAATATGCTTGAATAGTTATATTATTTTGTTCTTCACTTGGCTTTGAGAATGTGCCTCTTCAAATGAGGATGACAACCATTGAATATTGACAGTCAATTTGATTTATGTATATATAATAAAATTTCAAAATTTGCTTTTTATAAAAATAATGTGAAAACACTTATTGGTATATTATTGTATTTACATTGAATGAATATTAATCTAACATTATATGCATATTGTTTTAAGTGTATGTTATTCACAATTATTCTTATATTTAATTATACATTTTATTGTATTTTAATTTTTATATAGGTTGCTGATATTGAAGACATAAGATTATTATCAGAAGAAAAAGAATATACCAAAGCATGCTGTTCATACCTTTCAAATAAATTACAAACACTGAAAAAAACTTCATTCAATAAAAACTATAAAATAGATTGTAGCTTCAAACATGGAAAAAGTGATGTGATTCAAGAGAGTATTTTGAAAATCAAACAAAATATTGAAAATGTTAAATCAAAAGTGGAAAATGATTTTGTTAAATGTTCAGTTCCTCATAATCTCAAATTAGTTTTATCAAGACCATCAGACTTTTATTTCATTTTGTACAATTTTAAAAACAGAAGTGATTATTCTTAACAATAAATCAAAATTATATATTATATTATATTTGAGTAAAGAATTTTAAATGCATATTTTTATATTTGTGATGTAAAGCTCTGTATAAAAATATCTTTTATTCTTGCAAGGTAATGTTAAATTTAAAAAAATTTTATCAATGCATGTTTGTTAAAAATAAAACACAATTATGTTCCTAAATGTATTGTCTCACTACTTTAATTATACATAAAAAAATTGGAAAATTTTGCTCTAATTATAAAGTTAAATATATCAGACATAAGGATATTAGATTGCTTAATGTCTTGATTTAAACTTATTTATATGTCATTTCTATAAGCAAAATGTATTGGGTTAAGTAAAAAAATTTAATATTTTCTTTTTAGTCTATGTATTTCCTTTACATGAATTTTGTGTTCTATTATTTCTTGCTAACAAAACTCTTCACAATGTTGCAAGCAATTCTTTATTCAGCAAAATGTTTCTTTCCTTAACAATTATTCTCAGTAATATATAGATAGAAAATTTTAGTGACAACAATTATTTATTTGATGACACTTGAAATTTGGGCATTCATCCTTGATTTCATGACTGATTTTTTTTTTTTAATCAAGTTTTAAAATATTCACAAAGGTATCTCAAATGAATCTAATGCAATTCAAGAAGCAGTTGCTCTTGAATTTGTATATTCAATCTCTGAATGGCTTTAAACATGTAGTAGGTAATAGAATTTTTTACTATTGGATTTTATTAATTTGTGTCCTTTCTATGAAAAGCTGTTGTAACTGTAATAATTTAAATTTGTATTTTTATCAAGTAGAAAAAACTTTTTTTTGATATAGGTTGCTTATCATTAAAATGCTAGTATTAGTTAGGTGTAAGAATGCATTTCACAATGAATAAAACTATAGTTTATTTACCATTTGAAAAAATGCTTATTGTTGGCATAGCATTCTGCTCAGAAAATATTTAATGCCCTATTACTTTGAAAACTGGTTTCAGGTAATCGAAAGACATGGTAGGAGATGGACGTTAACCCTTGAGCTTGCAAGGACACTGGTAGTAAGAAAGGAAAAGGGAGAAATGGTTGCAGTATAAATAAGATAGTGTATCCTCTTTTGTATAAGAGATGAAATGTTTTACCTTTTTCTAAATTAGTCAATGTAAAATAATTAATTGTGTAAATTAGTCAAGAAGTGTTTGTAGCAAAAAAGGAAGATATTCAGATAAAGCTTCTGAATTTATGTTCTCATGAATTGACTTTCATTGCAGAGCTGTTTTCTAGTGCATGTAATGGTAAATCTTTTTCTGTGATTTTGTTCATTCATTACCCCATTATATTTGTCCTTAGTGTGAATCAACTAATTTGTACAAGCTTTCAAAAATTATTAAATAAACTGATGATCATTTTGGTGTAAATATTATTAATCTCCATTGAAATAATTGGTGTTCGTTTAACATGAGCCTCGATTTGGTCTTTACTTTATTTTTCCATTTCTTTCAGAGCTAATATTAAATCATAATTTCGTTTTTTAGTTTCATTGCCCGATTTCCTTTTATAAAGAATTTTATGAGATAAATTGTTTTGAAAATTCATAAGTTATCTATCTCAAATATTATAAATGTGGTCATTAAATTATGCAGAGAAAGTATTATGGAATATTTTAACAGTTTGTGTTTCATTCATGTATCTACAGGGTTACATATAAAAATATACATCTGTCAAAAATTATGAAAGCATTAAGTAAAAAATAATGACAAACTGAAAATCTATAAAAATATGTTATTTTTATTGTTCTTCTTTGTAATCAATATTTAGTATTCTTTTAAAACACTCCGTTATGAAAATTATAAAAAACAGTATTGTATGTTTTTTACATAAGAAAAGGTAGTATTTTTAAAACATTTAATTTTAAACATAAAACAATTTTTAAAACATGATATTTTTTTTATAAAATAGTAATTTTCACTTTAGAAATTATTCTATTGGAAATGAAGTACAAATGTAATGGTAAGATTTTCTTAAAGATGCATTAAAAGATAAGAGAAAATGCTACTTATGTATGAAAATTTGTTTTGTGAAAGCGTTGAAATTTTATTAGTTGTCATAAGTAGCTGTATTAAAAATTTTCAATAGTTTGAATCAGAAACCAGTTTGTCTACGGGATGTAAGTATGGTTCGAACATAGTTTTCCTATTGCATGATCAGCATCTTCTCCAAAGTAAAGTATGGCTGTACAAAGACACTTCTGTGATTCAAATGGCAAAATTCGTCAACCAAGGTTCTTCTTAACTGATTTAAGCTCAAACCATGCACAGAGAATTGCAGAGGTTAGAAACACCTAGTTGGGTGCTTGAGAGAAAACCACTCATTTCTGCCCAAAATCGAAAAAATTGTCTTGAAAGAAGACACTGAATATATATATATTTAAAACAGGTAAAATATTACAAATATCTTAAAATTAAATTTATATTTAACATTTAGGAATTTATTGTGCTCTTATTTTGTTAGTTTATGTTGAAATCGATCAGTTATTTTTTTGAAATTTGCTGCTTAGTTAAGTTCTAATAAAAGGTATTGATGCATTCAGATATATGTAGATTAATTTATATCTACTTGTATTTTTCTCCATTTATTTACTTGACATTTTGATGACAATCAGAATCAGAGTATAGATAATAATTAAGATGTTCATGAGCATTTGATAGATATAGAAACATTATCTGTCTCTTTTCTTAAACTAAATAACTTTTTTCTTAAATGTTGTGTCTTTAAATACTACTGTTTTTAATATTTATGAAAACGTGTAGGAACATGTGAAAACATGAAAAGTTGGAGTTTTGTCAGAATACTGTTTTTGATTGTTTATTTTACAATTTTTTTTTTTTTTTTTTTTTTGTGGTTAAAATATTTCAAAATTGTCTTGATAGTTTTCTTAAGAACTTATTGTAAATTTTTGTTAATAACCAATGCAATATAGTGGTGCCTAATGTACCTAATTTAATGGCTTAAACCATTCGTTATATATATAAATACATGATGCATCTCCTAAATTCATTTGAAAATGAATTGCTAAGTAATGATAATGGATGATTGGGAAGTCTGCAGCTGGCAAAAGAGAATGAAAAACAATCTAATTGATTGCAAGTATTTTATGAAAATATTATAGTTGACAACAGCACTATTACTGTTTTGAAAAATGTTCTGTTTTTCTTTATTTCAGGAAAATGTCTGAGACATTTACAAGATAAACATAAAAATACTTGTTTTTAAGACATCTTTAAAATCCTAATTAAAACAGATTTTCAAAAAAGTCAAATTAAATATAAAAATGTAAATCATGAAGTTATGCACTCCATACAAAATTTTTACATTTCTTTGCTTGTTTGATAATTTTATAATAATAAAACTATACATTTTGATATTATAAATGAAAATTTATTACACTTTAATAACAAGTAGAATATTTTTTACTCTACAAACCAAGTACACATCCAAATTTGGCATATAAAGATTCTGTCTGGTTACATCAAATTTTTAAACAGGTTGCAATATTTAATTCAAAATATATCTTTGGAGTGTTTATAATTAATTCTTTGGAGCCTTGTTTTGTATCAATTTATTATAATTCAATAATATTAGTGAAACTATGCCAATAACAAAAAGAAAACTATCTATATAATAAAATTTATTTCGAGTTGAAAGTAGTTTTTATAACTAGAGCTAAACACTTTTGTTGAATATATAAGCAGGAATTTTTTTTTTAATTTTTGGTGAACTTTTCTCCCACAATACAAGAATATTTATCAAACATGTTTAACACTGTATTTGTCTTAAGTTTTGTTTATCAAAGATTCTAAATTCAAATTTGTGGTTTGTTTTAATCCTGCGAAGGAACAATTAAAATTTTAGGCTTCAAACAATTTAAATTTCTGGAAAGGAATTTGTATCATTTAATTGCTTTACATCATTTACAAATGGTTTTAATTTTATTTATATTTAATTAAATCTCAATGAGTCATTTCAATTAGTGTAAAAAAAAAAGGAAATCAACGTCTGTGTGCATTTACTTTTGTTGTATTAACAAATAAGAATTAGATTTTTTAAACACTTAATGTGTGCAAAAGAGAAATTCGTAAATTTTATTATTTTTTCTTTTGATTAGCTGAATCTGTCTAGCATTGTATTACAAAAAATGCATATGTATTAAAGATAACGCGAGAGAAATCGATACAGTGCAAAATTTACTTAAAAATTTTCGTAAATTAAAAATTTAATAAATGTACGCTTTATCCTTTTGTAATATGAATATGGGCATCATATTTTAAATATGCAAACTTTTTATATTAAATTTTATCCCGGAATCAATATCTTACTGGAAAAGTTTTGATTCCGGGATAAAAACAGATTGAATATTTATTTGTTTCTATATTTAGTTGATAAATTTTCCTTATTATTCATCTCATTTAATATAAACATTTTTTACGAATTTTATATGATGCTTAAATTGGTGATATAAGTAATACTTTTTTGAAACAGAATATTTTTTGCTTGTACCTCTTCCAGTTTTAACATTATTAATTTTAGTTGTCGATTCGTTTCCGTCTTTTAATGGTAAATTCGTTAGCTATTTCATCATAACCAAATTATCGTTTATAAATCTTTTTCCATATAATATACTAAGTCAAATTATATTTAGAGAAGAAATTTTTTTAAAGTATATAAATTACTCATTGATATATTGCACCGAGCTTCGGGTTTCGTGTTGATTGAGCGTCGTTGAAATAAATTCTTAACAATCACAGGATTTTTATTTGTAGAACTCTTTAAAAGATTCCGAAAAAAACCAAGCAGTTACAGCATTTACGAATCACAATTATATAGTATCAATTCAACGGTAAATAGCTCCCAAAATACCTCAGACAGCTCGTATCCACTAGTCTATAATTTCCGCTGGAAACGAAAACTAACTCTCGGTCCATGGAACGGTGGTATTTATAACTTGGCGTGAAATCCTAGGTCTTTCTCCAAAGTTCTGGAAGATTTTAGGCCATCTCGCTTAATAACGGTCTTAGAACTTAAGTGGTGGAAGTTTCCAGAACTATTTCTCGCCAAGCTGCCAAATCAGCGGAAAAGCCGTTCTTAACGTAAAAACACGCATACATCGTTCGATTTTGATACCAGAATCTGAGTACTTCGGATCTGTCTGAGATATCTCAAGACGAATATAAGAAATATTTACAAACTTTGCAACAATATATTCCTAACTGTGTAAATATATGTATAATTTCAAAGAGGTGAGAAAAGGATAAATTCGTGTGATGCTAGGGTGTAGGGATGCGATTAGTGAACGAAAGGATTTGCAACGGTGATTTGATTTAATTTTACTGGTGTTGTGCAAGATCCTCAGAGTTGGAGTAAGCTACGCCGAAAACAAAATAATGTCTGATAAAGTTAAGTGCTTGAATAAATCATTGGATAAGAACTAATTGAGAATTTTGAAATGAAAGATGCAGAAGAATGGCACTAAAACAAATTCATGAAAGCCAGAAAGATGAGACAGATAAAAGTTTAAAAAAAAAAAACTCTAATGTTTTCCGAGAACCACAACAGTTTCAAAAATAAATATCAGGTTTTATTTGATTGTTTTTGTGCTAATCTTTTCTACACTTTGAAAAGGTCTGAAATATAGAGATGGAATCCATTTCCATATTTGTTTTAGAAGAGAATATATCAATTGTCTTTTTAATACTTTTTCTCGAGATTTTGGGTTTTTTAATTTTTGTAACATCAGTTTTAAATTTATTGGTAATTGAAATAGATTTCTTTGTGCTATTAAAAATTGATGGTAAAATGGATTTAAATGGAAAAATTGAAAGTGGCACAGATTACTGGTAAACTACTCTTCTTTACTGTTTATTTCTTCATCTGTTTGTAAAGTAGAAGAAGAGGTAACCCCAACTTTTGGTGTTTTGCTTTTTACTTTTTGTCTTGCTTCCAGGAAAGTAATATTTTGTTTTATTAGTTGCAATTACTTCTTTTTCCAAGATTTATACATGGTAAGATTTAGAAAATGTAGGATATGAACCAGAACACACAGTTACAACGCTTGAAAATTTCTGAAGTACAAGCATTAGTTTCATGAACAGATTGCTCACATTTTCTGAATATAGGATCACTATTCCTACATGCCATCTTAGAATCACCTTTGAAAATTTGAACAAATGAATGTTGAGAATATATCTGACATTTGAAACAATTAAGAGAGAGACTTTAATGGGTTTTGGTAATGCAGTTGTCTGAAAAATGGAAACAATATGTTGGCCGTATCATCCGATGTTTATACGGCGTGCAGCACAAAAACTCTTTGATCACGAAGTTCTTCCAAAAAATCTGCTTCTGTAACATGTATGAAATCTGGGTTAGAAAGAACATCACGAGACTCGTTTAAATCTTTATGAAATGATGTTTCGACTGGAAATCATCCCGATAATTTTTAGATACTTATTACCAAGACTTGTTTCGAGACAATTTGAACACAATGTCCCGATTGTAATTCTTTAACATTTTGTGTGTTACAAATAGGTGATGTCAGAAATTTTTGTACTAGAAAAGGTGATGCTCACTGCCTTAAAAAGTGCTTGAAGTCTTTGTTAACATGTGACGAGTAAATAAATTGCTTCAATGACGAAAGAATTAGAACCCATTGGATATTTATAAAGTTTCAGGCCCGATGTCACCGCCCACCACGAAGCCCTACAAGTGATAGTAACCATCGGCTCTGGACGTTTCCACCCTTCGCGCTTATCATAGTTATACTCCACACCTATACGTTAAGAGTTACTCCCAGAGACAGTGACCACCCCTAACGCCAAGCCCAAGGATACGACCCCTTAGCCTGATCACTAGCAGACTAGCCATGACTAAGTACCAGCCGACTGATAACACTGAAGAACCACCCGTCCACAGTGTTGCCAATACGTTGAGATCTGAACTGTCCATGAGAAGCAAGAAAGAAACAGCGGTTATGTCTACTCATGGAAATCTCCTTGCTATCAAACGATGGAAATAGTAAATAAAAGATTTGAAGGAGAAGAGAGGAAAAACAAAGAGAGAATATATAGATCCATGGATACATCAGGATTGGGGAACTCATACGCACCTAAAGAAGGTGAGCTCTATGAGGGTTGCAAAGGAGAAACAACCTTTAGCGCTTGCTGAATTTCATTTTTTAATTAACACGTAATTTGTATTATAATATTAGATGTCTAAAAAAAGACTCTTAGTTTCGCTGAGATTTTTTCAGATTTGATTTCTCTTAAAAATGTCATAGAAGCGAAAAACACCCTCGTTAGTGTGTTTCCAATCAACTTACTACGAATTTTTCTTATAACAGGAACTTTAAAAAAAATGAAATTTTTATGCTATTTTTATTATACGAGTTTAAATTATTTCAACCTTTTTCTTCGAGATGTGACGTCTTTTTTTCTTACCATTACTATATTTTGTAATATTCATTTTATAGCGTATTTATACAAGCAGAATTAATTTGCTTGTTTCCTTACTAGACTTTCTTTCATTTTGTTTCATGAAATATATTCAATTATTTGTTTAGTTTCTTTTTCTCTAAATAGGTTGAAGTTCTTAAGTTTATTGACTAAAGAAACTTATATATTTCATTTTTATAGGAATTCGTAATGACATATTTTGTAAAATATTGGTGTGGGAAGATAATTTGTATGTTACTATGACTGGAAAAAAATAACTCAAGAAAATTTATGTAAAATTTCGAGGTATCGTGCTTTACAGAAATTTCAAATACAGAACCGATAATTTAATTTCAAAAAACTATTAGCTTGTAAATATTTTCCTGTGTAAGGGCACTTTTTTAGGATAAATATTTGATAATTAACAAAAATTATTTATTTATGAACGAAAAGTATTGTGATGAATGTGTATTTTACTCGAGTTAAAAGGTTACTAGAATAAAGGATTTTTTATATAACAAATTGTTTATATTTATTTTATAATTAGATATAAAAAAACTTATAATGCACTTACTGTTGAAAGAGCTATGAATTTTAGTATCATTTTATATTCATGAAAATTTGAAATGTATTTTTCCATCTGAAATGCATCATTTTCTCAGAGAAAAAATTTAAATCATCACTAAAACTAAAAAATTTATTTCCTTTAATATGTATGCATGATGGGTATGCATAGATGGAATGAATAAAAATAGTTCCTAATCTTATAGCATCACTTTCTCAAATTCAATATTTTCTTTTCTTATGAAGTTGAAGATGTAATACTATTTTAAAATATTTTTGTTCAGAAACTAAAAAAAGGATTCAATTCTATCATCCATTATAAATTTTTTCTTGAAAGCAATTTTCTGACATGGAAAATCTTCGTATGAAATAATCCTTTATATCACATCACATTTATTAAATAGTTTTTATTTATGTATAAATAAAATCTTTTTTGTTTGTTTGTTTATTCGTCGATTTTTGTCCATAGTTGCAAAGAATGAAACAAAACTTATATCAGCACCTTTGGCTAACATAAGCCAAGCTGGTAGACGAATGCTTAGTGATCTTGCCTTCTGTTCATAAGTTCGTGGGTTTGGATATTTGTAGTGATTCGGAATCCACTTTAAGCCGTAGGTCCAGATCTAATGAATCTCGAGTGCCAAAATTGACCGCTGAGCGACAAACCAAATAATTGGCTAGCATGAATTGAAGTTTTGACTATATCATTTGCAATAAACTTAAGCAGTTATTACTGCTTAAGTTGCGCTCATTTTAACTCACTATAAAGTTATTCATGCCACGATGTGATTAATGTAATGATGTAACGTTTTTGAACTCTGCTCGAACGGTGGCATGTGGTTCCCCAACCCTTTTTGAAATTCTCGTCTATGCGTAACCACTGCAGGGAAAATAATATATGAACAGTGTCGTATTCTCTCTTCTTTCTGTTTTCCCACAGTATGATTATCTTTTAAAAAATAACACTATTTTTTTCTCACTTTTGATTTTTGAGAAAGCAGTGTAGCAAAAGTGCTGTCGCCTTTTCTAATACGCTACTTGTCGTAAATGTGGATTAAAGAATTTCTAAATTCAATAACTTGGCAATAAAAAGAAATTTTCAAACATTCAAAATCGCATTTGATTTGTTTTTAGCTGATCTGACCATGATAACTTCATTTTGTGGAGCAAAACAGCAGTTTGAACGAACTAAATAAGCATAGTTCAAACTTGAAAATAATATTTTTTCACAACGTAATTATTATTCGTTGAAAGCTGCTACCCGTGAAAACTGCCAGGCAAAGATAGCTAGTACGGTATAATTCTCTGACATCCAAAATATTGTATCTCGAAAGTATTAAAAATTCTAACTTGAATCTTCCAACACATGAGTAAGTTTTGAAATAATATTTAATGGTTGAGGCGACATGGCATATGCAGCTCACAAACACTAAAAACATCTATAAAATATTTTTGAAAAAAAAAAATAATAATTACTTTTGAATATTGGAAATGAGTTTTCTGTTGGTCTCTCTCTCTTGAAATATGAAAAATACTACTGCAGTATTTCGAGCGCATTTTGTATAGAATGTGAATTGCCTTTCCTTTAGGACAAAGACCGATTACGTAGTTTTCCTCTTCGATCCTATAGTTCTAGGACTCAAAGTTGATCCTTAGTAGTTGATATAGTTTCACTCATGTTCGGAAACCATTTTAAATTGAGCCCAAAAGAGCCTTCTTGTTCAAAAAGAATATCGTTAAGGGACAAGTGAAAGAAAATTCAAGATCAATTGAATTGAATGCGAAATCAATTTTCAGAGTGATTCAAATATTTTTTTCTTTATTAATTGCTTATTCTAATCAGATTTTTATTTTTTTACCATTAAAATCTAGGAATAGTATTTGATAAATATATACTTTTAATATAAATACTTTTTCCCTGTACTGAAGAGCACAGAAACTTAAAGGAGTGAGATCCGCTTTTGATTTCAGGAGTTTTATAATTCGGTACCTTTATTCACTAAAGACCATCTTCAAAATTCATTTATATTAAAATTTTGTACGATTTATTGTCCGTGCATTGTGAATAAGATAGTACCAGCTCAGATTCATAGAATTGCAAAATGGTTGACTAATCGTTTAATGGAATGAATTAGAGGAAATAGGTAGAGAGAAAGTAGAAAGCCACAGAAATATATATTTTATAAAAAAACAAAATTAAAATGTTGTGTATTAATAGATTCACCATATCACTATGCAACTTCTATAATCAGTGAAGCCGAATGATTGACGCTTTACCCTTCAGTTTAACAATTTGTTGGTTCAACAATTTCTACTGTGAGTTTGGATATTTGTAATCGTTCGGAACCTTTAAACTGCAAGTTAAGTTCAGGTCTAATTAGTCCTTATGTGCAAAAAATGGCTATTGAGCGACAAAATACCAAACCGTAATCAGAAAATATCTGATTTCGAAAACTTATCTACGATTTTATATCAGCAGAATGATATTCGGACGGTGGCCTAGTGGTTGGCCAGTGCCCTTCGGTACCGCGTTTGATCCCAACCTTTATTGATCAATGGGAGATGGAAGTTGTGCTTTTGAAGGCATGTCTATCAGGTTTTGCTTGGGAGTTTTCTAGGTTTCCTCCCTTGTGACTCATGGATATGGCCTACTATCTATTTAAAGTCTTCTCAAAATTTAATTCACTTGGCTTATGCTAGGGCGCATTACAACGGCCTTCTACTGCTAAGCTATCCTCTAAGCGGTGTTAAAAAGTGCAAAAGAATCGAACTTTTAAATTAATGGGTATGCTTGCATCAAAATTTTCTAAACGACATAAATATTTCAGATAAGTGAGTTTTTATTTGGGATGTTTTTCAATTTTTACAAGTCAAATAAAATATTGCTGAGCTTTCGAATTAGGATAACAGCGCCATAAATTAAAATACTTTTTACATAAGTTAAAATACTTAATAAGGATTTCACACTACGTAGCGGATAGCTTAACAACTGAAAGCTATTGTAAAATGTTTGATCATCCGTCATATACATACTTCCGAGAAGATCTTTCATAGAGATCCTATTCGCGTCGAAGAACTATTTCATATAAACGCTCTTTGTTTTGAAAAATAGGATGCTGGTAAACTTATAATAAAATACTTTACCCTGATAGATAAGCAGGCAGAAACGCTGCACCTGTCTCCTGTTATTTAAGCTGAAAATTTTTCAAAAGTAATTTATCTATGATCGAATCTGAAGTCTTTCATTCCGAAAAGTGCGGTCCTATCTTTCATCCACGATGAACTTGTATAAACAAGATTTTTAATATTTTTTGATAGAATGTACTGATAAATAATGACTTATAAAGCTTTTTGTCCTTCATAGAATATTTGTTATTTTTCGGAGGACGTGAACCGCATTATCGTGTGGCAAGTGGAGAAATTGCCAAGCATTCAGGCATATTCAATTTTGCACAAGAGGATATATTCGATCCAGGCCAGTTTAAAATGGATTCCGAACCATTACAATCATCTAGGCATAAGACAGAAATTGCACCTACGAACTTTCAAACTGAATTTAGAGCGGTAATTTTTCAGCTGCAATCTTAACTCTTTACAAACGGGACTAAGCACATGTATACCAATATCAGAATCTTTTTTTTTTTTTTTTATTCTTTACAATTATATTGCAATTTTATGTAAGTATAGAGATTCTTCAAATTTTACTTATTATTATATTCAAATAAAGGTAAAATGTTCCATATAGTTTCCACATTGTTTGTTAAGAAAAATCATTATGCTTATCTTTGCACATTACTTCATTATACATTTTAGGTATAAAATGAAGTAGAGAGAAGGCAGTGGTACACAAACAGACACGTTTAATGACAACAGATAATTATAGCATACAACATAATTACAATAAAATAATAACATTAATGAACATTTCCAATGATACACAAGAGAGTTAACTCATCTACTCTCAAGCAAGGCATAAAGAGGTCTAACCAGAATATGCACCGTTTAATGTGCAGAGGGCGATCATTTACTCTAGTCAGGAGGATCTATTATGTAGAGAGGGTAAAAGCAGAGACAGTGATGCTATAATATCCTAACAATAGATAGTTGCTTTATTAAATATTTTTAAAAATATTTAATTATTTATTGTTTCTGTTAAATGTTTCAAATTTAACGGAAATAATATTGCAATTTTTTAAAATAAATTATGTGTTTGTTTATTCTTATACTTATGCATAAGCTATACGAAAAAGGTGTGAACTATATGTTTCATCCACCCCATAATTAATCATAAGCACACATATTTCCAGTTCGAGAAATTGTTTAAATTTACATATTTTTCTAATATATATATATATATATATTATATATTCTTCAAAATATATATTCATGAAAAATATGGTTCCTATATCTATATTGATATTTTGTAAAATGATATTCTCTTGTGATATCCTGCAACATATTAAAAACATTTAGACCACAAAAATTTTTCCTTGATAAAAGATAATATAATATTAATGTGGTTAAAAATTGTAATAATTATTATTTAGACTTTGAACCTCTCTCATAATAAATTACCAAAAATATTGTTTGAATTCTAGAGTTATTTGCTTCATTGAGGTGGGAAGAATAGTTAAAATGTTATAAACATTTAATTTCATTTGGTTTATTTAAATTCAAATAAAGAAATTTATTCAAAAATTATAAGAAAAATGTAGATCCGATATGATATCTTTTTTCCAGGAATTGTGTTATAAATAGAAAAAGGATTTTCTAATCTAATGTGATTGAGTACATCGATACTGAATGATTCAGAAAGATTGTTCTAGTTGTTTGATTCTTAAGAGTCATTATTGTAGCTGAAGGAATCGGAATGTAAATACGAATCATTCTATAAGGCCCGTTGTTTGATTGTGTTGCAATTTTATCGGACAACTGCTTAGATTGATATAAATGAATAGACGTCAATAGAATAGTGAGTGTAAGATGAAGAAACATACTCTGAAAAATAACGACTGATTGCGCTTTGCAACTGACTTCAAACGTATTCTTTCTGTAGCAAAAACAAATTAAAATTTTCTAAGATTTATCATTAATCTGCTAGTCAAAAAGTATAAAAATAATGATGTGTATAATATCCTCTACCTCTTAATTTTCGAGAGAATTACTTATGTACAGTGGAAAGTACTGGCATGCTGCAAAGAAAAAACATGAGAAACTCCATAGCACCCTGAAAGTAGTAAAACGACATTCATGCACCGTTATTCAACAATGGTTGCATTGTTGAATAACGGTGCTTGAATGCAGACTGAAACCTGCATTGTAAGGCATATTTCCTAGATATTGGATTGTATTCATTTGCCGTAAAGGTAGAAACTTGGAAAACTCCCAAATATCTTTTCTGACAAAAATGTGTGTAGAGACAAAAACACAAAGCACATCTTCCTTAATTCAACAGTGGCTGGGATATACCACGAGTCTTTCTACTCCGAATAATGTGTTCCTAACGCAAAGCCCTCTGAATTTCCTTTGTTAAAGTTAAGACCATTCATAAAATTTTAATAAGTTTGCAAATATTATGTTAGCAAACTAATCAAACTCAGTATTGGGATTTTTTTTTAATAACATTCAATTAAAAATAACATTTACAAGATCCATTTTCTAATACCATACTAATATCTTTCGCCATTCTCTCTTTGAGTTATATCAACTATAATTTATAGTTGCACTTAATAATATTTAAAAGTAATTTTTCTTATAGTTAACTTCATTTTTTATTTCATTTATGAAAATATAGCATTTGTAAATTATTTATTTTTTGGTCCAAATAGACGAGCTAGATAATGATGAACCAATGATACATATCTAAGGTTAGACCAAATTAGGGAGTAACATTTTGTTATTAATGTTAACCGTAAGCTTCTAGATTTTCAAAAAGAATTTCTAGAAATATAGATTTTCTAGATTTTTAGATTTCTAGATTTTCAAGAAATATTTCGCATGGAAAAGCTAATTAAGTAATTACGGCAAATTTGAGTTTGAAATGTTTTCAGCATACATTCCTTTATATATTTTTTCTTTAATATCACGTATAAATTTTCTACGCATCTTTTTTAGAACTAATCAACTTTCTATTTCGTTTACGATCTGGAAACCAAATTCGTCGTATTAAATTATTTAATATATAATCTTATATAATTTACGATTATTTTTTGTTTGAAAACTTTATAAAAGCGGGTATTCAAAACATTCATCATCTTGAAAAGGAGATTTAATATGGGTTTTAGGCTACACTCTTAAAAAAATCAAGTGGTTTTTCACCACTCGATGAGCGGCGGTATTTTGTACACTATAAAGACACAAAATGAATCCTTTTCTACTTAATTGGGTAGAAAAGTTCTCTTTCAAACACTCCAGCCTTGATTGAAAGCAATTTTCACTCTTTTTTTTATGCGTTTATTGCACAAAGCAAATGTGATGTGCTCTGTTTGGTTTAAATCATCACGTGGCTCTACGCTTTCGGTTTAGTTTCACTGAAAATGGAGGAATTTAGAACTCCATTTTGTAAAAGCGATCTATTTGAATTAAAAAAAATAAATAATTGGGTGAAAAGGAGAGTGCAGAAATATTACGTTAAGTCTTTATTTCTTATAACTAATTGAATAACTAAATCAAATCTTCATATTTGTGATTTTTCACCATTATATTGACTTTCGTAATCGAAAATGTGAATGAATGAATTCGATTGAATTCATATTCATATTATTTGAAATTTCTAATATTGATAATGTTTAATAATATAACAGTATGTTTGGAAATTTTATTTCAAATACTATTTTCTGCCAAAATTTAATTCATTATAAATTAAAGTAAATTATAAGGAATGCATTTTTAAATTTTTTTATTTTCGAAACTACGTGAATATGACTATTAATTTTCTTGTTGATTTTAATATCCGCAATATATATTATAGAAATATTATTTAATATAGTTTATTGTACTGAACTGAAAGTTCGATTAATATCAAATTCAACATTTTGCCAGTGAATAAGAATAAATTTTTTCATAATAAGATTCGAAACTTTTTAATTTAAATGTTAATACAAAATAAATCAAATATTAATCTACAGAATATTACGTGACAGTATGTATTTTGTTTATTAAAATTACACTGAATATATGCATTTTATTTATTAAAATTTCAATGACAATTTTTGATTTGATTGTCACTATGTAAAAGCATTCTTAGATAAAATGAAAACAAAATTTTATGTATATGAAAATCTACTATTAATTTGTATAATATTTTAGAATTTTCAACTAAAAATTTTGTCGATGTAAATATAGTTTATATTCGTATTTTATGATTGTCATTGTCATTAGTGAGGAAAAATATAGAAAACAAAACTAGCAAAAGCAAATTTGAAACATGTAATTTTGAAGATGATGAAATGCAATGTAAGGAAGAAATGGCTGATCTGGTATATTCTGTATAATATGTAATCAAAAATAGCTTTATGGAGACTGAGAAAATGTTAACCATTGTTATCACTACAAGTATTAATTTCATTTTGCCTGTAAAATGTATTTAAAAGTTTTAAGTAATATTCTATGTTTAATGTAAGAATGTAATTAAATGACATGAAAATTCCAATCAATATTTTCAGTTAAAATCTCTTATTAAAATTTTTGGTTTTTAAAGTTGGTTTTAAAATATTGAAAGTTAATTATTATTATTCATTAAATTAATATAACTTGGTAATTAGCTTAAGAAATTTTAATAATGTTTTTCAATCTATCTTGAAATAAAGTTTTGTTTGTTTTTACAGCTAAAATTAAATTTTAATTATCTTTATAGTAAATTTATAATTCATTTAAAATTTTCTGAATTTTTAATTTGAATTCAATTGCTTAAAAAATAAATATTCAGTATTTATAATTTACTTGACCATAACTAGTTTTTACACGTATGATGATTTTAGTAAACACATATGTGCACATGTGTGTATTTTTCCTTCAGATAAAATTATTACAATTTGAAATGCTTAATGAAATTGATCGCGAAAAAATATTTGAACTTATGAAGAAAATGTTTAAAACAAAATAACATTTTGTGATGAAAAATAGATCATCTATTGTTCTATTCTATAACAGAATTTATAACTCTAAGTACCTAAAAGCAGCTGCTTTCATTGAAACATTGGTAGAATAAAATCTGTATATTTTTACATATTTGAAAATGTGAATTTTAAAATATTCATGAAAATACTAAACTTTTTTATATCAACATTATTTTCTAACAATGCCACAATGACTTCGGCACACCAAAATTTACAATTCCTTACCTAATTGTATATCTGGATTTTTAATGGTAGAGTATGAAAAATGCTGTTTCCAAGTTTTTTTATTGCATGTGAATACGATATTTTAAATTATTTTAATGCCAAAAACATTTAGTTGAAATTTTGCAGAGAAAAACACTTTTTTTTTTATATAAAAATGGAAGAAAAATCTCATTGTTAATTTGATATCTGTTTAATGATTGCATGATCCGAAAGAAAGTAATTAAAATCTATATTTTACAAAATGTGCAGTATTGCTTATGTCTTTTATTATATCGTAGTTTTTTATCTTGTATTTTTAAAAATCATTTTATTTGCAATGTATTTGAATATTCGTATATGTGATACAAAAGCATAGTTTCAAAATTTTTTTGTTGTAATTTGTAAAAAAAAAAAAAAAAATTATTCATTTAGTTTCACCCGTTTTTCAGTTATAGTTGATTGATTAAAAATGCCTTAACATTAAAAATAAATTTATGTATGCATGTATATACATATTTTTATTTAATGTTTAAAAATCCATTTTGTAAATTATGATAGGGGCTATATCTATTTCATAACAAAGAAAAAATCCAAAATTATTTTGTATTTGTTTCTTTGTATATCAATAATTTATCCGTTTTGCCACATTCTTATAAAATTATCAAAAACTACTGGATAATCATTCATTTACTAACTTAAGTTACTACGTTTTAATTAATTAATGAATGATAATACCATTATTTTAAACAAATTACACACTTGCTTTAAATTACTATAAAAAGTTCTATTTATTTAATATATATGATTATTCTCTTTATTACAGATAGATTTGGAATTTGATATCCAGAGGCTGATTGTTTTCTCAGTAAATATCCTGCATTCTATGCTCCTAGAATATTATCGTATGTTCAAAAACTTGTCCTGTTATATGGAGTAAATAAGTGAGAATTCAGGATGATAGTATTTTTTAGTCTGAATATAATTACGTAGATTTCAGATTCCTTGCAGCTTTATTTTTTTAATAAATAAGACTATTTTTTCTTTTTGAAGTATTATTCTTATGAAATTTTTTGGTATTAAAGTTTATATAGACACTATAATGAGAATACAAATATCATAGAAATTTTAGTTATTATGATTTTTTTTTTTCGAAATAGGTGAAGAGATCTGTAGAAGAAGATTAACACTCAAAACTAGTCAACTACTCTTGCTTTGCTGTGGTCAAACGCAAGACCTGAATATGAAATATTTTTATGTGTGGATAGTGGATTTATTGATGTCGGATATCGAAGTTTAAAAAGCGTTCAATATTTTGTCAATGTCATCATGTGTTTTATGTTAAGTAGGATGTTAAACTTATTGTATTATGATTTATAAATTAAAAAATGGTTCAGTTGGGACTTTAATTTAAACAACAGATTAGACAATAATCGATCAAGATCTAAATTTTGCAAAATACTAGCATTAAAATGCACATTATCTTTTTTATTCTTATTTCAATAGTATTCTTGTTTTGTTTTATTAAACTGACAATAAAACTGTCAAGCTCCAGTATTAATTTTACATCATAAACATAAGAATTTCTGTATACATATTTGTATTTAATTTTTTTCTGCATTAAAAACTGAATAAATATTTTTTGTATAATCTTGCTTCTATTTTTAATTTCATTCTTATTTTCACTGATGTTATTTTCAGTTTAATTTAAACTTGGAAAATATATCATAAAACAAGATTTATTTGCAAATATATAAGTCATTTTTTTTCAACAGAATAATCTAAACATTTCTCTTTACCCTCCTGTAACTTCAAAAATGCACATTATCAATATTTAAAAATAAATATTTAGCTATACTATGAATAAATAATTTTTTCAAAAGAAATTAAATTATATTTACTTATATAAAATATTTATATATTTTTTAAATTGTGTACAATTAGTTGTACTTATAAAGTGTGTAAAAATTAATTTTGCACATAATGGTCACATAGTAAACTATACTAAAAAATATAATGTAAGATTTTTCTTGAGAGAGAAAGTGCTACACTCACACGTAAAACTAAATCGAAATACATAATGTAATAAATGGCTGAACAATTTGCTTGATAATGTATGTAATTTAAAAACCACTAAAATTATCCAAATCAATTAAACTGTCATTCAATTGTACTGTTGTAATGTTGAATAAAGAAATCATATATCTTTATATTGTAATTGTAAAAAAAAAAAAAAAAACCTTAAAATAAAGAATTTAAAACCTAATTTCTGCTCTAAATTGTCAATATAAAAAAAAAAATCAGCAATATCTCTATAAAAGATTGAAATTCACTCTTTTTTCTATCTAATTTACCCCTTTCAGCGATTACTTGTTTCTCTTCTTAAAAGGAGTGGTTTACCCGCATCTTTCAAAAGAGTGAATTTCTATTTTAAAGATTGGTTGCGTTTTGTGAAAATGAAAAAGTGAAATTTCACTCCTTCTGAGTGAAATCCACTCGATTTTTATAAGAGTGTATGTATCTGGTAGATTCCAACTTAGGCTAAGTACAATGAAGTATGCTTGTGCAACAACAACAATTTTGTGTAATGAAGGACAAAAAAGAATACTTATGATGAACCAACTTTTTTTTGGAGGATTTTCAATCAGGCCTGAAAATGATAGAAGTGTCTGTATGGTCAATCTATTTTACTCCAATGAGTCCTTTGCTATTTTGTGATTATCCTACACGTCAAGAAAATTTTATTATTTTTATTAGTTTTATGTTACCTGACAGCGAGCTTACTTTTATGATGAATACATTAACATTTTTATTTATAAATCATTTATATTCACTCCAACTGCAATTTCTTTAAGAATTGACATAAAATTTTCCAAAAATTTCCAGCAAGCATTAAACAGGATTCGATTTGGATACTTCAGAAAGTCCAAATTTTCTTTTGAAGAATCAGTAAACATTTGTTTACATCAATATGTAAGGAAATTTTTTCATCAATCCAAAATGTCAAGATGATAAATTTCATTTTGCGAAAATATGAAATAAACTGCATTTCATACTACTTTACAATAAAATTGCACTTTGTCGCCTTTTCTTCAGCTTGAATTCCAACAATTTGTGGCATGTGCGGAAGATAACTAAGTAAAATGATTTTCTCTTTGTTTTATAATTAAACAATCAAAGAAACTTCGTTTCCTTGCGATAAATCAGTATTCCAAATTATCCTATATTTTTTATTGAATGGCAATATATATAAATACAACTAAAGTAAAAATCTGATAAGGACTTATCATAGGGATAAAAAATGGAAATTTCAGAGAAAAAGAATGTAATGGAGTTTTTTGATATATTCCTCTTAATCCAGCTTTTAAAAATCTAAAATATTATTAACATAATTCATGAGATAAAATTGTTTTGTTTGTGGACAAGTTATTTTTAATCAAAAATGAAATTAACTCAATATATTTCGAATATAAATAAAAAGCGATGTTCGTGAACATTTTAAGTAAAAATAAAAGAAATTGCACGGTTTTAAAAATAAAAAATTTGAAAATTTGCTTAATAAAAACAAAAATGCAATTATTTTAAATTGTTTTTCAATTTAAGAGAAGTATTAAGAAAATAAAACATAAAGAAACATACAAAAATACAATTCAATTTATTTAAAGTAACAAATATTTTAAACGAAAAATATTATGAAAGATGTAATTAATAAATGCTCTCAAATAGAATTCGTTTACAGATATTTAAACAATTAAGAAGTTGATTTTGTAAATTTCTGAGAAAATGTTACTTATTTATGTGTTAAGAATCATGAATAAATTTGATATGATTCAAACGACTATCAGTGTGCTTTTTATCGAATAATACGACTACACTGGAATTTAATGTAATCATTGAAAAATTTAGTTTTATTAGCACTGTTCCTTTGTCTTTCGTTAATTAAACAATTTTTTTTCCAATGGCAGATTGTAGTCAGTTGCAACTGCAACAGAGTCTATTAATCTATTGTTCCCTGATAACCAAGGAACCGGCCAGAAACAGCGAGTTCTTAGCACGCCGAGGCGTTGCTTCGGGTGCACCACAGGGGGTGGGCCACCATCGCACTCTCACACATGCCATAGGGACCCGTTTATAGGGTAGGCATCATTTATACTTCATTCACACACACAAGGAAAAAACATAGAGATAGAGAGAGAAAGTACATCCATGCCTGAACCGGGGTTCGAACCCAGGACCTTCCTATCCGTAGTCAGGCACGCTGATCACTAGACAAGTTGCCCGGATTAAGGAAAAATGTGGAGTTATTTGCATGTGCATTTATTGAAAGATATTTTAATTGAATTATTAAGTTATTAATTTAGCGAAAGATTTTGTTTCAACCAAATAAAACATTTTTATCAAGACTGAGAAATAATGTTTTATTCAGATAAGAATTAAAATTAGTTTTATTAAATTGTATTTTTTCATTTAATCTTCAGGTTTTTTTATTTATAAAGTTCGAGGATTCGAATATATTTTTGCTATTGAATTCCATTGGTAAATTTTTTTGTATTGCAATAAAAGTTACAAATACTAAATATATTTTATACAAGGAAATAGCTATGAAATATCGCCAAGGGAAACAAAATATCATCATCTATTATTTCAATCTTCACCATTTTTTTGTCCATTAATTTAGACATTATTTGTTAGCATAATGTCATTACTTTTCGAACTGTTTCAATCTAGAAAACAAAACTTTATAGAAACATTGAATTATTTGTCTAATTTGCTGTAAATAGCTCAAGAAATCAATATAGAACTAAAATTAATTCATAGATTTTTAATTGCTAAACTAACTATAGAACGATAAATAACTGTTTTAGTTATACTTTTTGGCGTAAAATTTCTGAATTTAAAACATGATAGGTGGTATGCTAAAATAAAAACAATTAAAAATAGTAAGAAATTTTGAATTATCTTGTTTCGGAAAAGTATTACAATATCAACCATGAGAATACATGGAACAATCTGGAACAATCTGAGGATAACCGGTTTCGAACATGACTAACAAAGTAGTTACTGCTTTCAACCGTCCAAATTGGCAAATGCAAAACATTATCAGGACAACATGTATAAAGGCGATAAAATAATTAAAATACCGATTCGGCGAAATGTAAAATGATTATCGCTAAGGACAATTTTCTTCTCTTATTTTAGTTTGAATAAAATGTGAATGTTTCAATAAACACACACACATATATACAGCTTAATTAAAATTTATAGTACTAAGTAGTGTGCTATTAATACTCTATTTTACAAATATAAACAAAATAATTTTAATTACATATAACGATTTAAACTTCTGGAACTATGTTTGAAATGTTTAATCTAGAAATATTTTACTAAATGGATTTTTTTTACAATTATTTTGCAATTGGTTACAATTTTTTTTTTTTTTTTTTTTTGAAAAGTTCATATTTTTTAATTGTCTATCTACCAAGGTGAACGCTTAGCTAACTTTTGAGTTTCCTTTTTTTTATCCGCAAATGTTCGTTAGTATTTTATTTTGAAAATCAAATGACCTTACAAATATGAGCCACCAAATTATCCACTTTCGCAGTTAAAGCAAGGTTTTATTAAGAAGTAATTTTTGACAACCGCTAGATGATAAATGATCAAGATGCATTATTTTAAATAAGAGAAATATGAATATTATATTAGACCATATTTTTAAGATATAGTTAAGTAGATAAAGAATCTAAAGATATTTAATGAAATAAATGTATTTTTGGAAGTCATTTGAGATATAAAATGTTGAGAAAATCATTAAATTAAAAAATTTTTAAAATTTAAAAAGAGAAAAATATAAATAAGTATATTTACAGTATAATGCCGAGAATCCTTATAATGTCAATTCATCTAAGCGTATATTTAAGAAAACTAAATTCATTTGCTTAATCATTTTTAAGTTTGATTTTGTTTTCCCCAGATAGCGAATGTAGTAGTATTATTATGGTATTTTTAGATAAGATTTCTCTCTCTCTCTCTCTCTCTGTTTATATTTCATACTTTTATTAGAAGAAATATCCGTACCATGGAAACAATCGTAATCGTTTTGAATTTAAAAAACGATGATAACGCAACTCCTTGTCAAACAATTACGAACCACGTGCTCGATACAGCTGCGTCACAGTTTGAAGTTCATTGTGGGCGTGTTTTATTCTGGACCCTGTTAACAAAACGAAAATGAAGTCCTTTTTCTCAAGCCACTGATGATGACATATATTTCGATTTCCAAATTCTTTGAGCAATGGCCAATAATTTAGCATAACATCTTTTTGACAAAAAAAGGTACGAATTTATTAATTACGTATATATCATAATTTTTATGCACAAACCTGTTTATTGCTTCTTTGCTTTCTACAATTGTTTTATCGTAAATATAATCTAAATTAAATATAGATATGTCTCTTCATTTTATATGAAATATATAATTATTTCTATCACTCTGGTTTATTATATTTTTAAATGTGATCGTAAAATTTCTGTGCAAAAAATTTTTTTTGAACTGTTTTTAAAAATTTGTTTATATGTCATGTATTTTATATTTAACCACATTAATTGAATTTTGAACTGAAATAAAATAAATTTGTTTCTGCACATAACTAATGTGGTTCTCATAATTTGAATGGTTTTGCTGAAACGAATGGAAAGTTTTAAGTTAATACATTGTGTTTCCCATGTCAAGAATATTATCAAATTTATTTATTACTTTAAGTTTATAGTATTTAATTGTATGAAGAAATATAATATTTATAGTGCAGGAAAATATATTGAAACTTTAAATTTTGTGTAGAGAATATTCTAAATAGTTAATCAAATTCATGCACTTCGAATGAAATGGTATGAAATTCTAAGTATATTATTTACAAATATGTCAAAGTCATATTACTAATTCGGCGGTCATATTATTTATCATGATGTGAGACTGCCTTACCATTTACAAGGCTGCATTAATTTTATGATTTTAAATACATATTTTTACACTGGAGTATATAATTTTATTTTTTACATTTTATGGGAGTAAGAGTAAAATTATTCAATTTAAATGTTACTATCATTTTAAAATAATAACTTATATCGCGTGCATTGTAGTTATTTAAATATTTTATAATCAATTCGCGTATCTAACTCATTTCTTGGCATTTGTTTTATTCCTGAGTTGAACATACATAGAAAAGTGTAATAGAATTTCTATATAGAATATTACTAACTGTATATAAATATTATATTATAAGAGATCCATTTATTCTGTGATTAACAATCGGATCTCTCACAGAGCTCTTAATAACATTCTCAAGAGTTTGGGAGAAATTTGTGCAGACATTCTGAACATCATCAGTATTACATGTGTAGCAACAGTGTAAGAGAAGTAAACTAGGGGAGGGGTAATTGTTTTCTAAATTACCATTCCTTCAACAAACACTTACATTTCATTAGATTTTTTCTTTTTTAATATATTCAGGATCTATTCACAAAGTTTAAAAAACTAATATACATACATACAAAAGGTGAAGAAAGTCTTTGTGGGACAGCTTTGTATGGCTTTAAAATAGGCAGTACATGTTAGCAAGAAGAAAATTTGAATTAATGTTTGCATCAAAATTTTAATTCTTTGGAACAGTAAAAAACATTAAAGCAATAATTTGATTGCATGTAAGTAACAAAAAACGTGATTGGAAATTAATCAAGATGTTTTATACGGTTTGTGGTGAAAAGTTAAGGCTGATGTACAATCTCTTATGCATGAATGTAATGGAATATAAATTGGGGAAAAAAATTTTCTACTCCTGCAGAAGTGCAATTTCTAAGCAGTAAAAAGTCACTTACTTTTGCAATAACTAGTTTTTCAACTATGCTCCAAACAGGCTCAATTTTAAATTAGACCAAAAGAACAACTCCATGTGCTGTGTTGTTTCAGTTTCATACATCTTCGAAATGCCAGCTAAGTGAGGCTTGGTATTATCATCTATTAAAAAAATTCATTAATTCTTATAGCATATGTTTTAGATATAAAATATTATTATCTCTTCCAAGTATCTTTAATCTATAAAATTGTTGCTCCGAATGGTGTACATATATGTACGTCCACTTATGCTGATGAAAACCCAAACCATCAAGTCACCTATTTTTAGTGTGTTCTTTACCAAATGACTGTCGGGTTATTTCAAATATCCCTTTATTTTCGTACTAAACAAGTCTGACATTCTTATATCCGTCCGTTGGACCATATACAGCGTTTAATTCCATGTACTATTACTGTTTATGTCGTAAGGAGTAAGAAGTGCATGTACAAAGATGAACTAAGATATATTGTTCCTATTTGTTAACAAGGAATTATATAAGGGTTGATTTCTATGCATCATTGTAGATAATCCCAACAACCAAAGTCTAATAGAATATATTTTTACTATTGGAAAAAAAAAAAAAAAAAACCCTTTTACTTTTCCCGACAAATGTGCCTGTACATACAGTAATATCTTTATTCCTACCTTTTTAGTAATTGAACAGTTGCCAGATTCAAACTTGGAATGATTCTTGCTAACTGCAAAATTGTTGAAGAATTGCTAGATCGATTTTCAAGTCATTTCACTGTCAACTATAAAACTGTTGAACAGTTTCCAGATCGAAATTTCTGTCCTTTCACTGCCAATTACGAATTCTTACCTTTATGTCATGAAGATACGAATGTTTATTCTGATATTATAGCCACATATCCTTTAAGAACAGACTTGATAAAAATAAAGCCCCTAGTAATGAACGTACTACATATGAGTACATTGCATTATTCTCAGATACTACTTACGAGTTCAATATTATCCATGTTCAAACGCTTACTCGGTGGATCGTACATATATACCTGGCTCTAAATTCTTAAATGTAATTGTATGAAACATTTTTGTGCCCACATATTTATGTAAATATTTACGAGTTGTATTGTATATGTGCCTCTGAATTACCAGTATATTCATGAGTCCCCTAAGCAAATTTTCTTGGATCGTAATTACTTATATTGTTTAAACAATGTCTTCATGCAAAATACGAATGCTTACTTATAAGAAAATTATAAGTCACTGCGAATAATCTTTGTCAAAATTTGACAAGTATACACTAATTTTAATAGAAATATTTTATGATTTTAAATTATCATAAGTCATATTTTCTTGTATTAATTAATCTTGAATTATTACTTTTTTTCGTACTATGAATTACTGTCGAGCCAATCAAATGATTAAAATTAGGGTCTGTAACGCGAAAAGTTAAGCAACTATTTTTCTTAGTCAATTTATGTTTGGGCGGTAAAGAGTGAAATTGTAAAGTTTCACAACCTTATAATCATTTTATGAGTATACATAGCATAGAATTTGATGTACATATATAATCCAATTTTTTTAGTATATTTATTAATTTTTGTTCACTTAATCATGATTTCTATTCAACAATTGCAAGCTCATTTGTAAATGAATTTATATAATTAATTTATATTCTAACATTAGTCTTATATCAAATTATCAATAATTTAATGTTATAGAATATTAGTTAAAGATGAGCTGAATATGAAATGTTGTTTTATCTGTATCTAAATCTTGAATGTTTTCCGAATTTTGAAAAATCTTTCGAACATTTATCTTAAAATAATAAAATAGCAGAAATATATATTTGCCTAATCTTAATGCAGATCTTTTAAAGTGTTTATTCCTTAATATAATCGTTAAGAGTTGTTGTGTGTTGAAATTAATAAATGAGATCCTGATAAATCTTTAGAATTAAAATACAAAATCAAGCCTGATGAGATACAAATGCATGAATCTATTTTCCGCAAATGTATTATTAATGTATGAAAAGACAAAAAAAAAATTAATAAATAAATAAATAAATAAAATGTAAAACGCATTTAAATATTAAATTAATGATAAAAGTATTTATGAATTTTTAAATTTTACTTATAAATTTATTTAATATTTATTGAATGTTGAGGCAAAGTACTGAAACAAATAATTAGCGAATTTCATTAAATTTATATGTAGTTCATTAATAGTTGCAATTTTATCACCATTTGATGTCAAGTAATGCTGATGTATTTGATCTTTAGCGTGCAAATGTTTGCTAATGATTAAACAAAATCATTAAATTTTTGAGTCATAACTTTACCCCAGTGTTAGAGTGATATTACTGATACATTTTACCACGTATATATATAAAATTTGTTCCTATTCGCTCACAGATCTTACATGTGATAAATATAAGCGTTTATTGCATTGTACTTTTTAATTGTTTATGGGATTGTAGTATAAATTAACATCTAATAAATGTTATATTAATTAAATATTAATGATATAATTTACAGAACAATTTTGTTGAAGCACTAGTTGTTCTTATTCAAATTGATTTCATGTTTCTATTATTTCCAAGAAATCTAATTCAAGAAAATTTGGATTTTTGAATCTTCCTTCTTTTTCATAATTTACAGCGTTTAATGACTCGTGGATTCAAGTTTTATAGCGAAACCAAATGTAATTTTAGATTTTTCAAAATTTATTTTTAGCAGCTGAATTTAGAAGAATTATATTTAGATTCAAGACAGGTGTTCGCAAAATAATTAGGTAATTTCATATGATTCCTAATATAAAATGAGCAGGTAATTGATTTTTTGATGTTTTAAGAATAATTGGAATACGACACATTCATATTTTTTTTAACATTTTAAGAATTTAATCTTATGTAACCATTTCTAAAGATCATAATCCTTTCCATAAAGTTAAAACTTCTGTGCTGTGTATAAATATGTTAAAAATATTTTAAATTTTGTTTTCTGATAATATTGTATTTTTAATTTTTCAATAATAGTTCAAATATGTAATAATATTTTTAAAAAATTATAATTTCATGCAAACAGTGGAGGGAAAATTTACTTCTTCCTTCTATAGACCAAAAATTTTATAAATTAACTTTAATTATTAACGGAAAAAGTAATGATTGGAAATGAATTTTTTATAATTTATTCTGCAGAAATATTATTAAAATAAAAATAAATGCATGAATCTGTATAGGATATTATATGTCAAAAATATGCAATTATGCTTCTTATATGATTTATATATGCAATGATACGTTTTAGAAATTCTCTCTCTCTCTCTCTCCACTACTTATTAAATAAAGCAAATTCAACTATATATGTTCAGTATGAAGCCGATATAATGCTCTAAAAATGACTGATTTCTAGAGTCGTTTATGCTTATACGTTGAGTAACTTTCAAAAGAATATATTTTGAGAATGAATTTATTTGTTCAAATTAATTACCTTCCGTATTACAATATTTAGACTGCGGCGTTATCTAATTTGTATTTCAGTTTAACATTTATAACAGTACAAACCATTTTTTATGTTAATAATGCACTGCTAAGTTTACAGAAGAAAACAGTGAAATTGTTTCTGGTATTTTTATTATAATATTCATAAAATATTTTTAGATCTAATATTGGATATAATACAATATATGATATTCATATTTCTGGAGTAAATGTTGAACTATCACTGACAAATTTTCCCTTATTCAAAATATTATATACGTATAAAAATAGACTTAAAATTAACTTTATTTGTATATTTAACTGCTTTTCTTTACATGACATTCTTTTAAGCAAAATAAAACGTTTTATTTTTGTATTACCAAAAAAGTTTAAATTCATAAATAATACTCTTTTTATGAATTTTACGAGTCAAAGAAATCAAGCTAGCAATTGAATGGATTTTGCTCTGACCTACGATTCAATAGTTCATGAGTTTCAATTCTCATTTCAGGCGAGGATGTTTGTCATGATTTGGAAATTTCTTTGAACATTAAGAACTGGTCTAATTAACCTTCTTGGGCAAAACCGTTGAGCTACAGATAAACCAAATCATGCCAATGAACTATTCGTTTGTGTTACTAATAGAACGTATACTATCGATTTTCAACCGCTGCATAATAAGTTATTTCCCTATGCCTTATGAGTAACAGTCTATATATATCAAATATGTTAGAAAGAGCAATTTAATTGTAACTATTAGTTTATGTAAGCGTTTGTTTATGGCTTAATCTTAATACCGGAAAATATTTTTATAAGTTACTATTTGCAAGCCTATAGGCTTGGTCCTCTAGTAACTTATGACTTCCAGTGAAAAACGTGTATTTATAACTATTAAATATAAAATGTCTAATAATTAGAATTCAAGGAAAATGATTTGAGAAAACAAGGATATTTTCTGTTTTTAATGGTAGTTATTATTTAATTCTTTTGTTCAAAATGCAAGTTGCAGCTCAAAATGGAGCCTCACATTAGTTTAGGTAAAAACATAGAAAAAAGAGATATTTATACTATAAATGTTTTTAGTTATAAAGTTATTAAGTATTGAAGAGGAAACCTCATTTATTTGTTTTAAATGCCTTTCTAATTGGCAGCATATTAAAAAAACGATAATGCATTCTCTGCAATGGACAAAATCTCTATTTTCTAATTCATGCATCTGCTCAGCATATGATTCCTTATGAAATTACTTAAATTCTATAGTTTGTACAAATATACCAAAAATTCTTAAGAAATATACATTTGTGGAAAATTTGTAGGCGACACAAAAAAACCAAATGCCAATTTTTCACGTTAGTATTCTTTTGAAGAGTCGCTTTCTTTTTTCCTAGAGCCACAACCAATGTTTCTCAAAGATTTTAAGTTCTCATTTCATTAAGACATTTAAGCGAACAGAAATTTAATCTTTATCTTAATAAATAGAAATTTTATCCTTGATGTGTTTCGTAGTTCATAATTAAGAATTTCAGAACGTTCATTGTGACGTATAATGAGTTCAGGTAATAAATTGCTTCCAAAAATTTTCATTTTTTGTACTCATTTGAATTCACCATAACGTCAAGTATGTTATGGTTCTTTTATATCTACTTAACTTTTTCACAAGGCGTAACTCAATTCATTTATTTTGTGAAGTTGTGTTTCGTCATATGGTAAAATCTATGTAAATATAAAATGTAAAATTTTGTCATATGGTATTTTCTGGGACTGGTATACAGTTTAATTTAATAATAAGTAGAAATTCTTTTTGTTAGCACAGTACTTGATAAGATTTGGTAAGTTTCTAAAAATTTTGTATTATTTGCATATAAAACTGGAATAATTTTGCTGTTTGTAAGTAAAAGGTTTTATAAAGTGTTAATATAAAATTAATTTTAAACAATACTTTAAAATAAATTCTTTGGACTAATTGAAATTTAATTATTTTATAAAACTTTTAGTAGAGAATTTTGCGGTGAGTAAATAAATCTTACAGACTATTTAAATAAACTGAAAAAGAGTAATAATCAGATAAAATATAACCTAATATTTTTTACAATTTTTCGTTTATTAAAATTTAAATTTTTTTCAGACTCTTGAACGTCATGTCTCAAAATAAGCAGAGAGATCATAAATGCAGCCACCACACTGCAGCCGCGGAGAGAGGCTCTAAGTGGCATAACTACCATTTTAGTGGGAAAGTTATTATGTGCAGTGTTCTGTTTGGCTTAGGGCTTGTACTTATAGGAGGTATAGTGATGGCTATTGGTATGGATCGTGATGACGGATCTAAATCTGATAATGTTGATGAAATACAAAATAAACCTCCAATGTCGATTGTTGGACCAGTTATCTTGGGAATTGGTGGATTTACTGTCATTGTTGGAATAATAATGTGTTTATTTGAAACGAATATCTGTCGCAAAAGGCAACCAGATGCTAGACCACTCATAGAAGAACAAGGAATTAATGCATCCGCAAGCAGCACTGATCCAGCTGCTATTCCATCAACTAGTCAAAATCGAGATAAGCACCGGCATAAAAAGTCTTCCTCCCCTAGACGACACAAAGAAGGTTGCCCAAAAAGGTCCTCACAAGAAGACAAAAATAAATCAGCTACACCATCACGTGTATCTCCATCCTCGAAACCAATTGATATGCAGAGAAGTTCTTCCAAGGATTTTTCCTCTAGTGGTGCATTTTTGACTCCTCCAAATTCCTTTGTAAATGATAATGTGCCATTAAAACCAAATTACGTTAATGTTGAAAATCAAACATCTGCTTCTTTATTAAAGTCATTTACGAGTTCGGGAAAATCATGGACTACCAGTACAGAGTTTCAAACACCTTCGTCTTCTCTTCGAGATAGTTCTGGATCTTTCGAAGAGAGGAAAAAGAATATCGAAGCTTCGGCGCCACTAATGAGTTCAGGAGAACTCAATATGAAGCAGTCAGAGGATTTAAAGCATGAATTTTTATCGCCAAAAAGTTCTAACGCTGAAATTCTGGATGAGGAATCTGGAATTGTCGAAAAGAACACGATTCTCGAATCTGCAACGTTAATGGAAAAATCTAGTAAAGATTTATTAAGTTTGAATATTAATGATGCTGCTCATAAAAATTCAGATCTTTTGCAGCATGAATTCATTACACCACAGAATTCGTATGCTGATGATGCTAAAATCAGCAATGAAATTGATCATACTTTCGATAGTTCAAGCATCAGCACTTTAACAAATTCGCAATCTCAAGATGATATAGAAGAACAAAAGATTCCAACAAAACCTTCGACAAATTCAGATCAATTAAAAGAGGTCAAAGTAGAGATTTCTGAAGATAATAACCATGGTTCCACTGAAAATGTAAATGATAAATCGCCATCATCTACTATAGATTCAAACTTCACAATTAATAATGATACGAATTCTCATACGCCTATAAAAGATAGCTTGTTAGAAACTTCTGTTCAGGCTCCCACTATTATCTCCCCTGAAGTATCTTATAATATTGATACTGAAATAGCAACTAACCAAGAAATAAATGCAGAAGCTCAAGAAAATAATTCCATTCAATAGACGATAAAAAAGGAAAGTGATGTAAAAATGGGGAAGTTATCAAATACCTCATTTTCAATAATGCAAATATTAAGTCTTTAAAATAAATAGGTGTCCACATTTCATTAAAGGGAAATTTTGATGTGGCTAAATGACCTGAAATTCTGGACTTTTCACAGAAAGCAAATATATATTATATTCATTAATGAATTAATGTGATATCTAACACATATATATTCAATTTTATACTTTAATGATCTGTTAAAAGACAGTGATATTTTTGACTTTTAACATAAGAAAATTAATATTTTTACAGTAAACGGTTAAATCTTGGTAAAGTGAAACGTTTCATGAAATAAAGACATTACTGAAAAAAATATACTGTTTCATTGGTAATATTAAACGTGTGTACATGTTATTTATTAATGCTTTCGGCTTCATGTCTTGTATAAGTTAAAAAAATTTATTTTCCAGATTTTTGTATTGCATTAAAATTTTATAAAAAATTATTCTGGTTTATTATTTATTTCTCACTTACATTTGAAATAGCAAATTCAAATAATTTACAGAATTAAATCACTGTTCAAACATTTGCCACATAATTCGAATATTATTTATATTATCTAAAATACTTTTTATAATAATATAAACATTATTAATAAAACAATATTTTTAATGAATTATTTTATACAAAAGTTCTTTATTTAAAAATAACATATTAAGAGTAGAGCTCTTTTATTCAAAATTGTGAATTTGTTACAGAATGGTTTGAATTCAAATTTAAAAGGAGACTAATTCACAACACAAAATTCTCACTCATAAATACCATTGTAGCTGTTTTCTCATCTGGAATTATTTTAATTCTTTTGGAGATATAAGGAAATAAACATACAATATTTGATAAGAATTTACTACTGATATGTGGTAGCTAAATCGATAAATGTATTGCTAATAAGGTGATTTCATCTTCATTTTTCTATCCTAGAACGAAATATTTTCAGAAACTTTAAAGCAAGATTTCTTGTTTTAATAAGTTGTTTTCTGTGGTTTCAATATACACATCTACACAGTTTAAATATTTATTTTTTCAATAAATATGCTTATTATAAAATTTAGGTTAAGCAAACTATATTAAAATATTTTTAATAATTTTATTGTAATTTGGGTATTAGATGTAATGATTCAATTTAAAATATAGTGTCTAAATTTATAATTTTTCAGCTGAAAAAAATAAATAAAACGGTTCATCATTGCTCGTTGAACATTAATATACGATACTTTTGATTCAAATATTAATATATGAATAGACTTTTATTAAACTTCATTTTATAATTGTTTTAAAACATTATTTAATGTTAAATATAGAAATACTGTGTATGTTTTATGTTAAAAGCTATATACTGAAAACTCTTAAAATTATTCATTGATGATGAATAAATTAGAAAATGTGTTATATTAACCAAAGAGAGAGCGAGAGAAACAACACATGAAAAATAGAAAGGAAAAATCAGATCCTTCATGTCTTAATTCTTTCCACATAAGATCTATACAATTTTTAATTGTATAGATCTTACGTGGTCAAAGTAACAATAATGTATATTTTAAAATTTATAATGATGTTATAATAACAACTTTTTTGTAATGAATAATCATTAATTTAAATATAAGTTGAACTTCTCTAAAAATGTAATTTAAATGAAAGAAAGTATTTAATTTTAATAAAAGATACCGCCTCAAAAGTTGTAGTATTTAATTGCTAATCAATATTTTCATGGTGCTAACACTTGATACATACAGCTACTTAATATGTTTAGCTCATTTTAATTAAACTACTCACATAAAACATCCACATACATTTTATAATACATGTACTGATTATAATATTACCATGACTCTTAAGTATATGCACATTGATATGAGGACAGATAAATAATCAATCTTCTTATATTTAGATTCAAACTAAATTATACTCTACATAAGTAATTGAATGAAAGTAAACTGATAACAACACAAACAGGCAAATGCAGTAAATTTGCTTTATTTTTGTGATATTATAAATGTTTCATTTTTATGCCAATGTGCAATGTTTGCTTATAAATCATTACAATATTGAATAATTTCTTTAAAAAAAAAAGAAAAAAAGAAATCAAGACGAAAGAGAAACTTATATAATTCATTAATCACATCCTATATTGCATGCTATAAAAATACTTAATGAAGCTATAAAAACTTTTAACAATATAATTATGTTAAAAATATGCAGAATTCTTGTTTCATAAAATATTGTACATCAAATTGAATTATTGAAATTCAATTGTATATATACTTTATTGAAAACAATATAAAGTAGACAATAGCTTCTTATATTGAAATGTTTTAAATGATAACATTTAATAAGTGAGGAAAGCATGTACATAAAAATTAAGCATTTAACAACAACATTTACTTCTTAATTTAGCAATTCAAATTACATTATTGAATAGGTGAATAAATTTCTGTATTAAAACACAATATACTCACAGATTTTTCACTTCCCTTTTTAATTATAAATTATTAAGAATAAAATAATATGAAAGAATTGAAAAAAAAAAATGAAAAACAGCTCAAATTGGAACACTTTAATCTTTCTTGTCAATAAAGTAAGTCAATTTGGCAGTTAAAGTTCCTCTGATTTTCTTGCTGTGTATACCCTACTTAAATCAAACACATTAGATTTGAATGTTGGTAGAAATATTTATCCTTTCAAACTTGTTTATTGATATTAAACTATATGTAACGTTCTTGAAGAAAGACTATCACCCCAATAGTGATCTCGAGGTCCTTTACCACAGTGTAAGAGGCATTTCCAATCTTTACCTTTTCTATACCACACTACATTTCCAACCATGCAGCCCATGAACACAAGCATTGCAGAACCTACACAAATTACCCATACAAGTGTCTGAAAATGGCTGCCTGAAAAGTTTGGAATTATGTATATAGGTACTAATAACCATGGGCTTAAGATGCATAGAAGTGTACCTGGAACAAAAAGACAGAGTGAAAGACAATCTGTACATCCTTGCAATCGTCTACGTTTGCTATCAGCTTGGCTTTGGGCAGAAGGACTTCTTGACCACAGACTGGGAATGCTGAAATAAAAATAAACTACTTTATGTATATTGCAATTTAAACTGGTTTTAAATTTTAAAAAAATGTATATATAGGTATGCATTTATAGGTAAATTGAATAAGATTCAATCAAAGATTAATTTGTACTTCATATAGTAAGATGATTAACAACAGAATTTGATCTTGCAGTTTTAAATCACAATATTTAAAGAATTGTCGGTAATAATGAGATGTAAATACATATTATGATATAAAAATTATCAAAGGAAAAGAAACTTAAATATGTTCTAATAATTTAAACTAAGGAACTTATGTGGTTGAAAAGAAAATTAAATTGTAAAGGAAAAAATAATAACTGTTATTACTGTGTGAGTAAAGGGAATATATGTCAAAACTCATTACCAAACTGTATAATTTTAATGGAACAACGTTGTCATCGTATATTGCTTTATGTAGCTTCATATATGAAAGTTAATGTATATGCAATAAAAATAAAACAAATTAACAAAATGAAATGAATTTTATCATATTTCGTTGTCTTCACCATGAATTAAACTCTTTCCTTACATATGAATATTTATTAAATACATTTATCATAGGAAATTTTGCTTAATTTACATTCTCAGTTAAATAACATATAAACTCGGGAAATTTATCTCTGTTAGGAAACAACAGATGCCAAAATCTTCTTATTGTCTTCATTGCAGTAAAAGGAATATCATTTATAATTATTATTCATCTACGCATGAATTAGAAACAAGTGATTAATTTAGTCCCTGTTTTATATATATATATATATATATATATATATATATATATATATATATATATATATATACACACCTTTAGTATCAGTAAATAATAGGTGATACGTTTTCTGCCACTTCAGGAGTGGAGCAGCTGGTTCTTTTTTAACCTTGAGCCACAAAACCCAACCAGCCACCTCAAGCGTGACTCTTTAAAATCACAAATATTAAAGGAAGAATATAGCTCTTCAAAAAATTAACTACGCAAACATTAGTTTTCGAAAGGCAATCTGAATTGAAAAGGCTGAATTCGTTATAGAGTTGGAGAGAGAGGGATGTATAAAAATATAGTTACTTGATAGCCAATCACGGTTTCGAGTTTAGAAATATGCAATAAAAGTTGTACAAAAAGCATTCTGTAGATTAATAAGAATTGAACATAAGAGAAATAAAAGGTTTTTTAAACTTTGGATCAATTTGTCGTTGCAACAAATCTGTTTTTTTGACTCCCAGAAGAATGATGACAGATTCCAAGCGTTGTTACATCGTAGGCCGTATTAAAGCAGAATAATCAACTACTATGGATATTAATGTTTTCAACATTTATAACTTTTTTTACAGTAATGAAAACAATTCTAAACCAGCCAAATAATTATGCAAAGAATCCTTCCCAGTGAATCAAGAGTTATGAACCCCACGGATGCTACATTGCATAATTGTAACCAAACGGTATTGAAGATAAACCTTCAAACAAATGATATATATATGGTTTTCGTGGGCAGTTGTATTTTAGTAATTTCCTTCCCCTATTATGAGTAAAATTTTGCACAGCAATGAATTTTAAAGGCACACAAGTTTATATTCCTTTATCTCCCAAACCAGAAGAACAAGATTCACGTGTTATCCTAAACATGTAATGTTTACAAATAATTCAAATTTTCCTTCTGAAACTCGATGAAAAGCATGTAAGATTCTGGAATGCACAAAGCAAAACTGATCAATTTCAGAACGTTATCGAACATCCTACATACCGAAGTGGAAATATCTTGATCTTGGCAAGGATTGCATTTGGGATATCACAATAATTCGTAAATTTATATAGGGACTCTATGAGTGTTATATAATATCGAGATGAAGTCTTAAACTCCATTTTAAAATTGCACATTGCAGCAGTATATCACATATTTTCCTTTCACTTAACAAAGATACAAGTCTTCATAAAGATGTCATCATTGAAGATAATTCAGAAAGCGAAAGAACCACGTGTATGTCATAAGTGATGGACTTCCCTGACCTAAATCACAGTGAAAACATTTGAATTGTTTTGGGATTGGGAAATTAACCGTATGTATACGCATTTCTGATCCTCAAACTCTCTGAAATATTTGGAAACTTCCCTACAGGAGGAAATATATTTTATATATATTTAAAGTGCGATGTTTCAGCACTTTAAATAGAATGCTTCATCAAACACTGTAAGCTTTCTATACCGACGAGATAATCCCACACTCCTCTGACATATTTTTTTTATATTTTTTTTACCTTAAACCTTCTTTTGGAAATAATCCTAATAAGACTTCATTTATATGTTATCAAAATAGGATAGTGTTACAAATTTATAAATAATTATTGTATATGTCTTATAATATCTCAGACAGATCGGAAATACTCACATTTTGGGCAAAAAGTGCGGTATAATGTGTTATACGTTAAAAGGGGGTTTTCTAATGATTTGGTGACTTGGCGATGTTTTGGCGAGAAAACTTGATGACTTGATGACATTTTTGGCGACATGGCGAGAAATAGATACTTCTGGAAACATCCATTACCTAAGCTCTAGGACCAATATTTAGCGAGATAGCTTAGAAGCTTCCAGAACCTTGGCGAAATTAGTAGATTTCCCCGCCAAGTCAGGTATAAATACCGCAGCCCGACATAGTTAGTCAGTTTTGTGAACACGATTAGTCGTGACTGCTAGTTTAGAGAAGCTGTTCTCTGCCTGAGGTATTTGAGACCTGTGATTAGAAGCTGTTACTTATTGCATCTGACGCATTGGAGCTGTATAATTGTGATTGATACAGCTGGTATTCTTAGTGGAATTTTTACGAATAAAAGTCTTGTGTTCATTGAGTGGTTGCTTTATTCAGTTCTCAATCCACACGAACCCCGAAGCTCGGTACAATAGTTTTAATCTTTGTATATAGTTATACGAATAACACTGTTTTCTTTCGCATTTCATGTCAATGAAACCAATAATTAACGATTTTTTATCAGTTCCAGCTTAATTCTGGAATTTCGGAAGTAAGTGCATATTGAGAGATGATAGTCAATAATAATATAATTTCTGAGGTGAATATTCAGCAGCTATTTTACTAATGTTGCTAAATGATATTGTGATTAAATATTATCTCGTTGAAGCTTTGTCTTATACACAAAATACACTCTTTATGTATGCTGTTGCACAATATATAAAAACTAATGTAATATATCATAAGATTATGCCATACAAAAAAATAATAGTCGTAGAGAAAAGGAATTGACTCCATTCTGTAGTTTTGCATATTAAGTATTTCTAACAAGGCTTCGTTTGTCTACAGGAGTTTCCATAGTAAACTGTCACTCATTAAGACAAGAAATGGTAGAAGAAAAATTCGTAATTTAAGCTTGTTATTAATATGTTTAGTATATAATAAATTAAATACAATGGCTATTTCATCTGATGCTGTTATAATTCTTTTCTATCTTATCCTTTTAACAAATAATTTCAAATTTAATAATAATGGATATTTAACTTGAAGAGGTTGTTTAAGTATTGACCAGGTCTGTAACTTTAAAAAGCGGATTTTTTCAATACAAATACGCAAGGATTTAGAAAAAATGGATATATTTTATTCAAAGTATCGGCCCTCGCTTTCTACACATTTTTACCATATAGTAGATAAATTATGGATGCCATTCCAAAAGAATTGAACGTCACGTGAGCCAAACCAGTCGTTGAGCCACTTTTGGACGTCTTCATAAGAATGGAAGTGCTGTTCGGCTAGTGAGTGTCCCATAGATGAAAACAGGAAATAGTCGGAAGGAGAAAGGTCCGGTAGGTACGGCGGGAGGGGTAGTATTTCCCATCCAAGTTCTACCAAAATGTCCTTTGACCGATTTTGCTGTGTGACTGGGTGCGTTGTCATGCAGCGAAATCAACCTTCTGGATCTTTTGCATGGCTTTCAAGCGTTTAGAAATGGCTTCACGAGAAACATTTAATTGCTCTGCCAATATTTCTTCACTTTGCGTGGCGTCATCATCCAATAATGCTTGCAGCTCAAAGTCTTCAAACTTTTTCGGCCGATTTTCACGTTCTTTGTCCCTGACATTGAAATCACCACTTCTAAATCGTTTAAACCACCGTTCGCAAGTATCGGCAGATACAGTATGTACACCGTAAGTTTCCAGAAAAATTCGATGTGCCTCCGCTGCTTTTTCTTCTGAATGAATTAGAAAATCAGCACGTGCCGCAGATGCTCTTTGTTTGGCTCAAAATTCAACATGTTTACCACCGAAAAAAATATGCTGCTAACTCTTAAACGTTTAAATAAATATGGCGTTTTGAAGCTTGCTGTCACAGCTACAAAATGATGTATTGGTTATGACACCAGCATCTATAGGCTTTGTGCGCCATCTACTGAAAAAAATCCGCATTTTAAAGTTACAGACCTGGTATGACTTCATAATCCTCTTTCGTTTATTAAGTATTCTTCTTAGACCCCATCTTAATTCTGAACCTCTTGAATTGTCTAAAATTACTTAACAAATTTTGTCTGATAGCCAAAGTGAGATTCAGCGCTTGACCAAATTGCAAAGTTTGAGAGACAGTGCTGGAGTATCGATACTCAATAAACTAAAACGGCTATCCATATCCCATGACATTTGATGACATTCATCTTCAGTAAATACCTTCCCATGCCGATCTAGAGGAAAATGGTATTGCATGCACCTTGGTCTAGGAGGAAGATCTTGAGGCCCCTGAACCACTAGCACTTCTCACCTTCATGGAAATCTTTTCAAGAGTAAATAGTAGGATTAAAACCACATGGATTGTCTCTCCAGAGCAGCAATGGTATTAGTGTTCTCGTTTGGGAATCTCACTGGCTCATGGTTTTAAGAGACAGGCACAAACTACAGTAGCCCACTTTCGAAGTGGTTATCTCAGATCACTAAAATATTCTGACAGCACCAAAATTTTCGAGACCTGCACCAACTGTCTCGCTGAACAAGCTACGCCAGAACACATTCTTGAGTGCCTGGGGCTATCCGTGTATGATATATATATATGACAATCCTTTGATGATGCTAGATTTTTTTAGGGTGTTCAACGTTATGGATCTGGTCTAGCACTGCTGGCCAAAGAGGGCATGCAACAACAGCAATTTAACAAATGGTTAATTTTGTGTTTATAAACTTCTTGAGTAAATTAGGATCCCACTGACAAAAAATATACAGTTATCTGATGCTGAATAATACAAACTGTATGGAATTTGCCCAGTCAAAACAGTAAATTGTGATCGTATGATTCAGTTATATACTCAGTAACATATAAAACAATTTTTTGAGTGAAACAATAACTTTTAATGTTATGATATGCTCAAGAGTATCTGCCCAAACTAAAATATCATCTAGTAGTTTCCCAAAGAATTATATGATATGAATGAAGACATAATTTTGAAAGAATAAATTTTGACAAAATGTTTTTCCATTTTTAAAAATATTTTTTTCTTTATTAGAGAACATTTTTCCCATAAAACTTATTCTTAGTTAAAACACTTTTTTCACTATTAAACTTTTTCCAAATATTTGCAGTGCATGGTATCGTTGTTTGATGATAAAGAATGTATAACAAGTTTTTAAGTAGTATTTTAAGTTATTTTTATAACTTTGAGTGGTTTAATTTAGCTCAAGTCCTTAAGAAGTTAGAAAAAATCAAAATTTTGTGAGATAAAGCGTCGCGTATTATAAATCGGGGATTTAGAATTATTTCTGGTTTGATGTTGCGCGCACCATTTATATTCAACTGCTACATTCTTATTTGATTTCACGAAAATGTTGCAATGTGATATTGCATACACTATCATATCTCAAATTAGAAAAAACTTCGATTAAAAATGACAGTGGTAAGAAAATTTGATTCATATCATCTACTTAACAAACTAATAAGAACTACTATCTTTTCTTAGCCACTTGACACAAACAATGATGAGTCAAACTCGTCCTTTATTTTATGGGGCACTGTAAACTAACGAGTATTACTTGCCATAGTTTGTCAAGGAATATGAAATTTATGCATCAGTGTGATTAATAAAGATCAATATTTTATAGTAAAATGTACTTCTGCTCAGCTTCTATTTCCTTGTTCAGTTGAGAGACATTAACTAGCATTCTTAGTTGCCTCAAATTCCATTTAATTTCCATGTCAAGGGCTTAAGAGCATTTGTAAATGATTAAAAAAAAAAAAAAAAAAAAAAGAGGCAACACACTGTAAGAGGATATGACTGTAGTTTATGACAGTTCATTGATTGGATATTTTCTCGGCGACTAATAATAGTTTTTTGAGTGTATTAACGAAATGAAAATGTTTGTAATATGGAATAATATATTAAAAAAGAAATGCAAATTATCGTGAGAAGTTATAAATTATCTATTCGTTGTCTTGTTGATAAGTTTTTCTAGTTTTTGTTATTAAAATTTTTGAGTTTGTCTCCTAGATTATTACTAACACATAAAAAAATTCAAATATTAACTACAAAAAATTGACTGAAGAAACTGAATTATATTTATACTTGGTTTAAATTTTTCATAGTTCAAAATATTTTTATTATATATAAACAAAGATTTTAAAAATGTGATTTAATAAAAATATAAAAATTTAAATGTTCTGTAAAAGATAAATGAAATATTCTAAAAATAAACAAATATTTATCATAATTTAAAATTATTTCACTTTTTATAAATAATAGCAGAACAGTCCAATATTTATCTCTCCTATAATATGTAAGGAAACAAGAAATTAAAAAAAATTATCAAAATACAGTAATTTTAGGCTTTTTTTTTCTACTAAGCATTCGTGGCAGAAAAATATGAATCAATAACTATATGAAAAAAAATTAAAATTCTCAGTTTGTGTATATTTTTACTGAGTATTTTAAGAAGGAAAAAGAAATCATAGTGACTTTATAATGAAAAAGATTATGAAATATTACAGACTTGCATATTGTTAAGAAGTTTTTTCTTATTCTAAATATTAGCTAAAAGAATTCAATATTAAAATTTTTCCCATTTATTCAATTTCCTAAAAAATGTTATAGTATTAAAATTGGGAGTAAAATATGGAGTGGATGTACAAGATTTTAAATAAAACTAAGTCTTCTTCTGTTCCATTGATTAATTTAAATAAGAAATAATGTTCTCCTCTAATTGCTTCATAACTTTTAACAATCATCAAAAAATTAAGGTTGGATATTTATCAAATGGTAAAAATAATTGATTAACTTACTACTCTTTATACCATTTATTATTAGATGTGATTATTGAGTTGGGAAACTTACTCGTTTGATTGATAGGAAGCAGATCCATTTTGACCACCTTTGGCACCGCAGGAATTTTTATTCCCCTTGTACCCACTAGATACAATCACTCTTCGGCCACTGATGGAAAATACAGAAGACTCAGTTTCTGTTTCTGATTCATTCTTAAGCACTTTTTTGTCTGTTTTTTCTGTGTTTATTGATCCATACTTCTTTAGAAATAAACAAGGTAAGTCAGAATTCGGTTTTAAAACGTTTGATATGCTGTTGGTATGATTTAGAGAAACAGTTGGATTCTTTAACACATATGTGTTGTTTATTGAAATTTTCTTAGAACGCTTATCAAATTTATGCTGTTCTGGTTTTATTGCAGTACTTTGGCAGTGGATTTCGATTGTTTGGGATAACCCATTGGGCGTAACTTGATCATAAATGTGTTCTTGTATCGAGTCAACATTATCCTTGATATCACTTTTTTCTGTGGCAACTTTGTCATTTGGAGCAGATATTGTAAGCAGTGATGCATAATCAGCTGAAGGTATGGCGTCTAACGAATCCATTTCGAATCAGGAAAGGTCTAAAGAAGTGTGATAGGCATAAATCTGTGTTTACCTATCAAAATTAACATTTTTAGTTACAATTAAACACAAGAAGTTATAATTAAATAGAAAAATATTCAAATACAAGGCACATTCAATAAAACATTTAATATATTGATTTCATTAAATATGAAAAAACTACTTTTTTCAATGTAACTCAAAAGCATAAAAAAAAACGGAGAGAGTTTTTTTTTTCTTTTTGATGATTCGATTGATGTCTAATAGAATCTAGAAATATGAGAACCCATACTAACGAATAAAATTTTCTTAAGAAATTTGTATGTAAAAATGCATATGTACTTTGGTCAAAGTCAATTTAGGATGTTCTTGAATGAACACCTTGAGAAATGCCTTGATAATTCTGTGTTCTTAGCTGCCATAATAATCATAATGCCTTAATAATAATCAATATTGCTTTTAAAATTTGCTTAATAACTATCTGTACATGTGTCGAATATCTTTGTTTCTATATAAACATTCTTTCTTTATAACTGGACATCTTTGCTTCATTCATAAGTGTAAAATCGAAGACTGATTCATTTAATAAGAGAAAACAATTGTTAATAGAACATCCTGAGAGCCAAATATAATACAGGATTACATACGATTGCTTCTGACTATATTGTGTGGTTTGAATCGTGCATTGCTTTTGATACTCTATAGTAAATAAAATTTATAAAAATAATTTTAACGCATACACCAAATCTTAAAATTTCGATACAAATGTAAATGCAAAAAATGAATCATGTAACTTTAGAAAAGTTACTTAATCTGAGCAAAAGAACACATTCGTGTAAAATTTGGATGAGATGTGATATTTTCCATCATTTCAATAGTATATAAAATGCACTACTTTTTTATCTGTAAATTTCTTAGTTCATTATAGTTGAGGTAAATTGGCTAGCGGTAGGACTTTTATTATTTACAATACTCACATCATTTGCAACACACATACAACGCAACGTGGTATCACTGAATCAGGTAGAAAATATTATTAATTATAGAACAAATCATCATATTTTCGACTGATTAAATTTTTGCCTAAAGTATTTAAAACTGTGAACATTATACACTGCTGGCCACCCAAATTGCAACACCAAGAAAGACAAGATATATCCATTCTGCCGTCCACATCTTTCTTTCATCGTACCAGTGGCGGCGGAGACGTCTATGGTTTTGCGTCAAGGATAGACGAAGCAATAAACGTCTTGCGGACAGACCACATTCCCGTTTAATGGTACGCGCAGACACAGGATTATGGGTTACAGACTAAATGTGCTGAGTGAAGTGGCTGAGTGATCCATCACTGCCATGCGCACAATTTGCATGCCATCACGAGAAGTGGCGCACTGAGGTGGATGAGATCGAATATGTCGGTCCGTCGTACCCTCCTATATACAACGGTCACATATCCGCATTACAGTTGCTTGGTTTCGTCCAACAGTTCCTCAATTTACAGTTCCTTGGTTTCCCTGAAAGATAATCCATAATCTAGGTAAGCCACTATACTTCCTCGGTCGATCTCGGATACTTGATGAAAAAAAAAATTGCTGTTTTCAAAGAGACATAATTTATCGTTTTTTTAAACCATAAGAAAAACAAAATAGCCGAACTTGAAATTGTCGAAAGCTCCAAGCCTTAAATAGAGCTTTGAAGTGGTTCCAGAGGCACGCGTGATGTGCGTCTGCGCTGATCATTTGCATATCTCACCTCCGCTAATGCCAGTTATAAATTTCATGTTATTTGCATGCTTCTTTCAGGGAGTTTCATTTATGGTGACCAGCAGTGTAGAAACAATGTTTTTAATAAAGTCACAATTATACTACACACAATATTTTTAAGTATGTTGATATATTTCAATTTATAGAATTTTCTTTCAATTAATCAAACTTGAATGTTGTTTAATATACTAGGGATATGCTGAAGCAGTGATTATTAATGTTCACAAATTATTTTTACAAAATCAGTGGAAATGGTAAAACTTATAACGGAAGTGAAAAAGTGTTCCTTTATTTAAGACTCAAATAATCAACAATAAAATTTGAAAATTGTGAACTCAACGAAGTAAAATCCTTATTAAATAAGGTTATGTTGCCCATCTATTTTACAAATAAAGATGAGCCAATAGTCTTATCTTGTGTTGACCAATATACATAAAAATAAATTAAGTATAGCAAAATTCCGTAAAGTAAGAAATTTCATATAGAGTTCTTATATAATGAGAAACACAAGAGTTTTAAATTTTTAATGCTAAAACAGAAATAACTAGAATATATAAGTATAAATTCTCTCTCTCTCACTAGTACATTAATAAATAATGAAATAGCAATAAACAAATATTTCGATCGATTCGGCATGGTATTTAAACCATATAAGATGGAAATAATCATTTTATTTTACTTCCCTTATTATATGTGTTACATAAATTTTTTTTTTTTTTTTTTTTTTTTTTTTAAATGTATTATTTTGCTTTTGAATGAAGTCACACTCAACGTCGAAACATCGTCTCTTGACGACTTAGTTTACCATAGTATATACCTATAATTTTGCTAAAAATTATTAGTTGTCAGTCCTACTGTCTACAAAAGTAGTATTAATGAATGGAATTGTATAACTAAATGTAATATTAATGAATAGATATGTATGTGAAATATGTATTTCTAAACATATTTATACAGTATATTTAAGGCAATTTTCGATGTGAATGAAAGATGTTTTTTTTAATGTTTCAATAACATTATATCGTATTTTTGAAATTAGCATTTTTAAAGATATTTTTTTCATAAGATTTGAGTGTTTTTAAAATATTCTTGAAAGTGTAGTTTTGAAGCCGTTGTTTTAAGCAAGCTTTAAAACGCATAGAAAATGCAAAATTTAGTCAAGGTTAATTTAATACTTTTTGCTATGATACGAAACATGCAAAAAAATTGTGAGATTTGTAAAATCGCAAAACATTTTAGAATGTGAGATTAATTTCAGAAAATTCAAAATTATTATCAAATATAATATTCATACATATTAGAAAGTTATAATTTTACATTTCATGTTACCCATTCTATATACCACCGCCTTCCCAATGTATTTCAAAGAAAACATTTAATTTTGCTTATATTTCATGTGTGTGTGTTAGGTATGTATATAAATATATTTACAAATAAAAATATCATTTATATAAATATATCATTTTCCATTCTAAGGTAAATATTCGTTGTGTTTGTTGAGAGTCTATGTAAGTAAAAATGAAATAATAAAATGAAAGATAAGAAAATGATTTCGTAGTTTTCATTATTTGGCCATGAAAAATCTGATTAGGAAGACACCAAAATATCTCATTTGAAAATTAAAAATAATTTTAAAATTTTTCTCAGCAAACTATATCATAAAAATTGTTTCTAATGTAAACCAAACTTATATTTTAAATTTTCCAATCTTTAACATAAAATAAATGTTTGTTTCATACAAAAAATATGCACATAGGCATTGGAAAAACAACGAAGTTGATGCGAAAAACCCAAACCCTAAAGATTATTTTAGCTTCTTTACATTGCAATTTATTTAAAGTATTTGGTTATGAAAACCTGATATTGTGTCCCGTTTTTAAGACGCTTGAAAATAGTAGAATAAAATTGAATTTTCAGTCACATATATCACTTACAAGTGCTAGAAAAACGATTTATTTGCTAAATATAATCACACACACATTACTTTGTTATATTATGTTACTATATGTAATTACTATGTTAATATATTAAAAAATAATCTTTTGCTTACGTGAAAATTTTTTTGATATATGGAGAAAGTTCATTCAGTTTTTAAAAGAGAAGTATACATTTCTATAATTTTTCGCCAATGATTGTACTTTTCATTTGTCACGTGATATTTAAAGAGTTCCACTAGGTAAGCATTATAATCCACTATACAAGTAGTTATTTCGGTATGCTTTTAAGACAATTTCATTCTAATTTACTTATAGAAATTAATATTTTAAATTGTTTTTGCAAAAAAGTTAAGCTTTATGTATGTGAATAATCTCAGTCATTAAAAATATTACTCATTTTCAGATAAAAATTTATTTTTAATAAAATGCTATGGTTTTAAAGTATTATTGAAATAATTTTCATAACAATAAAATATTCTTGGAAAATTTTAAGGGCAAAAGCAAATGATCCCTTTTCTACTCGAGTTTATACAGATGCAAGTTTTCGATAATATAATAACAGTAGTTTATACATATTTACTCGCACAATTTTCTTTATCACTATAGACATCCAACAAAGGTAGAAATATCTTCTTTTTTTCAACATGCCGAATTGATTTTATTTGTTTAAATTGGTACTCATCTTTTTAAAAATGATCAAAGCCGCTACAAAGGACATAGGAGAAAAGCTCTACTTAAATAAGAAAATTAATTTATTTATCTAGAGAAAAATATGATAAGAGAGCCTTTTATTGAAATGTAATTGAGAATGCTATCATAAGCGATAAATTTTCAAAAACATTTTAGATAAAAGTATTTCCTTTTTAATATTTAATTACTGAAAGCTTATCTAATCGAAAAAAATTTCTCATTCTAATAACGAAAAGTTTGCTCCAATAAATTATGGATATTAGCAGGATATTTAAATAAGTATTTCAAGATTTAAAATTATAGAATTATCAAAATATATAAATTGATCAAATTTATTTTAACATTTAGCTATTATCTTTTTGTAGAGTTTTAAAGTCATGGAAAGTTAATAGTTTCCATAGTCAAATCCCAACCGTCAGCTGTTTCGTTTCATATATACAAAAAGTTCAATATTACTGAAACTATAAATTTCATTTTTTTTTCACTTTTTAGAACACTAAAAGTCTACTGAAAAATTAAGATTATTAATTTGAATTTCATTTTGATTATTTTCGAAAATTACTATAATACTAAATCACATTCTTTCAAAAATTTTTATGTTCTGTAGTTGAAAGTATTTATAAAATCTATTCTATATGTTGCTTCAGTAAGAAGCAACCATTTTTCGTTGTATAAGAATATATTTTATAAATAATGCAAACGAACTCTTTATTTTTTTTATCTCATTTATTTTTGAAGTACATACTTTTAAATTGGGTTACATAGTATATATATATATATATATATATATATATATATATATATATATATATATATACTGATGGTTTATTTTAAAATAATACTAGTATTCAAAAAGGATTATACGTAGCCTTTTCTCTTTAAAAACAAACAAAACATATACAAATAGGATAAATATTTAGAGGACAAAAAATTCTCAGTTCTATTTAGAAAGTTTAATAAAATTCATAAGATTTCCTCGTGATAATTTGATGTAGTAAATTAATAATGCAGATATGTGATAATTAATAATAGAATTCTTAAGAAACAAATCTTTTCTCCGAAAATAGAAATAGATGTATAAATTCAAAGATAATTTAGAATAAAATTGTATACAAAAATATCATAAAATAAATTTTCTTTATGAAATTTAAATTATTAAAAAGAAATTATATATATATATATATATATATATATATATATATATATATATATATATATATATATATATATATATATATATATATATATATATATATATATATATATATAGATAGATAGATAGATAGATAGATAGATAGATATAGATATAGATAAAATAATACTAATACATGGTTAATTTTTACATAAGCTTTGGAGTTGCGTGTAATCGGAACAAAGAAGAAAACACATTTGTTCCACATATACATTTTTCAAATTGTAGCTGTAAATAAGAATGAAATATTATTCTTTTATGACTAAACTAACAGTTTCATAAAAAAATGAATGAAATTAGTGCATTTCTAAAAGAAAAAAATTATTCAAATAAAAGTTTATTCCTAAAAATATAATAATGTACTTTCCAACATATTAAAAATATTCAGCTACAGAAAATGTAAGTCCTTAACTGGGAGTAATTCCTCACATTTGTAAAAATAAATTTCTGGATGAAATTTTTTTACGTTCATTATAATCAATCAATAGAAGAAATTCAAATAAAATATTTTAAATAAAATCATGTATTTATTTTCCCAAAATATTTAGACCAAAAGATGCATATAATTAACTAAAAATATCAATTTTTTAAGTAACAGAATATTTTCCGAATGCCGATAATTTGCTTATAACTCAAAGGAATTTAGTAATCATGCACATAAATTATGAACATATACACCATAAAACAAAATTTCCATTAATTCACCTCACAATTATCGCTAATTAAAGAGAAGGACAAATAGTATTTAAAAAGCAATCTGTCTGACGGAACAAAAAACGGGATTATTTAATTAAAGGTGTTGAAGGGTTACTTAAGGAAATCCAGAATATGTTCCTCTATACTTTTTTAGGATATGTTAAGGGAATCTCTTTTGAACCAGCATTACACAAAATTCTGGCTAGATTAATGGTTTGTAACTATACGTTAATGAATTATTGGATATCAAGACGTTAAGTTAAAGCATATTATTAATTGATCTTTAACATAAATAATATCACAATAAGACTAGCTATTAATTTATTCTTTTTTAATCTTCTCAAATATTTTTCATTGATTGATATATATATATATTAGTCCTTATTAACATATATATTAAGAAGTTGGTTATTCTGGCTGATAAATTTGGATCCAATTTTGTTTATGTCAACAAATTAAATTCAAATGTTCCAAAACATTTTCTCTGAGAATTTTATCATGTACAAAGTTAAATCAATTACTCGGTTTTATGTGCTATCTCACACAAACTGTTCAGTAAATAATATGACTCAACATGATAAGAACTGCGATAAGTTACTGTTGTGGCACAAGGCGTAGTAGCAGTGAATAGATTTCAATATAAACACACACATAGCAAATTTCTTCATTTTCAGTGTTTAATTTTGCACAAATGCAGTTTTATATTTATCTACAGAAATCACACATTCAAGACGTCTGCAGTAAAGAGAGATATCAATCAAATTGTGAAACTACATTTAAGTATACAAGTGATAAGCATTTGCAATAGCTTAATTACCGCCCTTATTCTATGCCTACCATATACATAGATGACCTCAAAATTACAAAAATGATCACATATAGTAAAAAGAGAAAATTTATGTAAAAAATTCCTATTATGAAAGCTTATAACTCTTTCCCAAGTTCACAAAATCAATATTTTTATACAATTAACTTTTTCAAAATTTTATTGTTAAATTTACGAAATAATTATGAAATAATAATGGTTAGACTTATTAATTAATTGCTTAAGTTTAAACTGTTTTAAATAAATAAAATTAATTTTATCTTTGAAGTTACAAATTAAATTGAGCAATTTTCTAAAGTTTCATATTTGTCACATTTGGTTAGAAAATTTTATTGCAATGATAAATTTGTTTTCGAATACTAAGCTTAGTTAAAAGGAATCTATAAAAGCAACATATATAAAGTATAAATAAAACACCTCGAACTCCAAATTCATTAAATAATAGAATTGTATATTTTTATCGTAAGCTTTCATAAGAAAGTATATAAAACTATTATATTTTAAGCCATTAAATGAAAAAAAAATATTTGAATATTTTTAATGTTAGTAAATGTTGATTAAAGAAAAAATTATTCTCAATTGTCTACAATTTCCAATATAAAAATGTAATATTTTATTATTAGATTAAAAATTAATTTCTATAGAATTAAAATTTTTCTTTCATTTTCCAAGGAAAAAAGGGAATGAAATTAACTTAAAAGTTAAGGAAGAAATGTGCAATTAAATAAGTATGCATCACACACAAACGTATTGATTTTTTTCAGTATTAAGCACTTGATGTTTAAAAATAGATAAAATTAAAAACAATTAGTTTATATTTAGAAAATTAAAAACCTTATTTCTTAGAATAATTAGCATCATTAACATTTAATAAACTGTTTTCAAGAGAAAAATTTAACAAAAAGATTATGCTTCACTGACTTTTATTCTGTTCAATAAGTATTAAATCTCTCTTTCTATTCAAGAATGTTACTGCTAGAATAATTTCCCTCTTTTCACGTTCGATTGACTATTGTTGATATTAAAATATAATGAGTTTAATGAATGAAATGTGTTGCTACGCGCAAAGTGAAAAAGCAGATGTTTTCAGATTGCTTGAATACTAAAATATTTCCCAACTTGCATTAAAAAATGTAAATGTAGTATTTGTGATTTTTTATACCTTGTATCATAATTAAGAATTCAATTTTCTATTCAATAACAGAATAAAATATTTAAAACAAAATTTTTTTAACTAGTTGTCCAGATTTTTCATAAACTTCGAAAGTTCAAATCGCAAATTTTACTTGAGAAATCAACTTTTCGTTCGTTTTCCTTGATAAAAAAATTTTTTTAAAGCATATTTCTCAGCTTTTTAAACTATTTTGTAATTTTTTAGTTAGAGTTACCTTACTGCTGATTAATATGCGTGTCATGCACCAATTCTTGTAGCTTATTGTGAAGATAATTTTCTCCGCTATTCATTATCGTCGGAATAATTGCTAAAGTTCATTACCCCTTTGCGTGTACAGCGTCCACTGCAATAAAAATGTTCATACACAATGAGTATTCATTAAAAATCTTTTACGTGTTTGTAAGTAAAATATTTTTGACTAAAAATAAATTACCCTTTCATTAGGTTTAAGTGAATTATATAGTAACATGACATAACACGATTTAAGAAGTACAATTTTAGACATTTTAATCATAAATTACAGAGAAGTAAACTGAGATACAAGATTTACATTGAGCATTGTTAGTGTAATTTAGAAAAGTGTAATTGGCTTTAGATTCATATTTTCATTGTATGCAAAGTTAGCTGCAAATTACTAATTTCTTCTTCTGCAGAAAAGTATTTTTTACCATTAGCTCAAATTAATGATTATTGAAAAAGTGATTTTGATAAGGTTGAAATAGGTTTAATCATTTTTATTTCCAAAAGTAGAAAAACTTGTGATATGATTGAAAAATAAAGTCAGTTAATTAAAAATTAGTCTAACACAAGATACTCAAAAATATTATGAATCAAATTATTCCCATTCAATCAATATTAGTATTGCTTGCGTTTTAAATTTAGTTTTCCTAGTTCATTTTGTGGCATTTACGCGTTATAGATATTTATAATTACATTGCATTAAAATCATATATAATCTAGAGCAGATATTTTCAACAGTGTTCCCACACAGGTGACATCTTGGTGAAGATTAAAAAAGGATTTATAATTTCAAGATTTCTATGGAAGATTAATAATATTTAAAAATTTAATTATTTAGGAATATAATTATTAAATAATATCTTCTTCATTATTAACTTATTATAAAGAAAATATTTTAACTAAAATTAAGGAAGTCGAAAACTATTCCATTTTGATATTGGAATTATCATGTTTCATATTCAAATTTCTAAATTATTTTCTCGAATGTTTTGTTATTGAAACGTCTTTACTGCATGAGCTGATAAAAAATGCTTTTGAATTAATTGGGAATCATAAAAAAGAGAAAGAACAATCGAGAATAGTCTGTGCTAAAAAATTAAATTGATTTACTGGGGTTCAAAAGAATTTTAACGTGTGATAAATTACAAGGTATAAATTTATCATGTTAATATTCTTTTAAACTATATTCATATTTATTTTATCAGCATATAAATGTTTCATTAAGAAAACAGCAATTTCATTGAAATTTAAAACACTTCATTGCAAATCATATCATATAATTAAGTGACATCAAACCCATTTTAAAATTTCTCTTTCTGAGAATACATATTGTTGCATATTTCATCAGTTCAAAATTATCGCATGATAACTCATTAAAAGATAATATTTTATCACCAAATACAAAGATAATACATTTTAAAGATAAGGTGATTCGTTATCATGTAGTGCTAATTTAATGTTGTTTATTTTTATCTTTATCTACTAGATATAGTAATTTGAACATAAATTTATATTTAGAAAAGAAAAATAATTTGCATTAAAATTAGTTTTTTAATCCAATTTTCAAACTAAAACTTTCTTCAACTACATACTACAAAATAAGAAATTGCCATTTTTCACTAAAAAAAAATTAATTTTATATCAATAATTAAGTAACTGTTTATATTTTTATAAAAACGAAAATAAAATTTTGGACATGAATACTGAAAGCTAAACGCTATTAAAAAGATTAAGTTTTCACATTCGCTTGAACAAAATATCGAATCGCTTTACTATTCTACTGCTGCGTAAATTATCTGCTGCATAAAACATAACGTAATTAAAAATAAAAAATAAATAAAAAAAAACAAATTAACATTCAATAATTAATATATATATATATATATATATATATATATATTCTGAATAATAATTATTAAATGTTTAATTCTTAATTTTATTTCTTTTAATTAATTAATATATTTTAAATAAAAATTAGAGAAAAAGGAAATATGAATTTAATTTATTGCTTATATTCAAACTGCTTATGCTAAATCCCAAGATAAGCATATTTTTAATTTGAGCCATTTTTCTGGAAAACGTTCTTTTTTTAAAAAGAAAAAATACAATATTTGATAGTTAAGAATGTTAAATTTGAAAGTAATTAAAAAATTAAATCTGACACTTTCATTTGTTTTTCCCTAAATATCATTGATTCTTAATTTGCCCTATTTTCTATGTGACAACTTATTTTCGCTGATACATAAGTTATTACCCCTATTCCTACAAATAAGCACTTTTAAGTTTTGAAATATTTATTATCATTTTTATTACGGATAATTGTAAGAATCACAGAAACAATAATATTTAAAAAGTAAATATTCACCCTTAATAACATGATTTAAAAAAAAATTAAATTATTAAATCTTCTATTGGTATGAAGAAAGTGACAGAAAGTAAAACTTCGTTAGCTACAGGATAATAAATAAATATGGATTGTTATATATTTTAATTTTAAAATATATATTTTTTCTAAGTTTACAGGTTAATTTTTTCTAAGGATACTAAACTTAGCATGGGATCCTGCTGTAGATTTATTATTCGGATTTTGAAAAATAGTAACAATATTTGAAAATAATCTTAAAAAAAAACATAATAATTTGCATTAAAATATTATAATTTTATTATAATTATAATCTTATTTTATTATATTATAATTTTTCTTTAAAAGCTTGTTTGTTTCAAGAAACGCTGAAAGAAAAATTGCATTGTAAGAAATTGTAAGAAAATTGTAAGAAATTGTAAGAAATGAAATTGAAGAAAATTGTAAGAAATTAAAAGAAAAATTGCAGCTACACAAATTTTATAAAATATTAAATAATGCACAGAAGTTGTGATTGAATTTTTAAGACAGAATAAGGTAAAAAAGATCAGCCAAAATATTAATTTTAATGGGATATATTTTAGTCAGTTTTTAATTTCAGCCGATAGATGGCAGTGCTATCAAACAGTCAAAAAACAATTGTTTATAATTCATTTAAGACTGTTAAACGAAAATAAATTTAAAAGTACCGTAACGTTTTCGCCTTTAAATGCCTTGAAATTTTTTTTTCAAAACAATTTTGGAGACGTGCTGAATAACAGAAAATACTTAATTCCAAATGCAAATCTGTAATGCTGAATGCTTAAAAAATGAAATCACATGATAATGTATTTCATATAATTTTTTTTTTAATGTTTTGATGTGTAAATTTGGAAAATAATCTTTGAAATGCTTAAAATGTACCAAATCTTGTAATGTTTATTTATAAAAATGTTAGTTAAATATATTTTCTACAAAAAATGTTACTTAATATTCAACTAATCAACTGAATTCTGAAAACAATCGATTAATAGCTTGTAAACAGTTCACATTTCCTTATTGAATGTAATATCGTGCACTCTAACAAAAATGTTCTTCATTACATTATAATCTTTATGTTTATTTGTAAAATAAATTATTAAAATTGGTGCATCAACGGTAAATCAAGAGTTCGGATGGTTTATTGATCAAGCTTAAGATATTTATTTACTTAGTTTTTGTTAAATATCTGTAAACTATGTATGTTGTATATCCTTTAATCTATATTAGAAAATAATTTATTATTTTCTTACCAAATTCTTTTTACAATTCTTTTCATCTGAAATTCTTGATGAAAATTAACTCGAAAAGAAAATGTTTCAATCACAAAAAAAGAACATCCAAAAATTGCTCACAAATATCAATTCATTTAATCATAAAAACATTGATCTATAATAAGCGTTTTCGAAGTTAGTGTTGCATTAAGTGGACTTTGTATCAATATAGATTTGTAAATATTGATATAAAAATAGCTATAATTGAAAATATCCAAAGTAATTAACAGATTCTTTAAACAAATAACATTGACAGGAACTTTCAATATTTGGATATTTTGTAATTATTGTAAAATACAATATAAAAGTTTCAATATACAATGAAGATAATATCATTTACTAAAATGCAATCACGTATGACTACATGGCCAAAATTCCTGAAAATGTAAATATGAATTAAAAAAATAATAGTAATTAATAAAGTTTTTATTCCTTTAAAAAATATTGTAAATTTTAGAAAGTGCAATTGATTTTAACCGAGAAGAAAATGTGATAAACACATTATGAAAATTCAAGAGAATATATTGTCAATGAAAGCTTTTCATAGATAAGATTGCATAGTTATTTTTTTTTCTTTAAAAGGATATGCCCACAGGAACAAAATGAAGAAAAATATTTTTACACTTTGATAATCATGCATTGTTTATTTGTTTAGATACAATTGCAAAAATTAACGTAATACAAAAATTTAAACAGTTGCAAATAATTTATTTAAAAATTATTGAACTGATAAAATTTGTGTAGTTTGAATGACACTTGTAAGATTATTATATTTACAAAATTATTATTAATTTTTGACCCAACATTTCAGCATTTTATTATGAAAGATTAAAAAAGAAACTAAGGACTTTTTAATATTTAAATTTAACTTAATACTAAATTATTAAAAGATTTATTAATATTAAAAATTAAAGCCAAAGTTTTTATTATTTTAATCAAAAATAAAAATATTTTGATCATAAATTGGACATAATTGGAGATTGTGATTAATCCAAGAGAACATTCATTGGAAATTGATTTTTATTTTCTTTATAAAACTTGTATATTGTTGTGATGAAGTAAAAAAAATTACAATAAATTTGAATGAATGGAAGAAATCATTGAAGGAGAAAATTATGATTAAACTTGCTCAGAGGAAAGAAGTTGTATGGAACCTCAAATCATTTTAGGATTAAAAGTAAGAAATTGTGTTCAAAACAAATTTAAGAGGTTTAATACAATATTGAGTTCCTTATTCAAATTAACAGTTCAAAAACACGTATGAATTTCCTCAAGTAAATAACATCAATTTATCTCATTTTTGACTAAAAAACAGTAAGGAAAGTTAAACTAAAACGTATGACGCTATTTAGATTAATTTAAAAAGGAAGTTATAACTCCTCAAAAAAATAAAAACTTCCTGTGAAATAAATAAGCTTGATTTTGTAAATTCAGATTACAAATGTTGTAATGAAAATCATTTTTACTGCTATGAAAAAAATATTTTTCGTTACAACTATGACACACTGAGAAAGAGAGAGAACTAAAATACAGTCAATTTAAACTTAACGTTAAGATTTGAAATAACGTGCTCTTATTTTTATATATTTTTAAACACACACACACACATAGTTAACATGCAAATTTATATACGAAACGATGAGAAAAATACAGAAAAATATTTTGTACATAATAATATATTTACAAACAAAAATATATAATACTGTATATTCTTGATGGACAGCATATTTTGCTGTTTTCCTAACTTTTATGATAATTTACATGTTATGCATTTCTATTGGGTTGTTCGGAAAGTTATAATTTCGTTTTACTCACCTAGATAAGTTTTTTGCTAGTAAAAACCAACCATTTTATGAGTGTGGAATCATGCTAACACCGAAAAAATTTAGAAAGTATTGGATTAAAATTGACAATATACAATTCAATAAAATTTTTGCCAGTTATACGTATTCCAGTTTCATAAAAAACGAAATGACTTACCGAACAACCGAATATTTAAATAAATCTAATCAAGTTATAAAACTTTATAAAAATATTAATTTAAATAAATACGCATTTAAGTTAATGAATACCGTGTTTCAATACAATGTGTCAAATTGTAAAAGTGAAATAAATTATATTTCTTCTAAAATTTTAATCTGCTCGTGCGAATTTCCTAAATTTTTCAAATCTATAAGATTATTATGAATATAAATTATTAAAAGAACAGTTTTTGTTCGTTACTTAAAGTTTTTTTTTAATCAAAATAGAATTTGGACCATGAAAATATCAAATAAAAATAAATGGAAAAGTGCAATTTTTGAGATGTTACTGTAAATATTTGTTTAAAAGCACTGTAGAAACGTCTTAAATTAATGAAAATGATGTGCAGAGTGAATTAAAGTGATAATTCAGTAGTAGTAAATTATAATCATAATTTTGTATACTATATTTTTCTCCAAAAAGTTAAATTTCAAAATTTTCCACTTTTAAACTAATTATATATATATATATATATTCTTTTTTCTTTCTTTTTTTTTTCCACTTCTTAACGAAACATTCCATTCTTTTTACTCTCTTGAGTAAGAAAAGAACTAAATGATATAAAATCTAAATATTTTATTCATGCAAATATATAAATGTTTGCTTCGTTTATAAGCAAATAATGACAGAAAAAAAATTGATTTTAGATGCAAAATAATACAAATCTTTTCCAATTTCTGACTTCAGAGGAGCACTACACAATAAGTATATTTTCCACAAGTATTTATAAAAAAATTATCTGATAATTATTCACATTGATTAAAAAGAAATCTACTTATAATGGATTCATGGTATTTTAAAAAAATAATTATTATGAAATTTTTAATTCGATTCTCATTATTGGCCCATTATTATTCCACTATTAGGTAATATTAATAGTGCCGAGTTACTCAATTTTCCTGTATATATTTTAATATGGAAAATTAGAAGAATAGACGTAACATTAGTTCATTTTTGAAATAAAGGTGACTAACGCCAATAACAATTTCTTGTTTCAATTCAAATTTGTAACTTTAATTAAAGAAAAAGAGGAGTAGGTATTATAAAGTTTGCTTTAAACTTTTCTAATTAATAATCTTTATAATTCAAAGATCAATATACATCAATTTTAAATCACTGAATTATTAGTTATTTCATTGGTATTATAGATAATTACAGTAAGACAAAAAGTTACGGATGACTTTTAATTAATTCAAATAAACTACGAATTCTACAGATTATAAATACAATGGAATTTGAAATTAAGTAACAGTCTTAATTTTTTAGAATACATCAATACAACGTTACTACTCAACAAAGGAATAAAGAAAAAAATGTAATTTGGAAGTCATAGGGGTGGCGCAGAGATTAAGTTCAAACATTGGTATTGATTATTTTTACTATCTGTTACACACACAGATATTATGCCGTGTAAAATACCTTGTTAATGATATAAGTAATTTGAAAGACTAATATCAAAATATAAATGTGAACCCATCACCTTACAAATGAAAGTATCATCAAAGAACGTGTTAAAGTAAATGAGTTCCTAAGTTCTTCCTTACTAAGCTGCTTTCTTTTCAGAAAAAAAATTATTTAAAACTCGCAATAGTCAACCCAGATTCGACTGCAATTGATTGGATATTCAAGCATTATGGTAGTATAGATATTTTTATTTATCGGATTCTTAATTATTTATATAGTTATAAAATATTCTGATTTACTCATACAGTAACAGAATAAAACGAATATCACTTATTTTGTAAGTAAAAACTATATGAACAGTCGTTTAACAGTGCATGTTGAATTGCAGTGAGCACAGTGAAGTTCTTTGCAGAACCTTTAATTCGAGTTTATGCAGACCTAGTAAATGGTTACACAAAATCATACAGTGAGCAAAAATTTCAAATTGGTTTGAAATCATAGAAATGTGGATTACTTCTGAATTAGGAGTTTCACTTGTTAACATGGGCAAATTTTAAAAAAATAACAGTTTCTGGTCAATCAAGAATCTCTCTCTCTCTCCATCATACTGCGTAACTGTAGAGCAAAACTAATTCCTTCACTAATTCAATTGCTTCGATTAGCGAAAAATTGTGGAAAAGACTTAATTTTCACTAATAGAAATATATAACTGAGGTGATTGACTCACGATATTAAAAAAAATAGCTACTGATATGATATTAAAACATCATTTAAAATAACTATCACTTAAAAAAAATTGTGTATTTTAAAAATATTATACGTTTTAAACCCTGATAGTATGAAAAATCTGTAGAGTAACTTTTGTCACTTTGATTGGGTAAATATTAAAGAAAGAAAGTTGTGTTGTTAAAATGTATGGAAATAATCCATGATATTTTACGCAGCTGTTAGAAAGCAATCACGATTTTTAGCAATGTATTCTTAAAAACTCGCGAATTTATTTTCATAAGCATTTTACAATCAAAATCCTGAACTTGAGGAAAAAATCCTGATAAATTATTTAAAACAAATTTTGAGATTTTGTTATTTATGATAAGTATTTTATATTAAATCTCCTCGAATTTAAGGGACATGAAAAACATGCGTATTATCGTGATAGTATATGAAATGTATTCATAAATACCGATATCAAAAATATGCGAAATTAAAAAAGTAACTATCGTAAGATTGTGCAGATGAAAAAATCGAAAGAAATTTGGAAACTTTACATGATATTAACTTTAATACAATTTTTTCAACCAAATTTGTATTAATTTTTTTTAATAAAAAATGTTTCCCAAACAAAAATATGTTTAAAAATTTAAAAAGTGTATTTTTCTTTCTTATTTATATCAACAAGGCTATTTACCGAAAATGTTAAATTAAGAAAAAAAAATAGTGAGACATTTTTTCTTTGATGTATGAGCTCGCATGTTTTTAATTTCCATTTGATTCTAAATAAGGAAAAAACATGAAAGTCTGCAAATCCTCGACTTCACTTGAGTTCACGGGCCATGGATCTGTTCTAACTGCCCCTAGATCTCTGAAGGATTGCAAACAACAACAATAACAACATGAAAAAGTTGGAGTCACATTTAAATTTACAAAACACGCATATAAAGTGTGGTAATTTTATTTTAAGCTATACAGTGTAACGGAGCATATTTACAACTTTCTAGGTAATTTCAGAACTTTGGATTCACTGTTTTGGATAATAAGTTTATTATAAATATGATGGAAGCATATAGATAAGACAATGTAATAATCGAAAGACAAATTATTTAATAATCTTGAACTCAGTTGCTCTTAAAAATTAAAATCTGATAAATTTGTTCATGGATTGAACGTTTCAAGAATTTTTTTTTTTGTCACGGAACACCATAAAAATAACACCATTGAAAGAATTGGAGGATAGAGTTACTTTATACTTTTTTTTCCGTGGATGTCAGAGACTGTGAAAAGTAAGTTTTGAAGGTAGAAATCATTCTACCATGACATCGTTTGATGCTTGATCTAAAATCACCCCAGGTAAAGATAACATGCATTATGAGCTGACAACAATGCTGATTCGAGGAGTTGTTTTGCATTGTAATTATTTGTGCTATTTATCCCTTTTAGTTGTACTTGGAGCAATGTTTAGTTGAATGTAATATGTATATATAGAATATTATATGTATATATAGAATATTATATGTATATATAGAATATTATATGTATATATAGAATATTATATGTATATATAGAATATATATATGCATATATAGACATGACTTAACTACCTAGAATCTTTATGAGTAATTACAATTTTCTTCTTCGAAAATTATCGCTCCAACTTTTTAGCATAAGCACTCTTTGAAATTTGAATTCGATTGGGCGTTTTAATGAATATCTATAAGTACATTCTTCTATGAAAACATTTCTTTAATAATAAGAAATTTTGCATATATTCTTTTTGCAGACACGAATCCTTAAGCACGCGTAAGGTCGCCCAAAAAGATTTCGTAAATAGGCATTAGAAATCCTTACCTTTGTGCTATTGACAATCATTTATCAACAATCACTATAAAAACACTTTGATCTCAGCCGCTTAATAAACAGTTCATTAAATTTATGAGTTAAGTAAATTGGTTTGCGTGACTTTCTAGAAGGGCTCGGGTTGTTTGTCTCTTTATAGTCACTTTTTACACACGAGTGCTTATTTAGTGATACCTACAAATTAAAATAGATTCCGAATCACTATAACCATCCATGTCAGAGGTAGGAAAATAACCCTCACATTGTTGTGTGTTGTGTGTACTAAAAGCTAGAGCGCTAACCATTCATCTGCCAGCTCAACTTCTATCATGTAGGAAATAAATTGGGATTGATTGAATTTCTTATTTTCACCAAACAGCATGTATTTAATAAAACAATTATCTCTAATCAATTGGATAAGATTTTAGAATTTAGTTATTACGCGAAAATAAATTATTTCAGAATGTACCATTCTGAAGTTTCAAAGATAAACAATTGGCACATAAATTGTTGACTTATTAAAATGTAGAGCGAAACAATTTGTCAAGAAACTTGTGTTGACTTACAAAATTTATTTGACCAGAAATTGCCAATATTTTATTTTAAAAGGCACTAATAAAACTTATAGTCAAGTTTTAAACTAAAATTTAAAAAAAAACTATTATTATTATTGATAACTGGATTCAATGAATGATTCATAGTACAAAAAAATAGAAATTGAAATAGAATAACATGTTCACTAGAATTTTCAATTCAAATCTAAATAAGTTTAATATAAATAAAATGAAGAGTGATAATACATAGAGTTTATGAAATTGCTGACAGTTAAATTCTCAGATTCATTTTATTTATTTTAGATTCATTATATAAATAAAACATACAGCATGCATAGGCATACTTGCATAATTTATATATTATATACATATATTTTGAAGTTAGATATAAGTTTGAAAGGCATAATTTTACTTGAAAAACATACTCTCTTGTGAGCAAGCTCTTTTCTATGTATCCTAGTGGTGATAAAACGATAGATCATTTGCTGGGTCGAGTATAGAGCCTACTACCTTCTGGTAACGAAAATTTAATTAACGAATTTCTCAACCAGGTGACTGTGGCCAGAATTTAAGATAATAACTCAATATTGTTATTTCTTTATTGAAGCAAACTAAAAAATATTATTCAAATTAATTTTTACAGCTTATTTAAAACATAATTTTGATGTCCAATGTATATTTCTTTTTAAAAAAGAAGTCAAATTAACTTACTAAGATTAAAATTCAAAATCAGAAACTGAACTTTAACTGGAACAGAAAGTTAAATTTAGAAACTGTTCTTTCAACAAGCTAGAATAAATCTAAAATGAGGATGTAGAAAGGAAAAGAGAATGTTTTAGATTAAATTAATTTAATAAGAGAGAAAAGGAAATAAAAAAAACTGAATTAAGAGCTCAGCATTGGTAAGTGATTTTCAGTGATTAAATAAAAAAAATAATAAAATTTCAATTACGTTGGAATTTGCTTATATTTCGCTACTATTGTTTCCTTTATTAAAAGATTTAGCTATTTTTTTTTTCTAGAATGGAATGATAAACACATTTGTTAATTAAATTCCAGCAATAAATAAATGTTTCCGTAATTAGATGTTGACCTAAATTATATTTTGCAATAAATTTAGATCTTCCGTATTTAAGTGGAAAGTAATTCAAGCGAAAAAAAAATTGATATTGGACCAAAATTGAAATCCGTGAGTAGTCTAACCTCAATGATGGAAAAAATTCCAGAATAAGAGCTACATGTGGCGGCTTTTAAAATAAAACAATTAAAATTGCGTAATATTACAAGTAAAAAGCTTTCGGACAAAAGTATCTTGATTGAATACAATTCAACAGCAGTGGAAATTAATCACATATTATGTATCCCGTTCTTATATACTGAGAGTTCAAGCAGTTTTTTTTCACAACGAGTTAGATTATTATTAAAGCACAAAAATTAGCTGGATCAGTAATTGATTGAACAAATTTTTCTGGAAAATTTAATTTAAAAGCTCCATTAAAAAAATTAATATTTAAATACATTTGAATTGATTTTTTTAGTAGATATATTTCTATATTTATCTTGCTAGCTTAGATTAGCTTTTGCTTTTTTTTTTTTTTAATAGATATAATGCTATTTTTCAAATCATATCGAATAAATTCATTTCCATTTTATTAGGCTTATAATGCATCACACTCTACGATCTAATAATTTAGAAATCTTAATATTTATAAGATGAATTGTTTTACCTAAAAAAACAATTCAAATGCAAGCAATTAATAAAAATAATACATAACAGATTAAAGGAAAAATAAATTACAAGGAAATTTTCTGGAAAACTTAATTTAAAAGCTCCATTAAAAAAATTAATATTTAAATACCTTTGAATTGATTTTTTTTTAGCAGACAATCAATTAAACCCAATTAAATTACTAATTTAACTGGGTTTGGCAAGTAAGTTCGCGTGAAATTTTATTAGAAAGTTGTAAAAAATAAAAGCAAAACAAATAACACATTATTTTATCTATGCAAATACAAATAACATGCTGTTCTAGAAAGTACTGGTGCAACACACCATAACTGCAGTGATAGTCAGAAAATATTAGCTCTATCTGGAATAATTTTTTGACGAATTCAATTTATTTTATACTTGAGCTTTTAAAATAAATTGAAATTATATAATTCTTTTTTTTTCCTGTAGTTTTGGATTAAATTTATTCCCAAAGAATTTTTAATTCACATATTTTAAATATTTAATTCTCCATAGAAACATAAAAACTAAAATCATTCACTTTAATAATTTCTCTTGCACTTTTACAATAAATATCTATTATTTTGCAATTTTTGTTTCATTCATTTTACATTTTTAAGCTTCTTTTTTGAATTTAAAAATAAATTAATGTGTAACAAAAAAAAAGAATACAGTTTAATTTGTTACTGAAATCCTTAATCATAATATTTGATTTTAAAGCACTGTTTAAAAAAGCTTAAGAAAATTGTTTATATTCTGAACAAGTTTACATTTAGATTTTCGAAGTAAAAAATTACAGAAAGTCTTTAAAAGTATCTCTAATTAATTTAAGATAAAACTTCCTTTAGCATATTTTTTATGGAGTTCTGAGATTATAAAATAATTTCATAAAAAAAAAAAAAAAAAAAAAAACACAAATTCTAAATATAAATGTAAAAAATTTCTAATCAAAAGATTTTTTATGCTGGTTTAATCTTGCTAGTGTAAATAACATTGTCATTATAAAATAATGAAATATTTATTTAACCGTTTACTTTTATGTATTACAAACGTTTCGGAATTCGTGAGAAAATTGACTTAAGAAATTGTCACTTTTCTTAAAGATGAAATTATTCAATGCAACTTATTAAAAAAAGGAACATGAGGGAAATAAGAATCCAGGAAGCTAGACATTGAGAAGCCGGAACAAAACCAAAACTTATTAACAATTAACTGTGACCTTCACGGTAGTATTTTGACGTGAGAATACCCTTAACAGTAAAATAATTATCACGTCGGTGTGTTTTACGTCATGGATCATCGATATAGTGCCCTCAGCGTCGGAAAGGAAAAGAAATGGTAAAGTAATTTTGAATACTGAAAATAGTAATAACGGTACACGGTTCAATTGAGCACAAATGTAGATTAGGTTGATAGCCTCATAAAATGATTGATTTGATTTTTTTAGATACTGATAAACTATAAAGAAATTTTATTTCTAGCATCATTTTCAAAATAATAATTTTGCTCTACTTTAAGCATGTTTCATTAATAAACTCATTATTTGCTAATATTATTAATTTAATTTTAATATTTAAAAATATATGTATAAATTCTGCTGGAAAAGTTGATTTTATTGAAGTATCTAAAAAATAGCTGTGTTGTCATTTATGTAGAAATTTTAAACATAAATGCGGTATATTTGATATGAAAACTCAAGCAGAAAAATTCAAATGTATAATAATATAAAAATGGTACACAAATGTAAAAAATTAAATAATTGTATATTTATTACAAATGGAAGACTTCAAGATTAATATTAAAAATTACAATGAATGAAGTTTGAAAAAGTAAAAGAAAATTCTACATTTATAACTGAACGAATGGGTCTAACATTTAAAAAATTTGTTTCCTTAAATTGAATCAACATCCAGTATAACGCTTTAAAAATTTTGGTAGAACACTGACAATTTAATTATATTAATTTCTCAGTAAAAATATATAGAAATAGCTGAGTATATACTCACACAAATACTAAATAACATTTTCTATGAGATTTCTCAAAATGTATTGTATTTTTCATTTTTTGATGTTGCAAAATTATTAATATTTTTAAGTATAGAAATACGGGACTCTCTGGTTTAAAAACGTTAACATTTATTTTATAGTCTTGAAGTAGTATGCAGGCGTGGAGGGCGTGTCAACTGGCGTTGCTCTCGTGACCAGTGTGTAAGTTGGATAATAACCCAGTACACACAGAATACGGCTCACTGATGATATCTATTCACGCTAAAGTATGGAAGTTTAATGTTCCATCACAGATGTGATGTGAAGTTAAGCCAAAGTTTCGAATCCGTCACTTGATCACAGTTGAAAATTAGGAAATGACTGAGTGTGTTCCATGAATTCGAATTGGTAGGTTAAAAAGACGAAATCATGACGAATATAATACGAAACAAATATAATACGAGATAAAAGTGTACGCACATAAAAGAATACATATGAGCACAATGACTTTTAACACTATTTTCTTTTTGGTAGCGCTCAGATTTTATTGTGTAGAGTTATGATCAGTCTGGAATATGACCAATCTGGTTGTAAATTTAAAATTAATTCATTACCTGAAATGATCGATATTTGAAAGTTAGAGCTGTTGTTATTAAATCTTTCACATTACAAGCAGAGGTAAGTGATATTAATCTACATATAGTTAAAATTTGTTCGATCACCAGCGAGTTTGCGTTATGCTAGGTCAATTAAAAGTTGTTCTTCCTTTTCCAAATGATCAGACTACATGTACGAGAAACTTTTTTGGTACTGTTGAATAAACAAAGATGTATTTTGCACTTATCATTTAAATTATTATATAACAGCTTATCATTTAAATTATTATATAACAGCTTATCATTTAAATTATTATATAAAGAAAATGCTTGGGATTTTCCCGGGGTTTTGGTAATACACTATTTTTACTTGTTCTATAAGAAATATGCTCTCAAAAACAAATATGAAGGGATTGTCACAAAAATCGTAAAATAACGTTGAATTGTAGTAAAATCTACAACAGTGCATCAGAAAATATATTGTTTCCTTGTGGCCTTAAACGTGAAAATTTGTTTTCTTAAAACAGAAGACTTAGAATTAATCTCATTCCAGGTACTCATGAACAACAATGAAATGGCAGCAGAATTTCTGGTATATGTTGACACAAGTTCCTGATGGGGGTTTGGAAGTTTCCTGAGTTTTTATCCTTCATGACATGTTAGTAGGTTCTACTAGATACGAAATTTTCTATTCAAAGACAATTCTCGGTAAATTTCACAAAGAAAACGTTACAAGGTCTTATTTTGTTTTGTTTTATAAAATACTATTTTTACTTATGTCAAAGAAATATAACGTTTTAAACCGGTTATTAACTAAATTTCTTATTCCCATTCAAAATTGAAGTAAATTAAAGTTTAATAACAAAAACAATTTTCCTAATAATTAACAAACAAACAAATGAAACAAACGCAAAATATTTTTTCTAAAAATAAATGATTTTTTTTAAAAAATATAATACGAAAGCATTTCGTATCATAAAATATTTCCACTATCAGAAACTGTAAGGATAAAAAGAATAAAGATAATTTTAGAGAAAAATGCTCCAATTAAAAGAAAATAACAATTTAGTATTTTATGCAAATGCAAAAAATAAAAGCATTTATTAAGAAGTTGTCAAAAACTCATTATGGAGAGAAAATTGATAGACTTGATAATCTTTTATACTTGCAGAGAGCATGCAAAATAATAGTTTACCATGCATCGATAGTAATATCATTAATATTTTCATCATTCGTGATGAATATGAAGAATGAACGCACGTGCACTTCACATTAAATGTGGTTAAAGCATAACAGTTTAACAGCAGCGAGTCATTACGGACGAGGTTACGTTCTTTACAAGGAAAATATGAAATAAATTTAGATTACTCATGCTATACATACTGCATCCACTCGCTGCATGGAGGGATACGAAGTTCTTAAGCCAATTAGGAGAGTACGTTCACTCTCGTTCCCCATTTTTTTCCCTTTCCCTCAGACCGTTTCAAGTCTGCGTGTTTGTCTAATGAGAAGTGTTATCCATTTGCATCAACATTCCAGCGTATGACTTGTATCAGCTTTGACATTTGCTCAGAGCATCGGAGAGACAGACTTTTAATATGAATAGCAATGCCCTTCTTTTTCCAATTTTCTCAATGACCTAATAAATCATTGTGTATTTCAGTAACTTAGACACATTAGATACAAGTTACGATTTCTCAATTTGTTGGTATATTTTACATTTCCCTCCTAATGACAACATCAGATTATATCTACTTCTGATGTCTCATTTTGTAGGGAAATGTAAGAGCATTCGGATTTATGTGCATCATTATACAGCCAAATATTACTTTAAATTCTCTTCTGGTGATGAAAACTATGATTTGTTAGCTAAAGATGGTGTTTATGTAAAGACCACACTTAGAGTTGCAGCACCTTCTTCATATTTTAAATATCTCCATAGAAATTACTTTAACCAGAATTGTAATGAAGAATTTATCCCATCCTCAAATATTAAATGAACTAATAGTTTCTTTCCAACAGTATATCATAACCTTAAACTCAATCACTTTTACACTATTTTAAATTAATTCAATTTTTGACGTATCATGGCAGTTTTAAAAGATATTTCGCGTACATGTAAACAGCAGGGAAATTCGTAATAGCGGTCTATCACTGAAAATCGCACGCATTTTGATTTTCAAATTTTTTTGACTAAAGGAAGTTTTTAAAAAATTAAACTAGTTGTACGCGGACTCCTATTTCTGTAGACTGAATTAAAAAAAGAGTCTGTCCTTTCTCAAAAATCTGTATATCATACTTAGAAAAATTTTTTATTAATTTTTTCTTTAAAAAAACGTATCTATAGAAATTATATCTTTTAAGCTTTATATTATGCTTAGTAGTGAAAAGATATAAGTAGATATAAGTTGATCTTTCAAAAAAAACATTAAAATTCTTTAAATTGACAAAGTAGAAGGGCTGCATAATAGCTACCTTCTGCGGCAAGATTTTGTACCATTTACTTATTTTTCTAGGAAGATTTTTTAAAGAAAATGGTCTGCTTTTATTAAGTCGCAAAGAAGGAAACTTGAAAAATACCTGCACCCACTCCGACTCACTACACAGAAATGTAAAATCCATTTCTCACAGTTGTAGGTTTAATGAAAATGAACTTACATAAATTTCAATTCTGAAAATGCAGTTCTCATCACTTGCATTGTAAGCTTGATAATCTTTAGTGATACTTTTATACTTACAACCAAATTCACTCATTTCAATTTAAAATAATTTAAAATGAATCTTAATTGCGCCCGTATTCTAAAGTTTAAAATTTGATTTTTCTAATTAAAATGTCTAAGAATGATTTAGAGTATCATCAATTGCTATAATTGAATGCGATGTATTAACTATTAAAAATTGAATGCATTTGTAACAGATGTCAATAGACTTTATAACAAATTTGCATAATTATATGTACCAGTTCCCATGGAAACTCATTTCAATTTCTCGAAGAACCAGCATATTTCAATATTTGAAATAATTTCTAGAAAGGTAGGTAATAGATTTAATTGAACAATTAAGACCACTACTATTATATAAATATTCTTATTTTCTGATTTTTTAAAATGTAAACGTATAAATTTAACAACTTGCATCGTTGTTTCACGGAGGAAAAAAAAAAGTGCAATTATGATTACAATTTCTTAATGAAAGAATCTATATAGTTTTTAAATTTAATATACGTATTAAGCATATCTTTTTACTTAACAATAACAAAATAATCATTTTGGGAGAAAGAGTATTTAATACTTGCTTCTTCAAAGTTTCTATGTCCTTGTTTGATTTTCAGTGATATTTTGAATGCACAATATTAAGTAATAAAGCCAATTCATTTAATTCCAAATGTAATACTATCTGAGAAATATGTATTACTGCTTAAAGAAACAAATCGTGAAAGCTTTAGCATTTTTAATTAGGTAATCTGATTGTGAAATTATTTAATACTAACGTACTCCGCAATGTATTTTCGAAATGCTGTTTGAAATAAAGTATTAGACACAGAATACTTCTGTGTTTACACTTGGAATTTTAAATCGTCAATAAGCTAATAAATATGACCACCATCTTTGTTGAAGAGTTACTGGTTAAATACAAACTTGGTGTTACTGAAGAATTTAACACTGTATGAATAATATGAGATATCACAAGTCATCAATAAATAATATATATATATATATATATATATATATATATATATATATATTAATATATACAATGTTTTATCACTTGAAAAATAGAATTTCTCCATTTAAAAAAATATTACAATAATTTTTTTTTTTTGTCTTTTATACTTATACAATTAACTTATGAGCTAACTTTTTAAAATAAAAATAATAATTTGCAATGTTGTTTAATATAATAATTATGATTACATTGAATGGTTTAAAGAACAAAATCGATCACCGCCTATAAGACGAAAAAGGGACAAACGTGACTCAAAATTTTACTTTTCATTTATTTGTAGAAAAGGTCATGGTGACTTGATGGGAGAAAGGCGTCACTCTCGCGTGCAGAAGGAAGTGGGTTCGATATGGTATTGAGTGTCAGCTTAGGTATGTCTCATTACTTTGTTTAAAATGTTTATTAATTGTGTTTATAGACTTTAGTCAACAATAATATAAAACTTGAACTGCATCATTAATATTTAACCTCATTTGCTGAAGAAATCATAATTATTTAAATTTTCTAATTAAAATTGAATGAAAATGAATATTATTATTGTTAATTATAGTGTTGGGTAATTACCTTTTAATTAAATTATCATATCAAACATTATCTAAAGCTAATTTGTGTAAATGACAAGAAAATATTTTAAAAATTTTGTTTTCTTACAGTTGACAGACAATTCGATTATTCCCTTAAAACAAAGCTTCTGTCAGATAATATTGAACATTTTTTCAGGAATATAGTTGACTTTTTAAATTTTATATTAGCATATATATAAGTTAATACACACACACAACATCAGCTTGTTTTTACACAACTTATAAATAATTAACTATTTTTAATATTAGCTTTTCTTTTTAAGAAAACATCGAAAATTTAGAGATTGCTCAGAAAATCTGAGAAGAAAGTGGGTTAACTATGCCCAATTTCTGTGATACACGAAAAGCTTTTAAGTCCTTATTTGTAAATGCTAATGCTTTCAGCGGCATTAACATTTCACGGAAACCAAAGCCAACTTCCTCGTGGAGAAAGTATTGGGCTCGTAAGCGCAGCTGACACTTCAAGGTCAATATCCTAAGCTCAAATGAGCAGGTTTTTTTTATTTTCATTATTATAAATGAGAAAACACACAATCTTCCTGACACAGTAAAAATAATATTGTGTTGATTCGGGCTCTTATCATACATGACACATTTCAAGACTAGTAGCGCCTGCATAAACTAAAAGGAACAATATGGAATTGCATAAAGATAAACCATATCACAACAGATAGCATACGAATCGTTTAGTGTGCTATAATTTGAGGGCACATAAATTGGATTTATATTTAAATCAATGCATATATCTGGGCATAGTTTTTCGATATCATAAGAACGATGTGTTTGTCAAGGTAATTCAAATAAAATAACTATACTCTAAGCGAAATCTTTAATTAGACTCTTCCAACAGGATATTTCTGTAAAGTATTTTTATTTTTTATTTTAATTATACAAACTAAAAAAGAATAAACTTTTGAAGAAATGCTATAAAGAGACAAAACAAATGCTTAAATACTTAAGTAAAAATTAAAATATGAAACATTTATGTTTCATAATTGAGCAATTAAATAAAATATATAACAATTTTTAAGTTCTGTATTTCATTTAATTGCTAATAACATGAGAAAGTTATTACATAATATTTGTGTATGTGTGAGTTTAATTTACTAAATATTAAACAAATTTTATTTTCTATTTTATTTCCTTAACTTTCTCATGTTATTAGTAATTATAAATGAAATACACAACTTAAAATTCTCGTTATGTATTTTAATTTCTCAATACACCCACACACACACACACACACACACACACACACACATATATATATATATATATATATATATATATATATATATATATATATATATATTGTCTGGTCTTTGGTCTTGCTGCCTTACACTTCACATTGAGCGTTAACTCATTTTTTTTGGAGTCCGGATAAAGTAGAACCAATTTCAAAATTTAAGTAAAATTTTTTCAGCAAATAAAATTGTTAGAAACCAATGTTTTTATCTAACAATACATTTATTTTCATCTCACTATTATAACAGAGGCCGACTTTTTAAGCTTAACAATTTATTTAGGATAAAAGGAATAATATATTGATTGAAATTTAAAGATTACTGAGACGGTTCTCTAATTTTACAAGATTATGAGAAAAAGCCCTAATTATATATATATATATATATATATATATATATATATATATATATATATATATATATATATATATATATATATATATATATATATATATATTAGATCACTTAGCTTTCTTAAAAAACATTTAAGTATCAAATGTGAAAACTTTCTAAAATTAAAAATTATAGTTTTCATTCAATTATTAATATCCCTTTTGTAATTCATCTATATTGAAACATGTTAAAAGTTTTCTACAAACATTGTTTATATATTTCAGCAAATATAGTTTGCTCTTTTTTATAAAAATTTTTTAAGTAACCAAATTTTAATTTTATAATCATTATAAATCGTATTTGAGTTACTACTATGAATTTTTGAAATTCAAAGAAAAATTTCGAATAACAATTATTTAATAAGTTCAAATGTAAAACAAAGAAATTTGCTTTAACTTCATAAGAAATATAAAATAGTAATTTTGACCGGTATTCCGGAAAAATTTAAGCAATTTAAAAAGCAAATTAAAACGAATTTATATAACTATACAATATAACTGCACATTTTTACAATTTTTTTAATATATTTGTAAAATATATTTCATATAAAATAAATTTTACAATCTCTAATAAATATTTCATCAATTTGAATCATTTTAATTAAAGAACATTTAAGATATTCGAAAATTTGAATCCAGCAGCTCTTTTCTAATATATAATCTCTTTACAACCATCAATAACTTTTACTCAAATTTTTATAATCACAGATAATAAGATCATTTGTTAAAACTATAGTTTAATATATTTATCTTACATAATTTTTTCATTTGAATGATTATAAATCTTTGTGAATGTGTTATTATTAAAATTTGATGGTTAGAGCGAATTGTTTATATAAGACTTCTCGTTAATAAATCTTAAATTGCTTAAATTAATCTAGTATACATGATAAGTGAATGATCTTGCAAAAATGAATGAAAATAATTAGATCGCATAAAATGAAATACATTTAATTTAGAGTATTTCTTTCTTGGTAAATAATGTACCGTGTATTAACGTTTGAATTTTCATTTTATATTTTAGTTAATCAATCCTGTGTTTTTATAATCGCATTTTTACGGTTATTTTGTAATCAGTGTTTGATATGTCACTTTACAAGCACTACTTGTTTTTGAAGATCAATGCAAGTTTCAACAATAGATTAATGCTGAAATCCTATTACCACTTATACCTAAGTTTGAAATAGGAAATAAGCCTATAAACTGCAAAAATGAATGCCATAGCTTTACCTATTCAGGCAGTAGTTTCGCTGTGATTATACAAGGAATAAGCTGTGGCGTACAGAATCGCAACTTTTTCGGTAGTATATTTTCGGTTTTTAGATATTCCTGTAAATTTTGCTTTTGAAAAACATTTCATTCAGAATTGAAATTTCAAATAAATTTCGAATTCATAAAATGGCTTAAAGAATATTATGTTACCATAAGTTTGGATAACTTATTTTGCTTTTTTTCCATATAACAACTAAGTTCTACAGGATTTTCCCCCTTTTCTATATTTTAAATGAAGTATATAGTATTAAGCTTTAACAAGAGTGAATGTTGCCTTACATTTTTATACGAATTTATTCTTTTGTAAAATATTCAGGAATTTTACAGATTAGAGAATTTTTATAAAATTCCAAAATATTACGAAGGTTTGCTTCGTATATTTCTTCAAATTTAAGATGCGAAAGTATCTTTTGTTTATATCGATAAACATTGTGAAAATAAAAATAGTTCCAGGTTTCATGTTTACACTTTTAATGGTTAACTTATTTGGCATATTTTGATGTTATTCACTTATCTTGCTTTTTTAAATTTAGTTTAAAATAAAGAATTTAACATGTCATTTTCAAACTAAAAGGATATTCAATGTTCCGTTTCTAAGTTCTCTGTACTCGATCAAGTTAAATCTGGAAATATTTTGACGTACAAAAAATCTACTTACAGAGTATAATAATCGAAGCGTAAAATTCACTTCACTTCATTTCTAAAGACTGAAAATTTAACTTGTCAACTAATCACTCTAGATCAAAGCATTGGGGCTTGAAAAGTAACTGGATCTGTAATCATTTGGGAATCATGCTGTCAGAATTGGAAAAAATAGCATAAAATAATTACAGAGATTTTTGATCTCATGATCGATGTTTTCAAAAAACTTTTTTTTAATGTCTAGTATATTTTATAACTTTATTTTATCTACAAAACTGAGATAAAAATTATTTTCAATTAAGGCTATTTTTTAAAATTTACTAAAGTTATTCCCTTTTAGGTTAACTATAATTATTTTTGTAATGAGATTAAAGTTATTAATCCGAGTTTAACAGTTTGTAACACAAAGTATGTGAATTTAAATTAAATAATCTAATTAAGTATGTTCTTATTATTTTGAAATTATTTTGATAGATTATTCAAATAGAAACAGCGGAAAAAAACTATAGTCTTTATATCTCTTCCAAGTATAATAATACTACAAGTATTTCGAATTATTTCCATTTGGAATGTGTAAACTAAATTATACTGAACTGATATTTAAAATTAAAAAAAATTCCTACTAAGTTAAGAAAAAGTTCGACAAGTTTTAAATCTTTTAAGTGTACTTCCCTTACAGAACATTTGAAACAAAATAAATATCAACAAGACCCAATGTAAAATGAAATCATTCAACAACAGTACCAGGCTCCGTAAGAGGCACTATTTCCTCTTCAACTTCGGGAATTTCTGAATAAATGTATGCTTCGCTTCCAAACTTTTATAAATAAATTTGAATAGCATAGTCGCAAGTGATGTGATCAAACAACAGTTTTAATTTAAAAAAAGAAATTGCACATCATAGAATCTAATATCATTAATTTTCTTCATCATAAGATTACCCTTTTAGTAATTTAAATTATATAGAAGATATAAATTTAATAAAATTAAGATTTTATATATTTGAAATTAAAGACTTATTAATTAGCTAGATTTCTCGATTTGTCTCCTACCTTGGATCAGGCTACGTAAAACAGTGTGAAATCGATTTTAAATTTGAGTTTCCGGCCGAATTAGCTTTCATGTAGAAATAAATATGATTGTAAGCTATAATTCAATATTCAATATATATATATATATATATATATATATATATATATATATTATGTTGCATTAATTATTTACATTTACATGATTTGCAATTTTACCATGATTTTAAAAATATTTCTCACTATTTAATCGTTCTTTATCTGTCAAAAAATTTTGCAGTATAATCCTTGAATGATCGTTCTTTCCAATATGTTACGTCTCGTCCACTTGTTTCATTGCTATCGAAATAGTTTTTAAATTATTATATAAAACTGTAAAATTTATGCCTGTGTAACTACTATATCACGATATTACAATTGAATAGTCTTTAAACAGCTATTATAATACAAGAAAATGAAATGCAATAACATTTGCATACTTATATCCCATACTGATGTAATTATTTATACATCATATCTGAAATTATATTTTTTTGTTTCAAAATAAAAGTCAAATTCATAGCTTAATTAATCCAAAAATAAAGCATTAAAAATCAATTTAGAATAACTGCATTTGTCGATAAAGTAATAAATTTAATATTTCGTTCCTTCTATTCATTTTATAGAAATGAAATTTTATAATAATTTGAATCGACAGAATATAAGATATCTAATATTTTATAAACTTAAATTTCAAGATTCGAGCGATAAAATCGTAAAATATATTCTGCTGATGATAAATAATTTATACAATTTTTATTTATATATACAAATTGAGAATTACTTATGATTAATTCAGAAAGATTATTTTCTTAAAATCTTTAGAACAGTCATAACTTTCCTTTATAAATTTTGCCCTTTATCTGAGCATTTTTCTTCACAATTTTCAAATTTAGAGCTGGATTTCTAAGAGAAGAATAATAATGAAAATGAGCAGAAACTAACCTAATTAATGTAAATTAGTTTTATTTGGTTCACCAGGATGCAAAGATGCACTGTTCATTCATCAACAATACAATTCTTATTATTTTGGAACATTTTATAGATTATTTCCAAATTGCCCATTACAATAAAATATCGTCGCCGTTATATTCTCTGATTTTAATCCTTACACTTTCTCTATATCGAGTTATCTAAAAGGTCACTGCTAATTTTACTCAGCCATAAATTTTTAATGAATTCAAAAAAATGTATTAAAAATAGTGAATGAAAGCTTTTTTTACGATTGACTCCTGATCCAATCCATTTTTTATGCTTATTTCATTTCACATGGTGATTTCAGAAACATTCTTAGAAATCTTATGAAAAGAACTTTTGCAAAAGATTTTAAATTTCTTTTAAAAATCTTGTAAATTATAGCCATGGTTTAAAAAAATACATAATATATTGAATAGATAATTGTCAGATATATTGGAAACATTATACAACTAATAAGTCAAAATTATCATTATTTTAAATATTCTACTATGCAGTAATCTATAAAATTGTTTTATGAACAATATTCTTAATTTTGAGAGCCTATAATTTCATTTTTCTTCAGCTCCTGTAGAAAAATTAGGTGTATTGATTAGAATAATTTCTTGACTAATAAATTTTGATAATTCTATGTGGATGAACACTGTTACAATTATTTTGCTTCCTATCAATAGAAAATATAAATTTTCTGTAAAAAATAATTACTAATTACTTAGCTAATCATTACCTAAAAATTATCATAAATGAATAATATTATGTTGATGACTTAAGAATGTTAATTGACAAATTAATAACTATTTTAAACATGCATTTATCAGATAATGGATTAATAAATAAAAAAAGTAATGAATCCTCATTTCTTAATTACGTACATTAGCTGTATTCTTATATTTTAATGAAATTGCATCAATTATATATATATATATAGTATTTTTCTCTCTAATTTTATATTAATATCTTTATCTTTCATGTTTCTTTTAAGTAAAAACTATTTGACAATTAATAACAATTTCATATTTGAATGCATGCAATTTTACACATTAATGAGCATTTAGCAAGAATCTAATAAAATTTTGATTAGTCACTTATTATTTTATGCATAAGAATGAATGCCAAAGTTATTGTAAACTATTTTAGGATTATATATATATATGTACCTTAATGAAATTTCACGCTTTGTATATTTTACTATATTCTAACGTAATTTTAATATATACTTTATAATATAAAACTTAAATGAAATAAAGCAATAAGTACTAAAAACATATTAAATTGAATTAAGTATGTTTTAATATTTTTTCTAATAGTATCTTTTCAAATCGTGAACACATTTTAAAAACCATAAAAAAATAGCAAGCATTGTCTGGCAAATTAATGCAAAATCATCACTAAATGAACAAGTTACAAAAATATTAGTCTGTTCTTTTTTTAATTTTGAAAGAACAAACAGAAGTTGTCTGTCCCATATATTAGCCAAAATTATTACTCACCGCCTTTAAATCCTAGTCCACCTTGAAAACATCGTGCCAGAAGAAATTAAATGGATAACCTCCACCCGAGAGTATACAAACTAACTATCGCCAACGAACACGAAAGAGAAACTGCAAATCGTTTTCTCATCAACCGAAATGAATGAAGGCGAACAAATATGACTGATTCTTGTGGACAGGGAGATCTCGACGAAGACCTATTTCTTCACTGGCCCGCGGCATCTTCACATAAAGTAGGTGACGCTAGAAAAACCTCTTGTGCTTCTGCAGGTCGGTCCCCTCTCTCTTCATCTCGAGCCTCCAGCTGACTCGAGCCTACTCTTAAAGAAACATTCTCTTCTGACTAAATTAACCCGAATGTTTTTTGCGTCATCAAGTCTCGATTGCGGACTCATCGCGTTGTGTCGAAATTCATGAAACTTCCATTATAGTTTCGTTTTCATTTGAGATTTGACTTTACTGTTTGTTAAGTCTATGAAATGAATTACCCTAAAAAAAAGATTGGTCTTGTCGTTAATTCACAGGTTCTTTTTAATTTTAATTTATAGACTTTTTATTGCAAAGTTTTTAATCCAGTCTTCATTACACTGATCTGAAATTGACGATTGAATTTTCATAACTTTAATTTTATTCTTAAGTCTAAGTAGCATTTGCAATTTCTATAATATTAGTTCTTTTAATTGCCGCCCTTATTTTGCATAGACGTAATTTGTTAAGTATTTTAGATCTTTTACTTAGTGGCTTTTTATGTCACAGCAAGCATCTTGACATTTGACTCATCATGGCCTCGAGATCGGAATTGAAGTTCTCGTACTCGATTCCAGCGTACTATGAAACAATGGAAAATAATATATATTTTCTGCATATCTGGGATGAGGTGTGTGCTCGAGAATTTTCTATATTTCTTTCTTTGCGACAAGTGAAAACTGACATTATCTATAAACAGTCTTTCCGGAAGGCCAATTGAATGTCAAAAATGCCTTACAATAACTTACGTCTATCATATCTTTAAGGTTGTATTTAAACAATAGAAAAGAATGTAAACCTCACATTGAACGTCTTAACGGTCTAGAGTTATCTTCTACTTATCTATAATAAAATAGTTTTTTAAGGAGAATTTTTGCAATTTTCTTATATTTATACAACTATAGAATATTATTTAAACATAACATTGTTTCATAAGATTACATGTTTTTGGTAAAAATACCAAAAACATGTAATCTTATGAAACAATAATAATTTGGCGGTTAAAAATAACCGCCAAATTTCGTGTTTATTCATCAAATAAACCTTATTTATCTAAATGAAACTTAACTTTACTGAAACACATTAAAAGTTTTAATACAGTGTACATTAATCTAAAATATTTTTACAGATCAAATGTTTTGATTATTTGTTTCAAAATGGTTTTTCTCATAATTATTATATAATTTTTTATAACAATATGATACCACAATTTCTGCTTTAAAATGGATTTAGCTTATCTCAATTTTTATTTTATTAAATATTTATATGTTATTTTTTCTGGAAAAAAAAACATAATTTTAAAAGAAAATTAATTATAAATAAATGCAAGGAAATTATATTAAAGAAAAAATACAGAACTACTATCGGGTAATTGATGCTCTCATCTTCATTTTACTAGAAAATCAACTTCTCGAATTGTAAATGTGGAAGAGATCATATTGTGATAATCATATTTAAAAAAAAACTGAGGCTTGAATGTGAAATAATAACTAGTATGGGTAGCCATTTCTCGTAACATGAGATTTGTTTCATTATTGGTTTTATGCTAATATGAAAAAAAATGAATCCCATATTTAGATTAGAATCCATAACAATTAGTTATGGGTGTTATCTTAAGAAAATGAGTGAGTTAGCAACTGATTTCGGTTCAGCAGCTCATGGCTTCGATTTCCACCTCGAGTTTGAATGCTTGTAATGATTCAGAATCTACTTTAAACTGTAAATCCTAGTCTAATTACCCTTTTTTTGCTGAAATGGCTTTGAAAGACGAATCAACCTATCAAAAGTTTTTGGTTCAAACCGGTGGAAAATCTGTATTATTATATAAGCTCGTAAATATAACCTCAATGATAAATTTTGGAAAAAATCATTCAATTTTAATACTATGAAAACAAAGAACAGCTTACTAATTACATCACTTACAAAAAGAAATTAAGCCAAAAGGCTTTTTTATTATTATTATTTTTATTTCTTGTCATTTTTTCTTGAAGTTTTACTGTAAAATTATAGCTTAGTAACTTTTCAATCACTCATTTGACCACGATAAAAACGTGCAAAAAAGTCGCAAAAAAATATTACGTATGTATAAGAAATATAATTTAACGCTATGCTTGTACTTTAATTTATATGGAGTTAGTTCCACACTATTTTAAATCATCTATCATTTTCTTTATCAAATATTTGCATCTGTATATAATGAATACTGAAAACTGAGGCTCACTTAAGGTTTTCAAAATTTAATGTGGCTCGTAAAAACCTTTATAATGGTTAGCGCTTCCTTTCATATGAAAGTTTCTTATTTCTACGCTTTATCATGAAAAAAAAATTTTAATTCAGATCAAAATTAATCACAAAAAGAATAAATGATTGCTATGGAATTTAATATTTGATTTCAGATGTAGTAAAATTTGTTGCTACTTTAATCAGTATTTCTAATCTATGAACCGCACTCAGTTGTCATGAGAATTCCTCAGACTGGTAATGCAAATGTTATTACCCTTCTGAAGTATTATTACCCATCTGGGTGTTGAGGATACATTCACCTATATTCCTCTTAAAGATTAAAGATTATATTTTTCAACAACGACTAAATGGGATTAAAACCAAAAACTAAATGGGATTAAAACCAAAAGTAGATTCTTCCTTCTGAGGGGAAAACTATTAATGATCATGAGTGTTAAAATTTGCCGCAAATGTAAAATTTCAATTAAAAAAATCAAAAAAATTAAAAAAGATATAAACATTTTCATATATTTAAAAATCTTATAGAATGTAACTTTTATGCAATTATATGAATATTTTGAGAATAAATTATAAGAATGTTTAATTACAATGAGAATATTTAAATATTTCCATTTAAATTTTGGACATAACTAATCAAGATATAATAGCTTTGTTTTAAATAATTATAATGGAAATAATTTATAGCTAAATGCTAATATATTTATTTTCGATAAAAAAAAATACTTGATTAGAGAATTGAAGTGGTATAATGTTCAGGAGTAATTTCGACAAATCTAAGAAATCAGTTTGTTTTTAAATTGTAATGTTTAAAAAAATAGATAATATATTTAACAGCATGAGAAGTGTTTTCTCGTTATCCGTTTCTAAATTAAGGAATGGGTAACTAACTCATTTCAACACATTTTACCTTAATTGGATAGTCAAATCTGGAATATTAACAGTTTTATTTATTCATAGCATTTTTCTACTTTCATTTTAACATAAATATACAAAAATGCATGCAATATGTAATTTTAATCTTATGTGTCACCGAATATTTATTATATTTAAGATTTAAGATGCGTCACAAGTTCAAAAATTCTAGATCATTGTTTCAAAACAAATAAATAGCTAAAAAGAGAAAAAAGTATTACTTTAAAAACATCAAAAAATTTACTTGTAATATTATTCGTTGGAAATGATTACAGTTACATATTATATATATATATATATATATATATATATATATAAATATATATATAATATATATATATATATATATATATATATATATATATATATATATATATATATAAATATATATATAATATGTAACTATAATCATTTCCAACAGTTACATATTATATATATATGTAATGTGTGTATGTGTGTGTGTGTATGTATGAATAGAATTACAAACATATGGAGAGATGAAAAGGAAACAATTAATAGAAACAATTTAACAATTTTCATATAAAAGTGTTTGATTTTTCAAAAAAATTTCAATGTGTAACATTTTAACCTCAAACTTTTATAACCTAGTTTTAAATTCTATATATCTTGCATAAAGTACGTCACTGTATAGATCATAATAGTCTTAACAATGATTTGATGATAAAAGTAATGGTATTAATAAAATTTTTCTAAATCTTCTACAAATATAAAATTTGCATTAATGCTGTATTTTTGTGGTATCACTTCCAAGCATGCAAGCATGAAAATGCCATTATTCTAATGTTTTGCTTATTTTAGTTAAAACTACTTTCATTTTTGATCATAATTTTATCACGGATATAAATAAATAAAATACGACAAAATAATATATTAGATATTTTTCAACCATTTTACTTATTAAAAGACCGTTATTTTTCTCACGAATAAATAATTTTATTTCTCAATCAATTTTATTTAATTCTCTGCAGCAATGTAATTTAATTTTTATTGATTAATGAGCTTGTAGCTTTTAATAATTAATATTAATGAACATAAATAAATTTTGAAAAATGTAGTAAAAAAAATAACCTCTCTCTTATAGGTTAGGCAAAAAACTTAAAAGAAAATAACCACAAAATCGTCGGATAAAAAACTCAGATTCCTATAATTACTTTAATTCTGTCTTTTTTGGGCATTCAATAATGCACAATTGCTTAATGCATAAGGTTTTAGAAATGAAATGGTATCATGTTAAAATATAATCCATCGAACCGCGAAACACCATCACTTCTGATGAATGAAAACACTTATAACAGACCATTTATTTGATAAACGAAATTAAGGTTGTGTGGACGGTAAGGAAACATAAAATGCGAGTAAGAGTTTGCTCTTCTAATTCAAAATAACTTTTTTTATATTTTACAAATGTTTCCTGAAGTTGCATCATAAAGTTACAATTAGAAATATATCATTGAGCATGCTATGTTTATAATTAGCAATATATCAGCCTAATGCAGACTAATTTCAACATATTATGTAAATTATAAAATTAACCAAAAATTCATGATTTTCTAAAACCACGAGAATATTTTTGAGAAAAGTTCAATTTTTCTTGAATTTTTCATGCATTTAAAAAAAAGTGGCGAAGGAATATAAGTAAGTAAATTTAAACTCATACACACATTTTTTAATATAAATTTTATGTTTTTAAGCAAATTTCTTATAAAATACAGTTATAACATACATTACAAAGTTCTAATAAATATATTTTATCTGATTTCTATCTTAAGTACAAAATGATATTTGATCCTCAAAATTAACAAATTTTTTTTAAAAAATATAGAAATGCTGAAAAATTGTAAGTGATTAGTAATCAGATTCACGAATCTTTTAAATATTTTAAACTTCGCCCTTTTAAAGTCCTGTAATTAGGTAACTTTTTAAACTAAATAAAAAATTTTATTCTATATAACATTAGTATTAAAAAAGCTTTGATTATTGCATTACTTATCTTATGTTGTTACTTTTTGAATGTAAAATTAATTCCAGTTATACGTGGAAAAACCTAATTTTGTAAAAAAATCTATCTAAATACTCTTTTCCTATGCTTTTACATTGGACGAGATTTTTTTTAAAAATAGATATATCTTATTTCAGTTTCACACGAATTGAAATGAATAACTGCATAAGACATATAAATATCTGATTTGAAGAATGTTTCTTGAAAACAAAATTTCTCGAAATAATCTTATAACCCTTTTCCTGCAATCAATCTTAAATAATTCTCAACGAAAATACTATATTTATATCTTGAAAAACCACATTTTTTACACTTATATTTTAATAATTTACAGAACCTCGGTTTTAGTTTTAGTAAATTTTTCTTATTATATTCTTCGGAAATAATCGAAACCAAAATAAATAATGAATTTCCGGTTGTTCACTTGAAATTGAAAATCTGAAACACTGATTATTATGAAAATTATTTTACTTAAAAAAATAATTACTGAAATTTCTGTGCAGAAAAAGAAATAATATTGTTAGAATGTTTTTCCATTGTAATGAAAACGAGTTATGCACTAATTTATAGGAAGACAGAGATTTCAACTATAGACAAATTTCTTGCTTCAGTGAATTAATTGATTACACGCTCAAATGTCTGTATGTAAACACGGAAGATATATTTGCGTGTCCAATAAATTATTTCTCAAATTTGAATAATTCGTTAAGGAAATTATTTGTGATGGCATGTAAATAAGCATGTTTATAAAAATTACTAACAAGCAGCATGGGTTTTCATGGGATCATTTTGCGAAATAATGTATACAATAATATAATATAAAATCAAGCAAATTTAATGTAGAATATTCAGAAAAAAGTTATCTCCAAAGACATTTTTAGCATTAATATAAAATACTTTTAAGAAATTTACACCTGAATCTATATGAATTTGTGAAATATTATTTTTCCTTAAGTTAATCTATTTTTCACATTATATTAGTAAACAGTAATATTTTTTATACTAATTTGTTAGTAACTAAGAAAAAAACTGTTTACTAAATTAAACCTGTACTATATATAACATTTATACCGAATTAGTGCAAAACATATTTTATTAGTCTCTAAAAAGCCATATTTTTTCAGCATAAATACATTATCCTTTAACGCCCCCAATACGTATTTTTGTATAACGGCGTGTATGTATGTATGTATGTATGTATGTATGTATGTATGTATGTATGCATGTATGTATGTATGTATGTATATTATTTGAACTATCGCAAAAGCAATTTATAAATTTCTATAATTAAGGAACAGAATTACAGAATTAGAGGACAAACGCATTCCAAAACGAAAATAACACCTCCGATATGATCTTTAAGATCTGAAAATCGGGCATCTCAAAGATTAGAACTTAGGACCCCGGAAACTAGTTGACTTCGTTATTTTTATTTTCCCATAGGATAAATTTAACAATGCAGTTATTATCTTAAGAAGTTTTTAATAATTCATTAATTGTTTGAATGGGTAAAAAAACATCAAATTAAAATTAAAAACTTTGGAAAACTGAAATGTTAATCTGGAGAATTCTTTAAAGAAATTTTTATATTTTTCATGTTCATTCTTTGTTTATATATAATTGGTTTAAATATTTTAATTTAAAATTAATCACATATCATTAAATATTGGGATTAAATAAAATTGCCATTTTATGAAAACTGTAATATTTCTCTAATTAACACTGAAAATCTCTCATAAAAACGAAAAATTAATTAGTGTAACCAAATTTATTCATAGAAATAAATATTACTTTCTTTAATTCAAATAATGAATGTAGAGTTAACAAATCATTTTAAAGTTAAAAATTTAAGTTAAAAATTACAAACCAAAGCAAAATAAAATAAAACATTAATGTTTTTCTGATCAGTAACAAATTTTGAAGAAAATGAATTTTCACATATCAAAAATTATAAAAAGTATATTCTTTATTTATTTATTATTATTTATTTATACTTGCAGAAAAACAATTAAAAATGATTAATGCTACAAAATTATTATAATTTTATGTATTTTAAAGTACCCAAAATAATTTGATAACCGGATCAGATTATTTTAAGTAATAATCCTCCTACAGAGGGGTATTTAGTCCGATTGTGGTCCATATTATTTGAAGGGAGCATTAATAATAAAGAGTAGAAATTTTAAATCTAAGAACCACTGCGTCTTACATTGTTTCTTTTAATTATCTGAGATGCCTCCCAACTTGTCTAGTGGTCAGCGTGCCTAACTGCGGATAGTGAGGTCCTGGGTTCGAATCTTGGTTCAGGCATGGATGTACTTTCTCTCTATCTTGTCTTTGTCCTTTCCTTATGTGAATGAGTTGTGAATGGTTGCCTACTTTATACACACGGGTACCTATGGCATGTGTGTACTGAGGACATTGAATTTCATTCCAAAATATGGTTCAGTTGGAAAAGTGGAGCATAATGCCAGCCTAGCTGAACAATAACAATTATCTGAGATATAAGGAGTTTGATTCTTTGGTTTCCGATTCAACAGTTCGTGGATTCCAATTCTGGTTCAATTTTGGATTGTAGGAGTGGTTCGGAATACGCTTTAAACTGTAGTTCCCGGTGTAGTTAGACCTCATGTGCAAAAAATGACCATTGAGTGACTAACCATGGAAATTAATGTGCATTTGTATTCTTATCATTATTTCCGGAAAATATAATCTCATTCTTGCCAAGTGAATATAACTTATTTTAAAATATTTTATACATAATTTATACAAAAATTAATTGATTTACTTTTACAAATGCATTAAAATTTATACCTTGAGTAATATTCTTATGTTGAATTAAGAAAATTAGCATCTTCAAACTTCAAGGTCACGTTGAAATAAACTTGTATTTTATTTAGTTTATATTAAGAATAGGAATTTTAACCTATACATTTTTAATAAATACATTAGAAATTATTATTATTGACATCAATAGTAAGTTCATCAATAAAAAATTAAATTTCTTTTACTTGTATTTAAATAATGCTTGGTATTTTATGTATTTCAATAAATACTTAAAGTATCATTTATCACTGCTTACAATAAATATTTCTCATTGTTAAGTTGCACATTAAATATAGTGCTTCTCAAACTTTAATATATGGAACATATACTTCTCTGAAAACCATATGTGTATATTACTTAACTCTCATTCTTTTACACTAAAAAAGTTAAGAAACTGTTTGTTCTCTTAATATAAGGACATTGTCTCCAGTATTCTCCGGAGAGGATCAAATGATAATTGAGAACACGTAATCTGATCTCATGAATTATTATTTACATAATTTCAGACCACCTGGCGTGTACTCGTATAGCAAAGACCCTCAGAAGTGAATCATCTCGACTACCTGACTACTATAACGAAGCATAAAAGAGGTTCCATGATGGTGTAGCTTGGGGTCATTGGTCGTCTTGAGAGATATGGTCAGTGGCATGTATTCTTGTAAATCATTTACCATATACTTTACAAATTCTGTTCCCTGGTGAACGTTTTCCATTCTAAGATGAAAACGATTCTGTACACTTGGTTCACTGATTTCATACATGTCTAAATGACTAAAATGTTGAGAAGGAACACCTTCCGTAGTGTCTTCGGTCTCAAATACTCAAAATCAGTGTCCGGTTTTCTTCTATACTCGTACTACTTGAACTTGAGACAGTTATGCAGGAGGAATATTTACAAATTACCTTTAACTTTATGATCAATCGATATTTATCGATCTCATATCGTATATAAGTTGTAATTCGGGCAAATAGTGGCTAAACTTCCAAATTAAAAAGTATTCTCATAATGACCAAAAAATGTAATTAAAGGAATATTTTGATAACGTTAGTCATTGAATGCATCTTTATTTTTGAGCGGTGAACCTTTATTCAAAAAATGTGAATAAAAATATTTAAAAAATTAATTTATTACCTTATGCATTTGCATTTATATATTTCTTACAAAAATAATTTTATTAAAATTAATTTTATAAAATTATTTTTGTAAGAAAATTTATTAAAATTTTTTTTTATTAAAATTTTTTTGTTTAAGCTAATTTTAAATATAATTTTTTTTAAAAACTCATTGAAAATAATTATAAATTAACATAGGAATAGACATGTGTGTGTGTGATTCTCAACATAAATCTTTAATTTTTCTAACAGTAGCCATATGTTTGTCTCACAAACTTTTTTTTATTCGTAAAATTGATAATTCATTAAAAAGTAAGAGAATTATTTTCAAAAGAAAAAATTCATTGTAGAATTTTTTATCGCTTATATGATAATCATAAATCGGGGTGAATGGCACGTTGGAAATGGTAATCGATATCTCTCCTAAGAAAAAGCCAGAAGTCATCTAAACCTATCGATAAATGGAATTGTATTGTACTCTGTTGTTTGTTCAAAACTAGCATGTCACGGAAATATTGGTCATTTAGCAGTCCCCACTTTTCACTTAAGCCTTTAAAAGATTATCTGAAAAACCAGATTAAGAAAAAATACGAGAGGATGGCTTGTCCTTTTAATAAATACATGGCCACACAAACACTAAATACCTGATGTCAGTTTCGATTTTTCAATAGAATTTGTTTGTTAATTTAGATAAATAATTCCATTGTTTGCTCAATGTAGAGTTTTTTTTAGCTATGTTGTCGAAGCTTTTCAGAATGGAAAAAGCAGTCGAATAAGTAATAAATATTTCATCTATTTGATTTTATGTATTCTTTCTGACAGCTTAGCAACAGTCAAAATTTGTCCCTTAATTCCATCTAGAAAAGAGTTATTCAGTCTTTTTATCATACAACTAGAGTAAAAAATGTAATTATGGTTATAAATTTAAACTTATATTCAAATTTTATGCCTGTTTGATGACTATTTTAAAATTGTGTGTGTGTGTGTGTAGCTGTTTTAAATTGTATTATTTCTGCATATAATATCTATTAATATTATTTGTAATCTTATAATAAGTCATACATATCAAAAAAAATTTATATACAAAAGTAACCAATGTTTATGCATGGGATAATGAGTATGGAAGTTACTTATGAATAAAACAGATTATTATACACGTTAAAAAAGTAAATGTGAGTGTGTATACCTAAGAGTATTAAGTTGTTTACTAATAACTAGTTCAGAAAATTTGCAATATATTAAAAAATAGTCTCAAATATATATATATATATATATATATATATATATATATATATATATATGTGTGTGTGTGTGTGTGTGTGTGTGTGTGTGTGTGTGTGTGTTTGTTCATGTTCGTTCCATTTTCTTAAGATGAACACAAATAAGTAATGAATAGGAAAATGCCTTCTATAATAAAAATTTTAATATGATAAAATAATTTAGTTCAAAATTTGTAAAATAAATGTTTCTGGATATTTTACAAAATGACAAAAAATGACAGCTGAATAATTAGCTGTCATTTTTTTATCTTTATAATTTTTAATGACAGTTGATAAAAGTTTCGGGCAGTATTTTTGCAAAGCCACGTTCTATGAAATTTGGAATTTTATTCCAGATAATAGTAATTTTTAAATTCCTCATTTACATAGATATCTTAAGCTTTCCAGCTTAGATTTTTATCCACATATGCAATAACAAAATATATCCATATCTAGGAAAGAGGAGGGAAAATTCTTTTAACAAATTAAAATTAGTGATGCTACTTGGATGATGGAGGTAAATTTGCTCTATCAAAATGTGATAAAGTGGCTATAAGAGTAAATCGAATAATTTTGAATAATCGTGTATTTCCTTAATTGTGTACAAGAATTAAAAACTTACTCTATGTAATAGTTTCACTCAATTTTAAATAATTGAAACAAAATAAAAGCTAACTACTTTTTTTGTATATTAAACCTCAAAAATTACTGAAAAGAAATGATATATATATCGTTGATCTGGATGTTCTAAGATATTTATCTCAAAAGTAATTCCTCATACTAAAATAAAATATAAATAATAAATAGTTTTTTTTGAAAAAAAAGAGTTCTCTAAGCATTTTTAATTATTTTAATTTATGCATTAAACGCACACACACAACTATCTACATTCTTGAACTATTTTTTTAATCCTTAAATCCTTTTGTTGATGATTCCAGTCATTATTTACAAATTAAAATTTCAAGAAAAACTGTTCCATACAAGAACAATTGACCAAAATTGTTTCTGTCACGAATGCTTTTTGTTTGTTTCTGTTCTAATGGTTCCTTTTCTGCCTCGAAATCCATGATTAATACCAATGATTGACAGAGTGCAAAATGGCATGACGTATTGTCGGTTAAAAAATAACACTTTATGACAATTTACCAAAGTATAAAAAAAGGATTGTATTGTTTTAAATGCTCATGTACCTGTCGGCCTTCCCTTTACAAAAAACAGAGTGCGAACTCTCAGATCATACTATGATAAACACATTTAAAACAATACACCATCGCACATAACTTTATATAAATAATATTAATTGAGTTGGTTAAAATTATTTTTTGTAGGAAAATGATTCTTTATAATTGTTCAGTATCTAAATGAAACGGAGGTAACTGCATTTTTTTTTTTTTAACATGCTTCATAATTCATTATCCTAATAAACATATTTAGGGATCTTTTTATGCTTCTACTTTAAATTTTATACATATCAAACAAAAAATTACTTTTCTTACTCTGAGGTTTTTTAGTTTTAAATTTATTTATCCAAATATTTTATGTTTAAAGAGTCCCAGTAATTATATTCATTAAATTATAGCTAAAATTATCAATTACAATTTTTTTTTAAATTTTTTCTACTGTGAATGTGAAATTACTATTTTTTCTAAATATTACAATTTGGAATACAAACCAGAACTTTATTTAGTGATAACTGAATCTGATGATTCTCAACAAAAAACACATACAGCAGTAATCATAACAACCTACACCCTACACATACAACTATTTCTTTTACATTCCTTTTTGGAAATCTCCCCTCCTGTGGAAATGAATAATTTTTCCTCTTTTTAAAAAACGTCCTCTATAAAAAGAGTTTGTCATTACAATGATTAATCTACATGAAATTTTGCCGAATACAACCTTTTTAAATTTGATGTGTTAAAATGATTCTTTTACTCCTGAATGTTAAAGTTTAAGAGAGTAACTCGATCATTTGTTTGATACTTAAAAGCTGGCTATTTTCTCTTGTAACAGAGATTTATCTCTTAAAAAGTAAAAGAAATGTCAGAGTTCTTGTGGAATATGGAAAAGAATAAAAAAAAAATTTTTGTCTGATTGCACTCATCATATAAACAAACTTGGTAAGACTGAAAATTTTGGCTAAGAATCAAACAAAGTAATCAAAAATTATCTCACACCAGAATGAATGATAAAACAGCAAGCACGTGTATATCTAAACTTGGTTCGAAATCTAGATCAGGATTAAGTTTCTAACAATATTACATGATGTAAATCAATATCATTTCAACAATGCAATCAAATTCGATTAATTGAAAATACTTCAAAGTTTTGTTTTATCATTACTGGCAATATAATGAGATTCAGCAAGCCCTTCCTTGTTGATAGAATAATGTGCTTTGAAACGGAACACAGTGGTTTCAATCCCTGTGGTGATTGTTCACAGAAAGATAGTTGTGTTTCACATCTATTACGATAAGTGCTTGGGAGATTTTTAGATGGTAATGTAGTTTACCTGGGAGATTCATTTTCCGGCTTCCAGTTATTGCCAAAGTATATATAGCAGTAGATGATGTACCTCGGGGCTGTTTGTAGTGCTAGCATAGACGGCACGTTTTCGATTGGCGATAGAAAAAAATGTAGGAACGTATGACTGGTTGGTTGTTCAGTGTGAAGGTAATTCGTACTAGAGGGGTGCGAGAGTGAAATTCATTACAACCCCAAACCAGGACATCGTATGCCAGACCAGTATGTCAATGCATAAAGCAACAGTTCAGCAGTCTCTCACCACGGTGTCTCAAGACTTAAATCCGACCATGGTAATATTGCACGCAGAATCAGGATTCATCAGTATGTCATTCTATTTCGTTGTTATTGTCCGTCATTCATCATACCATTAACGATGCAAACGCTTATGATTTTAAGTCAAGGGAAAACGAAACACTAGAAGCCTTGTGCACATTCCACTCAGTTACAAATGACCTCGAATGATTCGAGTGGACAACGAACTATGCTGACTAAATCTGTTGTGTTATGATTCGTGATGTGACTCAGCTGTTCCTCGCAGTCATGTGCACAGTAACACTATCATCACATGCAGTGGTGAAACGAGATGGATGAGATCATTTCCGTCTGTCCGGCTTCACTCTTGGATTATAGACCCACATTACAGTTGCTTGGTTACATCCAACACGATCATCGATTTCTCAGGAAGATATTTCACAACCCTAGAAAGTTGCTATTCTGCCGAAGAGCTCGGAAACTGGCTAGAAAGACGCTCGATGTGTTCGACAAGGCTTAGTAAAACAGCTCGCACAAAAAAATGCACGAAAAAGCAATTGCCACACTTCAAATTGACATTATCTTCCCTCATTATATGCCACTTCCATATGCAACTGTCTGTGATGTAAGTATAAGCTGCAATGTTAATTATTTACACATATTTCATAGTCTTAAACTCATGATTAAATTCAAAATGATTTGCATGCTTCTTTCACGATGTTGCATTATAGGTTGCCTGAAGTTAGTGTGTGTATACAATACTTTATTTAAGCTATCTGAACAACATAAATTATATAGTCATGATACATTATAAAAACTGCATTAATTGTATTAACCCCTTGTTCTCAAAAAATAAATTTTAAAATTAGAATACTTGCTTTAAAAATCAATTAACTTTGAAATAGAAAAGTTTTAAAAATCACAATATTAAAGAATTTTCTTTCAAAGAGTTAGTGTCTTAACTAAATTAGTTTCTTCGAAGTAAAAATTAAATTTTCATTACGTGAGAAGGAAAAAGTTAAAAAAAAAAAAAAAAAAAAAATACATCAGCTAAAATTCTATTACTAATGTTATAAACTTTTGTGGTATAATCTTTGATTAAAAACATGAAATTTAGAAACAGTTGTTTACAAATTTTAACGGATTTTCCTCAACTGAACTTTTAGAATGTAGTAAGAAAATAGGAAATCACCAACTTCCATATAAAAAATATTTAAGCCTATAATTTATATTATCAGTGACATGTTACGCAATCAGGGCATATCAACTGCCTGAACTTGATCTTACGGTGTGCTCTTAATTACTTCTAAAACATTATACAATACATAGTAAGAAGTTCACTTAGTATTTGCTAAATCCTCTACTTACAAAATTTAAATTAATCATTTCATAAGAGTTATTATCAAATCATTCTGTCCTGAAGGCAGTTATTGTATTTATTTGAAAACCAAAATTTTCCCTTAAGGATATTTCTATGCGAAAGTAAACTCTTTTGAATTCTTTCATTCTTATTCAAATGGCTAATGCTACGAAACGAACTTGAATAAACTAAGGCTAATTAAATTTTATGGTTAAATAACGTTTTAAATTAAATGTTTAAAATTTCTTTGCTCAACGAATTACTTTACATACCTCGTATTTGCTATGCCAAATACTCTTCAGAATCAGAATTCGCACATTAATTTTTTGATTTTCTAATTATGTAGAAAATTATGATCTGGGGATTAAAAAGAATAGTCTGGAAACACAAGTAATATATTTTGGTTTAATGAGGTAAAACATCTGGCCATTATAAAAGCTCTTTAAATTAAATTTAAAAGGAGTTAGATTTTTATTTAAAGTGAATTAATGTTTTAGTTAAATTAGTTTCTCCGAAATAAGAATAAAAGCTTATAGGATCTTTTTAAATTGAATTTTTTTTTCGTTTTTCATCATAAGAATTAATTATAAGAAGTGTAATACTTACTTTTAAAAATCTATAATACCTCATAAAAATAAATAGAGTTATTTATAGCTCATTAAATGCTTAATAGGGCAAACTTAAAACATGCTTTATATTGTAATCAACATCACAATTCTGATTTCATTTTTATTCATTATTTTCCTTTTAAAATTCTAAGGACAGAAAATAAAGGCATTCATGCTCAATATCGAATATATAAGCCTTGAATTTTTATTATTACATAATGATTCAATTTTCTCATAAAATAAATTATAATCACAAAATAAGTGTCATTGTACGTGTGGGCTTTGAGTGTCATTTATATAAAAAAGTATTTTTTCATAAGGATATCAAGAGTTCGGAGAAAGACATTTTTATCTTTAATTTCTTATTTTGGAGATGAAAAACTACATTGTAAATTTGTTGAAATAGCCTAAAGATAACATTTTTATATACATAAATAGAAATGAACCGTGGTGAAACGAATAGTTAATTTTTACTGCGAACTAAAGTATCCTGAATTTGAGAGACTCCTGAAAAGATTCTCAAAATACTCAGCCTAGCATCAGTTTTTCTTGCTTCACATCTGCATTCAAATTTCAAAGTAATGTGATCCCTCTAATCTCAGTCAGATTCTTAGTTAAGAAGCTGTTTAAATTCACAACCCTCAAGAAAGGTTAAAAGAAATTTTCAAATTCAGCTTTTCCTTCAATATATATTAAGGCAGTCTGGAAAAGTTCATCACAGGACTGACTACCTTTGAAACATCATTTATTCTTTTTTAATGCCCATATAATGTACACAACATATACCTTAAAGGATTGCGTTTTGTTGACAGTCATGTTCAAGAATAACATTCAAGAAGTCCACAAATGTTCAAGAGCTCACTTAAAATGAAGTGTGGTCGTACACTAAGCAAATATCATCATAAATTTTTCTCGTTCCGTTTTAACCGAATCCTGTTTCCGACTCTCCATTCCAAAAAGTGTTGTCCACGGTCCTAAGGCTGAGGATGAACCTGTAAATATCCAAGCTCTAGAAGGGTGTTGAACTCAAAAGTTGTTTTAAAAAAAAACAGAAACTACATCATATATTAATAATGAAAGTTATATGCATATAATTAGATTTCTCTAAGTGCATTTATAGTGTGAGACAACAAAGAGAAATGCAATTACTAAAAACTTTTTTTGCACATAAAATACATGAGAGCAAGTCCACATATTCCATGGGAGGAAGTCCACATGAGAGGAAGTACGCATGGAGGAAGTTCAACATAACTTATACAGATTTAAATTAATTTCATTTGGTTGATGTAATAAAAAAATGTTTCATACATTGGGGATCAAAGCTAAATTCTTTTTAAGTATAAATATAAATGAATTTAATTAGTGTGCATTTTGGTGAGTCTAGTTACAATTATTGGGACTATAATAGTAATAACATATAATGTACTTCATTATCTTATTTGAATGGTCTCTAATAAAAATCTAAGTTTAATCTCAAGCTATTGCTTGTCTCCTAATATTCGTAAAAGATTGTGAGAGCTCATGTTCAGTTCAAGTTTCCTAGATGAGGAAGGAATTTTTCTATGTTCAAATATAAATTAATAACATCAATTCATTTTATTAGAAGCTGATCAAATTGCCGATTAGACGAGCATGTTTTCATATTATACAGTGGACTGTGGACCGAGAAGAAAGGCGCTTCTTGAGTATCAAGAGCAAGCATCTGCTATTCCTCTTAAATTGACTAGCAGAAAAAAAGAAGAAGAAATATGTTATATGGAGTCTGTTAGGTCATTAGATTGTGACTGAAAGTTTAATGTCTGTTGGCACACGTTCAAGTCCATTAGGGTCTTCATTACATTGGTTATGCGACATTGAGAGGCTATATATCGGATTCAAAACTGGAGATGTTGGATAGGGGGATATCTGATGGAGATCTTATGTTGTTTCTTGCTTATCCTTCTAAACAATGCACACTTTCAATTTCAAATGTGTTTTTCACAAGATGCATTCCAATGAATACTCCTTTTGACAATATTCCACATTATAAGAAAGTAATCAATAATGACTGTAGCGCAAAGTAGGACATGTGGTCTCGGTATATCGACTACTTACCTTTATGTCATCAAACTGCGATCTGAATTATAGAAAGGTACATCCCCCGTGCTGATTCCAATTCAACTGTCATCCCTAATGTGACTTTTTCCGAATGAATTTGGCAGTATTTTGACTGCTCATTTCTTTTTACATTAACATTCATCACGTTTCACATTATAAACTGAATCTAAATTCAGCTGTAAACAGTAGTTTGACTCTAATTACTTTACATCCACTCTTGATGTTCAACAAGCCATTCATTAATGTGCATGGAACTTTGACTAATTTGGTATACATGCATAAATATTACTCTTAAAAAACTGTTTAAGTTAGTTGGTTTGAGTTTATTCATAGGGTTGTTTAAAGAAAATGTTTTTGTAACTAAATTGTGTTGCTTGTTCTATCTTTACGAGTGATTAACCCAAAATATCAATCATCATTTTCTGTATCAGCACTAGGGAACCTTGATCAGATTGATGTTGGTTTTTTGTATTATTTTTTGTATCGTATAGTTTGAAGACGATTCCATAGCCTTAAAAGAACATTCATTGCCACTTCAACAACAACCGTTAAAATTTTTTATATTTACCCTGGTTCGTCTTCCGATAATATGCTAAACCATGGATTCCAATAAATGACTTTGTTCTGACATTTTCACGTTGCTTTTTCTCGACAAAATTGCTGGAGAGTTAGATTTCACAAAGATTACAGAGAGAAAGAACTTTCTTTGTTATCACTCCCTATTTCACTCTCTATTCATTTTCCGATTTTTGACATTATGAACATGAATTTTTTTTTTCTATTTCCTAATTAAATTACACTAAGTTTGTTTTACTAAGTATTTATAATTGGTGTAAGCGTTCATGCAGTTGTGTTAAAACCATTCATTTTCATAATTTTTAGAGTAGTGTATATTGGATACATATATTTTTTGAAGAATATATTTCTGAAAAAAAAGAGGTTAATAACTATAATGTTTGAATATGGGTTTGTAATAAAAGAGATGTTCTAAGTAGATAAATTTTTATTCTAGACATTTTGAAAAATAAATTTTTTTTATCTTTTCCGGGCATTTTGCATATTTTCTATTCTTTTCTATTAAAATACTTTAATAGAATAGAATACAATGTTTTAATTAGTCCTTTCAATGACTTTAACACTCAAAAGCAAACTTTTAGATGAAAATAAATAATAGACATGAATTTCATGCTTTTCTTCCCGGAATCATTTCATAAATTTATCTATCACTGAGATTTTATCTTGTCAAAAACATTTACATATTTTTATTTAATTTTTAGATAATTATGCTGTAGTATTAAAATTCTTATACAACATCATTTACACGTTTTACACTGATTATAAGTAAGTTGAGATATATAGCTTAAATGGAAATATTAAGGTTTATATACTTATCCTATATATATGTGTGTGTTTATAAATTTTAACTTTTTATACAGTAAAATTTAAAATTCATTAAAAATGGGTCAAAATAAATAACTAAACTGTTTTAAAAATAATGTTTAGTCAGTTGCTACGAAATATTTGAAAGGAATGAATTGCAAGATATTTTTATGTGTATAAATATTAATTTATAGGAAAATTATATATATATACACATGGAGTCATTAGCCGTAAACAAATATATTTACATCTCATACATTACCTACTTCCAATATTTGGGAAACGGAAATAAGCTGGTATTTCAGAGACAATTAATAATACGTCATAATATATAAACCAGGTGGGCCGTCTGAATGTCGAAACGAATTTCCATCGTCAGATTTCAATATTTACCAAAAATTACAAATAATTTGCTAAACATGTTATTCTTTTCAAAATCTTTGATTTCCTATGTCTATGGATTCCTTGAGTAAACAAAAGAAATTTATAGATTCTGATTTTGCATTTCGAACGAAACCATAAAATTGTGTGCTTTTCCAATATTAAAATTGTAAAATATTACGAAATTTACTTTGTCTTTCTTAAGAATCTTACACAGCACTTTATATATATATAGATAATATAACTAACTTTTGTTTTATATATGTAAGAAACCAAAAAAAAAAGTGTGAAAAGACTCCGTTTTTAAATTTTAACATCTATATAACTTATAAAGTACAAATAATAATTATAAATTATTTTCTCAAAGTGATACAAAAAACTTTACTTGAAATCATTTAACTTGTGTGTCATACCAGAAAAGAAACAAGTTAAAAAATAAATTTGTCAAAATAAGGCTTATTAGATCGAGATTGTTTACATTATATTACGTATCTATGTGAAAACATAAGAACAAGTTTCGTCTAATAGAAAAACTTGCACACAAAATTGAATTTTTTTAAAACTGAAATTCGATTGAAACTATATTTAATTTTACTTTTATTTAACAAAACAAACTTTTTTCATCTTTTAGTAAATAAATTCTGGTTTTTAAAGTTAATAAATGAGCTTCTATATTATCAGAATTTAAAATATATATTTCTATTTTTTCATAAACACAAAAAATAATGATTTCCAAATTATAGTCGTTATGGTGAAGCTTTCTTTCCATTTTCATTAAATATCTTCGCTTTTTTTCTTTTTAAACTTTTTTTTATCTTACATTTAAACGAAACAATTTAAACATGAAACTAATGTAATTCCAAAAATAGAAACATTGTAAAATGAGTTATTTTCAGTTTGACAAAACACATTGGATAATATTAACAAATCATTTGGGATAAAAACAACAATAAGAACAAGAAAACAGGACTCAGAGTACGTAAAAAATAAATAAATCACTCCAACCAGACGAATAAAACAAGCTTCACTGGGCACGTAAGTTGTACTTAAGACAATGTCTGTGAGGACTTTCTCTTAAGCTTTTAAAGGAAGTTAGGAAAACGATGTCATTTGCTTCATATTCTCATGATGTGCATCCTGCATTTCATGTTATAAACAGAAATTAACTATTTTCATACTCTCGTTACAAAGAAGATTAAACTTTAGTAATACAGGTTTAACCTAAATCGAAGGTAATAAGACCTATTTAAAAGTTAGTTAAATGTTCCTTCATATGGAATATTAGTTTCAATGAAATAGATATTTATATTTTATAAGGATTGGAACTGTATATTTTCCGATGTACATAATAGATGAATATAAATTATTATTTTTTCTTTAAGGTGTGTGTATGTCTTCAGCTATCAGAATAAAGATGTGTAAGAATTAATGCCGGCTTTTTAAATAGGAATAGCGCTTTAAATTCGTTTTAATAGGGAATTTGTAGTTTAAATACTTAGGAATTCTGATTAGACAAGTCAGTAGTAACTTGAAAATTGAAATAAATAATAGAATTTTCGCTTCGAACAGAAGCTACTACGGCCTCCGAAAACAATTCATTTCAAAATTTTTATCAGTGTAAAGACAAAATTAAGCATTTATAAAACTTTAATCCGACTCGTTGTTACGTATGGACGTGAATGTTGGACTCTCAACAAAATAGAGGAAGAAAAACAATTAATTTTTGATTGAAAAATCCTCAGAAAATGTTTTGGACCTGTTAAAGAGGGTAACATATGCAGAATCCTGTATAACGATGAGATCTACAAAAAATATTATAAATTTGGTGGGACTGAAAAAGAGTCAAAGTGTTCACGCATTAGATGGCTGGGCTATCTCTACAGAAAGTCTGATGCTGAGCCTACTTAAAAGAAGACCTCAAAGATCAAAGGAACGAGAAGAAGGGGGCGAACACCCACAAGATGGCAAGATGATGTTGAAAAAAACCTCAAGATAATAAGAGTCAACCGATAGCGGGCCGTCGTCTCTGATAGGGTCAGATGGAGCAGGATCTGTGAATCAACCTTTGCTTTCAAATTTCTGTTGTGCTTGTGAAGAAGAAAAGGGAATTAGTATTAAAAAAAAAAAAAGTTCAAATTTTGATCAAAATATGGCTGAAAATTTTGAGCATATATTTAGCTATAAAAATCAGTTTATATGCATATTTAATCTCAATATTTGCATTCTGGGAAATGCAATTCCTAAGCAATATTTTTTATTTTTAGTTAAATTTAAAATGCATGCATGCACACTGGGAAGAGTTTAATGAAACATTTATTAAACATTGTGCTGTATTATTTTGAGAAAAGAACTTTTATAAATAGTATAATTAAACTATACGTAGTATCAAAAAAACAAACATAGTTTTTCCGTGTCTTCACCGTAACCTAGTAGAAGAGCCGCTCTCTTCAGAGTAAAGGTTCCCAGGTTCAATCCCAGTCACTGTTTAACAAAGAGGATGGACGCTGGCTTCTGTATGCACGTATATCTGCGTTAAGTGATTGGAAGTTTTCCATGTTTTCCCTCTCGAAACATGCGATTATGAACCATTATCGATAAAAAGTTCTCCTGGAAAGCAAATTATGCAATGTATATTAAAATGTCTTACAACAGCCCTCGTCTGTTCAGCTATCTACTACTCAGTCTCAAAGCTGCTAGTTTGAGCTTACTGTGGACTTGGTATCATGCTCTTCTAAATGGATGTGTCGCGGTTTGATCACACCCACTGTTGATCAGCGGGAAATCCTGTTTTCATTTCTGATTTTTGCGTGCATATCTGTCTTGGTAAATATTAGGGAGTTTTCTTGGTTTTCTGCTTTGCTACACTTGAATAGGCTCTTACTTTCTATGAAAGGTTTATAAGGTGAGTAAAACGAGATGGTTGTTAAAATACCTTGTAACGCCTTTTAGATATGCCAGCTGCGAGTAGTCGAAACATGTAATATACTCTTTTATGGCCGCTCTATAAATAAAATTTCCCATCCATTATATTGCTCTTGAATTAAAGTATATAATTATAATATTTCATTCAAGAAGTATATAAAATTTCGTGAGCACTCAGTTCTAATCCAAACGGAATCATGGTTAATGTTGAAAAAAAAAATAATATATAGGAAACAAAAAATATTTCACGCTAATAAATAAAATTCCGCTTTGTACTGAAAAATATGAAACTAAGCCAACTTTTTCATTGAAATTAACAACAAAAGATTATTGATAGTAAATTATCATAATCGATTCAATGTACAAGTAGCTCATAGAACAAAAGCCCTTCAGTTTCAAGCTTGTTTTTGAACCTTACAAACAACTAGGGAATATTACGTAATATGTTTCACTTATATTTTATAAGTTTAAGAAAATCTTTTATATAACTTTTTCCCTTTCTTAATAATACAGAAATTAATCACTTGTTGTAAATGCGGCTATAGTAATCGCAATTAAATCTTAGGTTTAATCTTAGATATCGGAATATTAGAAGAATTTGAAAGGCACCCACAAAATTGCTGTAAAAATATTAAGTGAGCACTCTTATTATCATGATATAATTTTAATCATAAATATTCAGATTGTGTTTTAGACGATATCTTTAATTTTTTTGCATTCCATTATCATATATGTAAATACAGAAATTCTCTTTGAAATTTTGAATCATGTTAAAACTAAATTTTCATTTGCTAAGCTTAAATATGAAAGCACAATTCGAATGAAATACAAAACTGACATAAGCATATTTCACTTTGAAATTTAAAAACATTTTAACTAGAAAAGAATTTCATTTGCTGTCTGGTACATAATTTTAATGGGAAAATTTAGATGTATTTATAGTATATATAATACATTGAAAGCAAAACATATGTGTGTGTGTGTGTGTGGCTCGTCATAAGGGTTTTTTTTTTTAAATTTAAATTTGGTATTTTTAATACATTTTCCTTTAAATTTCCTAATTTGATGTCATTAACTTTCCCTTATATGAATTCGATGTTTTATATTGTCATTTTTTTTGTCTTGTGTCAGCTAGGCTGACAATATGGGGTGCGGTGCTCCACTTTTTTTCATACTGAATCATATTTGGTGTGGAGTCCGACTGCTTCAGTACATACATGCCATAGGGACCCGTTTATAGGGTAGGCAACCATTCACACCTCGTTCATACGCAGAAAGGACAAAGACAGGATAGATAGAGAAAGAAAGTACATCCATGTCCGAACCGGGATTCGAACCCAGGACCTCCCTATCCGCAGTCAGACACTCTGACCACTAGACAGGGCAGTCGACTTTATATTATTATAGATATATAAAATAGGGCTGCTTATGCAATACAATAAATTTACGACAAATTAGAGTACACTCTATATCTGCTGATTTTAAAGTACCTTAAACGGTGCAATTTGAACTAACGTTTAAGAGTCTTTTTGACAGCAGAAAAATCCATTTCCAGTTATAATCCATATACACATAGATAAATTGTGGATTGCACACGGAAAGTGGATGCGAAAAGAAAAACGTCACCTGTGAAGAAATATCACACACATAGTGAAGCATTATATGCAAATTACAGGAAAGCATTTGATGACGTCCAGCGAAAGCACAATGATGAGGGTGTAAGAAAGAAGTATATAAGGAACTGTGGCAAAGATGGAAACGTGTTCACAACCGGTCCGTACGGCGCTCAGTCCCACGACTGCATTGGTGTGATTCAGAGGATACATGTTAGAATTTTCGAACGCCTGGAATGCGAGTGTACTTAGTTGACAATTTCCGAGGAACTCTGAATCATTTAAAGTGTTATATTTAGACTATGGCAATAACTCCAAGATGATGGAAATGTCAGTATACATTATAGTAAGGGTCCCCCTGAATGACAACGCCGAATGACGACCTGCATTTGGCAGTTACAAGTAAAAGAAACAGAAGGAGTACAGCAATAGAGCTATCGCGTCATCTATCGTCAGCCACGTGTATGATCGTTTCAAGGCAAATCATGTAAAGGCATTTGGGATAATACGGTCTATATAATTGCATGACTGTCACATGTGTTCCGCTTTCGGCAACGTATTGGCGCCATATAGGAGATGTCTGGAATAGAGAACAGGCAATATAGATACTGTCACAGTGAGCTTGTTTTATATTCTCTGACTAATCGAGGTTTAGCTTGTAGTCCGATTCATGTCGGATGCTCATGCAGAGAACGCCAGATATCCAGTACCACTAAGACAACATTAATGAACGCCAATGCTAAGGTGAAGCAGGATTGCTTGTTTCGGAGGGCATTGTACTGGGCTCCAGAACAGATCGGCATGTTAAAATTGTAGCCATGAAAGGCCAAATTTATCGAGACATCATTCTAGAATATGTCTGTTTACTTAGGAGTGATATGAGGGCCAAATTTGTGCTTATGGATAACAACGGCCGTCTTCACGGTTCGAATAATACCCTACAATCGGAAGATACCACTCGTATGGAATGGCCAGCATGCTTACCGGACTTGAATCCGATAGAGCATGTGTGGGACATGCTTGACCGACAAATAGCAGCCCGTCAAATACCTTCTACATGTGTAACAGACCTTCGGAGGGCATTGCTTGCTGAGGGAAATTTCTGCCTCAAGTTCAGTTAGAAAATGTGATCGTCAGCATGATTCGGCGTTGTATGGACTGCAGTTTCTCGCATTGGAGACATACTGTTTCAATCATCATACCAAAAACATACTGTTCAGTTGTTATACAGACAATATGTGGTGGAAATGTTCCAGAGAGCTATAATCGTGGTTTATGTGCCTGGTATCATGAATACACCATCTCTTCTGTTCCTCCTATGTTCAATATATAGGCTTTATGAAAAAACCATGTTCGTTTTGTTTCGCGAACCATGACTTACTTCTGCTGAAAAACACGTACCTAACTTTCCACAAAAGATAGCCATTTTAAAAAATAATGAGTTACTATTTTTTAACCATATTTATTATCTATTTACCTTGATCTAAATGGTGTTTTACACCAAGAAATATGGTCTAATGCATAAATTTGTAAAGAACCAATCATATGTGATGTGAAACTTGGAAGTTCCCTTTAGTTACGAAGCTAATAAATATTGAATTCAAAACTATTTTTATCTGGGTTCCAATGGATTTCCTATGAGCAGCATATTGGAAAAACTGAAAACACTTTCGCTGCAATGGACATAAACAATACTTACTGAAAAATTGAAAAATTAATAAATATTGTTAATATTTAAAAACATTTACTCTTTAAGAATTTAGGATGTAGTAGGAATCCAATGCCGTAAGCAGAGGCCAACAACTTGATCCAAGTTCTATTAAGTTCAGGTAATCGTTTTTAATGCAACCCTAGACAAAAATGTGTGCGAAACACAATAAGAATAATAATGGATAATATGAATTTTCTATGGATTAAAGAATCGTCTTTGGTTCAGTAAAATATAAAACGGGATTTTTTTTTCAATCTTAATAATAGCTTTTCACAAACAGAAAAACTAGACATTTAATATTTACAAAATAGTTTTGTTTTCTGTATTCACACAAATTACTTATAATTTTTTGTGTAAGCAATATTGTTTCAAAACTAACTACAAAAGTGGCTAATTATTATCATTTCCCTTTGTACGTTTTTTAACAAGTATTAACTTGCACTTAACTAAATTTATTTATTTAATGCAACAAAAGTTTGTTTTTCCATACACTTTAATGATTACAAATTGAAAAACTGACTAAATTTAGTTTGGAAACGTATTTATTTTTTAAATATATTGTTTCTAAAATGTCACTCTCTCCCATAAAAAAAAGCTTTTACTTTTCTATTTAAAGGGCATTGACATTATTTTCATTGATTCAAAACCCTACAACTTCTGATAACTAATAATACTAAAATCATTATATAAACGAGCTCTACACGAATTCAATGTACAATAATTAATAGGATAGCGTGCTATATAATTTTCAATGATGAAATTACAGTTCAGAGAGATTTATTTTGATGCAATTTGATACTGTAGTCGATATACTTGGAAATTTAATACCCCAAAGTGAGAAAACGCGACTCTTAAACGTAACCACGAAATTTAAATTGACTTCAAGCATATGCAAAATTCTCATTGGCTACTGATCATGACGTAGGGTGACACGTCATTGACGTAAATAGTTGTCAGGGAGATTTCATAAACCTTATGATTACCCTTTTACATATTTTGTGTTTCAAAACATTGCGTGCAATTCTAAATAAGTAGCATTAAGTTTCCAAAAAAAATTAGAGAAATAAAAAAAAAATCAATAAGAAATATTTTGGTACCATATGATTACTGAAACTAACTATCCAATCTATTATTATCCCACATGAAAATATCTTTTTTATAAAAATATAATTTTTTTTTATTTTCTTATATATACATAATTTTAATCTTTTTATCTTAATCAAATTATAGGGTCATTCAAATATTCCAGATTATTTAATAGAAGTCACACAGATGAGAAAACCAATGTCAAATTATATATTGGATAGATTTCCTATTATTATATGAGTAAATTATTTTCTATTATAATCAATATATAAAAAAAGCAATATATAAAACAATTTTGATTATAATAGGTTATAAAGTGTCACAAAATAATAAAATCGTGCATCTAAAGTTAAGGAGATGTCAGTTCATTGAGCCTATTCTGTTACATCTTACTATATTAGAGATTAAAAAAATAATTCCACAACTGTTTTTATCATTTACTAATATGTGTTTTTGCATTACTTATGTGTAAATTTAACATTGATGAATTATCGAGTTTTTAAAAAATAATTGTTTTATTTAGAAAATTGAAAGATTGCAAAATTTTCTGGAGCTAAATTTGTAAGAAAAACTTCATTGCACATTATGGTTAATATAGTATCTAAAACACCATTCTAAGCATTTCATATCATCCCCAGCTGTTTGCTTTCCGAAAGAACTTTTCAAAAGTAGCGAACTGTATTCACGTGTGACAAGGATAACACAGTTTCAAGGAAATTCCCAAAGCCTACAACTCAAGCTAATGTGCATCCAGAAAGCAGATCTCTAACAGCCATCTTCTGTTATCAAAAATGGCTACAGTAGAATCTCTATTCAGCCGTACAGTTCGTCTGAGATGACATCGATCACGCTCTTGGAAAACTGAACTTGAACCACAGCTAGGTCTTCTATAGTTGGAGCGTGGATTCTGATTCCAACTTTTGAAAACTTGTGATATAAATGTGTTTTTGAGGACCCAATAACAATATCTTTATATTTTTACTCTGTTAAGCGGAAACAAACAATAAACCATTTTTCAAATGGTGAAATATCTGCCATTTTTTCCATTTTACGTCATCGTGAAATGCACGTTTATATTTTACTTATGCTAGTATTCCAACGGAGTGTAACCTATGGCTTAAAGATTGCATACTTCATCCCGAGCAAATATTTAAATAAAATGTCATAAGATTCTAATTCACTGACCAATGCGTGTATATTTCAGTTGTTTCATACTTATACGCTGATGGACAATTTCTAAGGACGGATAACACTATCATCCATACAATCACAAAATGAAGGGAAGCAAAATGTGGAAAATTAGAAAAAGTGTGGGATATAGTAAGAAGTATGCGTATGAAATTTTTTTTCCACGTCTGTTCATCACGTGATAGCGTTCATAAGAGCTTGAAAGGTTTTGACGCGTGTGGACAATTGTTGTTTCAAAGTTTTACAGGTAATATTTAATAGACGAACTTGAAACTTTTGGCATGTCTTCCCGATATCACACAGATGATTTTATGCGTGGCCGAATTATTGGAAAGATCGAAGAAGGATGAAAATTAACAGATGTTGCCAGGGAGTTCGACATCGCTCACAGCGTTGTTTCACGGCTGTGGAAGTCCATTTAAAACTACTGGAATGTGTAGTAGGCGGCACGGGGCAGGTCGTGTTAGAAGTACGACGCCTGAAGAAGACAGATATATTGTCCTACCAGCAAAAAAGAACAGGCGCACCACAGCTCATCAGGTGGCAAATCATTTTCTTTCTGCCTCAGGAAAGCAGATCTCCCGAAGAACTGCTGCCAGACGCTTGAGGGGAGGAGGACTATACGCCTGCAGACCTGTTGTGTGTATCCCATTGACCAGACAACATTGTACTGCCCGTTTGCAATGGTGTCGTGAGCATCGCAATTGGACTGAACAGGCCTGGGCATACGTACTATTCTCAGATGAGAGTAGGTTCAGTCTGTCATCGGATTGTAGACGCCAACTGATCTGGCGCAAGAGTGGTGCTGCTTATCGTCTAGAAAATATCCAGGAAAGGGACCGATATCTGACATGCAGGGTCATGGTGTGGGCCGGCATCATGATCAATGGCCGCACGCCCCTACATATGGTTGCGAATAGCTATGACAGGCCAACGATACATTAATGAAGTTCTACTTCCTCATGTTCGTCTTTTCCGTGGTGCTGTCGGTGATAAATTTGTTTTTATGGACGACAACGCAACATGTCATTGAACACTCTCTGTTCAGGATTGTCTAGACAGTGAGGGTATTCAACGCCTCGTATGGCCATTACGTTCTCCAGATCTAAACCCCATATGAAATGTGTGTGATGCTTTGGGAAGGCAAGTTTCTGGTCGAAGCTATCCTCCGACAAACAAGAACACCCTCATCCGTGCATCACAGAGGAATGGAATAAATTGCCTCAACAGCTGCTGGATAATGTTGTGCAAACTATGCTACGACTTGTAGAATGTTGCAGCTCACTCCACGGTGGACATATCCCGTATTGATACCTTTATTCAAGGTGCCTGCTGACTTTTAGATTCATTTTCCATTTTTCCGTATGCAGCATCAAATGAACATTTTTTTCTTTCAGATGTTTCACAGCTTTTGTACTTTCCTGAACAATAAATATTCTTTATTCTAATGCTTGAACAGTGTGGCAACTACATTTTATCCTACTAAGCCTCATGTCTCGCTTAATGTTATGCTACATTGTAATTTGTGATCCGTCCTTAGCAATTGTCCAGCAGTGTATGATTTGCAAATTTTATTGAATAGGCTTTAATATTATAGGTGTATCATATTCCAAAATATCTGTAGTATTTTAAGACATTTTATGTAAAACTTCTAAATAAATTTATACAATTATATCATGTTTAATTCAATTTGTTAATTTAATAAACAATACAAAGTTCGGTAAAATAGTTCGTAGAATAGGAAAATAAATGTTAGATTTTACATTCAGTTTTCCTTTTCTCTCTCATCTTTCTTTCCCCATAAGTAAAATACTATTAAAAATTATTTAGCATGAACAATATTGGACACGTGTGTAAAACTGAACATTTCTTAAATGCTAATCTTACCTTAAATCGCAAAAATTCTGACAAAGAAATTACTTATTTTTTATTTTAAAACTGTATTTTTAAAAACACATTTTCCTTTTTTGCTTGTTATAAGTGAAATGTATTTTATTACTGTTTCTTTTCATAAAATTAAAATCTACATTATTTTCTGATGCTTTTTCTTTTTCTTTCACTCATTTTTTTTTCATTCTCATTGATTATCTTTTCAATCATCTAATTATTTGACACATTTGATACGTCTTATGTTCAAATTACATCGGAATCGATTTTCATTGATCTTGAAATCAAATTTCAGGCGCTAGTGGTTTTCTTTGGCAAAGTTTATAGATGAGAACTCATCTTCACTCAAGTCGTATAGTTATTGGCCTTGATTTTCTTTATTTATGGTGATTCTGTAATAAAATAATTTTATCGTGCATCATAAATATAAATCATAAAATGACTTAGATATAGCTTTTTTCTGCAATATCATATTCCAAGCATAAACTGAAAAATGCATTGTGCCTCGAGTGATTATTTTATAAGGCAATTCCAGGACATGATTACTAGTGGTAAAAGAACCTTCTGACATTTGCTCCTAAAGCTATTGATTATACTCTAATGAATGAGCTGTAAGAAGAGAATAAGATTAGATGGGAGAAAATCCACACAAATTACTTTTAAAAAAAATTCAGAATTTCAACAACAGCAGTACAATTACTTACCCATAATTCAAAAACATTTACGTTTCTTCTCTAAAAATATTATTCTAAAGGTTTCTTAACCATAAGATAAAAAATAAAAATTATTTTTAAAAATCAGATGCTAAAAAATACAAACAAGTGATCAATGAAAATGAGTTTACAAACAAGGGATTGTTCAAAATTATAGTTCGTACGTATGTAGAAGTTAAAATTAATATTGTATCCATGTAATCACATTAGGAGAATCAGCCACTCCACTTTCTGTATATATATATATATATACATACATACATATATGTATATGTATGTATGTATCGTTTGTATAATCTGCTGAATAATGATCAGATATGCTATTTCTATATTATAAATTTATATAATTACAAAAATGTGATTCCTAGTTTTATGAAAATGTTCCAGGTATCAAATTTTGAACGACTATTTGATCATAATGGATACATGCTCATAAACATTCATGTCTGAGGATCTAAACGGCGAAATCATTCATTAGAATTTGCCAAAATATTCCAACTACGGAAATGGGCAAAATAAATGCCAAACTGGTCATGAATGATTTTAGCCTAATTATTAGGAGAGCGAGATTCAATATTGTACACTTATAAGTCGTTAGTAGTAGGCAGAGTAAACCGGTAGGCGGAAGTGCCACGCCCCTTTAGGCGCGCGCAGGAGTCACGTGACAGGATGTGACGTCAGATCACGTGACCATTGAGTGGAGTTGAGTTGTCGTTTTCGTTTTCTTAATGTTTATGCTCGAGTTGAGTTGTTGGTTTCGTTTTTTTAATGTTTTGCTCCAGTTGAGATGTTTTTTATTTAATTTAATGTATCCCACGTTGTTTTCAAAGTTTCTATTTCTGGGAATGGCAGCAATTTTTATTTATATTACATGGTTTTTGTTTTTGCGAATGGCAACATTATTTTATAAATTTTTATATTTCCCACGTGTGTTAAAAGTTTCTATTTCTGGGAATGGCAACGACTTTCACGATATATTTTTTATGTAACGCACGTGTGTTAAAGATTTATATTCCAGAGAATGGGAACAATTTATAAAAACGGGGATTTTTAAACGTGCATTGCAAAGTTTCTGTTTTTGTGAATGGCAACAATGGGTTTTGGGAGACGCAATATGCGCATGCATGTTCGGACAAACCGGATCTTGTTTTCAGTGATCTGATTAGTTGTTAGTGATGTCATTCGCTTGTTGAGTAGTCCTTTTACTGGATCGAATTTTTCTATTGGTCAAATAAAATTGTAGTACTAGGGTTTGGCAACACTAGTCCAGCTTACTTGTACTTTTATCCGGAAAAATTAGTTCAGTGTATACCATTGCTCTATTTTTTTTCTCACGCGTGGAAACTAAGAGAAAAAAGTAAATAATGAAACGTTTTTCCAGAGATTTGTGTAACTTAGAACCTTGAATGAGAAAGAAAGCTGCTCTCGATCAAAAACTCATGATCGAACAAGCTGAACGTGAGATCAAGTCTGCTAAAAGAAAACAGGCCGAACATATGGTTCTTCTTGGAGGAGATTACTTCGCCTATGCAGCATGCTTCAAGAGCCGTACCTATGCTCATATTCGGAAGTTTATTACAGACGCTGAAGGATGTTTACAGCCGACTAAAGATGGAGTGACCATGTCTCCTGCCGTGTGGAACTCACTGGTAAAAGAAATCTGCAAATTCCGAATTAATGGTTCTTCTGATGTTGTGATCATTATGAATAAAGTTATGTGTATCACAACAAGCAATTAATGGCGAATTACTGTTTGTGTTTCAAAAGTTATTTCAACGCAAAAATTTGCAATTCGAGTTCATTTCTAATCATGTTGTTCTAAACAGGTCTCAGTTTTCAAATTTATGTGACAAAATTTCAGTGATTTCAGACCAAATGAAGGAAAGTTTCATCAAAGGTTCTTTACAAGAATATATTTTGTCTGAGATGGAACAATCCAAATTAAATTTTTCTACTCTATCTACACCCGTATATCAGAAATTAGAAATTCTCTTGCTAAATGTATAGCAAATGCTGTGAATTTAAAAATTTCGGAGCTGTGTGCCATTCCTGAAACTACATACTTTATAGACATAACGCAGAGTCGTGCAGAAAAATTCAATGAATATTTTGAGTCGTCTTTATTTCAACTGGACTGGCAGCAAACGGCAAAGGACTTTTTGAAAAAACAAACATACTAATATTGACTTTGAATTTGGACAAGAATTTTTGATGGCTTAAATATAAAGCGTTATTTAAACAAATTGAGAAAATATATGTTTCAGAAGAAGATACTCTGTACAATGAGCTTTTCTTACTTGAATAAATTTGTTTGTTATATTATTTTTTTCTGTTTATTTCACAAAGTTCACATAAGTGTAAAAAAATGTTGTTTCTTATTTTTTATTTTAAATATTTTTCAGAGAAGATGTCTATATAATGGTAAGTAAATTGGTTAATTTTATTCTTAGATTTTAATTTTAGCGCAGAAGTTTCTTGGGGTGATGAGGTATATAAGGCAGTGAATTTTCACAATGATCATTTATTTAGAATGGTGTTGTCAAAAGAGGAGGTCGTTTTCTTTCTCGTTTATATTATTTTAATGTTTGTAATGTATATTTTATCTGAGACTGTGTTTAATGTAGAGTTTCCTCGAGATATATTTGTACGATTTAATAGCTTTTTCAATTCATCTGACAATAACTATGACTGAAAAGAAAATTTCACTCTTTACAAAGATCCTCAAGTACCTGGTAGTTTCGGCGGTATTAACGCTTTATATCGTGCTTTAAAAGGCAAAGTCCAAACTGATAATATTAAGAAATGGCTGCGAACAAAGGATTCGTATACATTACACAAACCTTTAAGGCACAGTTTCAAAAGAAATCGTGTTATAGTAGGTGGTTTGAATGAGCAATTTCAAACGGATTTAGTTGATATGCAATCTCTAGCCAGCTACAATGATAATTATAAATACTTACTTACATGCATCGACGTTTTTTCTAAATATGCATGGGCCATACCACTTAAGAATAAAAATCGGAGAGTATAGTTGCTGCTTTTCAAAAATCTTTTAGATAGGTCTCCAGAAAAGTTACAAAGTGATGACGGATTAGAATTCAAAAATAAACATTTTCAAAACTTTTTGAAGAAAAATAACATTTCTTTCTTTACTACACATAATTCAACCAAGGCCTCCATTGTGGAACGTTTCAATCGGACTCTTAAAACCAAAATGTGGAAATATTTTACTGAAAAGAATACCAAACGTTATATTAATATCATTGATAAGCTGGTTAACAGTTACAATCATACCTGGCATCGTAGTATTCAAATGGAGCCAGCGTCAGTAAATATAGATAATGAAGCCAAGGTTTGGCAAACACTGTACGGTAATTCACTTTTAAATCTAAATTTACCAAAATCACATCTCAAAGTGGGTGATACAGTTCGTATTAGTAAGGAAAAGATGCGTTTTGAGAAAGGATATGAGCAGAATTGGACAAGAGAAATATTCACTATCCATAAAATTTTGAACAGAAAGCCAATAGTATATAAACTCAAAGACTTAGCTGGAGATGTGATCGAAGGTACTTTTTACAAACAAGAACTTCAAAAAATTACAGACTCGGGTTACTATCCGGTAGAAAATGTGCTGAAAACTAGAACGAGAAAAGGTAAAGTGGAATATTTTGTGAAATTTCAAGGTTATCCTGAAAGTTTTAATACTTGGGTTCGAAACGTGAAACATATATAAATAGAAGTTATTTAAATTTCATTTTAGAACAGACAATCATTTAAAAGAAAAAATGTCGTTTTACATCACTCTGATCAGTGACAGTTCTAGTGATTTTTATCCAGATAACAAAATTTCACAATTTACCACACAACTTCCTTCTTCTATTGAACTAACTAGCGGTGCTTGGGAAGTAGCATTAATCGATATTATTTATCCTCATACCTGGTACAATATACGAAAAGACAATAATTTGTTTGGATTTGATTTAGGAGATGGAAAGTTAGAAGGAAGAAGACTTCCCCCTGGTTGTTATGAAACCATACCTGATATCCTGAAAGGCATTAGAATAGATTCGCATCGAAATAAAATTGAATTTCATTACCATCCTGTGACAAAAAGTCAAATTTAGAACAGAAGGAATGGCTAAATTTATTCTCAACGAGGGCATGGCTGAATTGATGGGATTTGAAGCAGGAGAATATCAAGGAATTGGACAAAGTAAATTTGTGGCTGATCCAAAAGTCTCTTTTCATGTCATGTATGTCTATTGTGATCTAGTAGAGCCCCAAATCGTGGGAGATGTTAAAGCACCCCTTTTAAAAATCGTCACAGTGGAAGGAAACGATGGAGAGATTGTCAATGCTCATTTTCCAAGACCCATATACTTACCCGTCATCCGTCAACATTTTCAAGCTATACAGGTGGACATTAGACTTCATACCGAGATTTGGTACCCTTCGAAAGAGGCACTGTTTTCATTGTGCTACATTTTCGTCTTCGGCAAATCCTATAAAAGACTTCGTTCTCTTCTATAAGACTTTATTCTGTTGGTGTGAATAAACAAAGAAGCATCGAGAAAATGTTGGTCCCTTATACATGTTGTACGAAAACATTTGAAGATTATTACGTCAAACAAACAGGAAATGGCCTATCTCATTATCATGGCTCAGTTTTACAGAGAGGATACGGAATTGGTGGATTTTTTGCGAAACTATTTCGCAGTGCAATGCCATTTTTAGTAAAAGGCGCCAAAGTTTTTGGAAAAGAAGCTCTGCGGACTGGAACTCAAGTAGCCAGTGACGTGCTGGCAGGACAAAATTTTAAATCGTCTCTCCAATCAAGAGCTAAAGAGAGAGGAAAATTATTAGCCAGAAAAGTTCTTCAGAAAGCAGATGAGATGATAGGTCACGGTGTCCATAAAAGGAAGCGCCAAACTTCCAACGGGTTCATTTCTTCCAAAGTCAAGAAATTGAAAGGACGGGACATTTTTGATCCTTAAAAATGGCTTTTCTACTTAAAGATTCTCCGGAATGTGCCAAATCCGAATTAGAGTTATTTACATTACCTCCTACACAAACTGTTATCGAAAGAAGTCAATGGGTGGAATTTCACCCTCTGGCTAATGTATCAGATGGAGGTCCTGTGGAATTTAACATTTCAGGAAGTGGTGATGATTACCTTGATCTCTCTCAAACTCTTTTGCATGTAAAAGTAAAAATTTTAAAAAGTGACGGCAAACCCCTTACGACTGAAAATAAAGTGGGCCCCGTCAATTTATTCATGCATTCTATGTGGTCACAAGTTGATATTAGTTTAAACGAAAGGCTCGTTTCCTCAAGTAATAATACATATCCCTACAGAGCTATGATTGAAACTTTATTGAATCATGGATATGATGCGAAGACTTCCCAACTTTCATCAGAACTGTTTTTTAAAGATACTGCCGGTCGTATGAACGTATTTGATACGGAAGATAAAGAACCTAACGAAGGATTTAGCAAAAGAGCGGATTTCTTCAAATTCAGCGCTTCAGTTGATATGATTGGAAGGTTACACTTGGATATGTTTCATCAAGAAAGACTTTTATTGAACATGGTGGATGTCAAACTTAAACTAATTCGTAGTAAATCTGAATTTTGCCTGTTGGGAGATGAAAATTTTAAAATAATCCTCGAACAGGCTTCCATATTCGTTAGAAAAGTCCGAGTTAGCCCGGGTGTTGTACTTGGACATGCGAAAAGCTTGGAGAAAACAACTGCCAAATATCCTATACAACGAGTGCTTTGTAAAACTTATTCAATTCCATCAGGAAATATGTCTTTTGTTCAAGATAACATATTTACAGGCCAAATGCCTCGAAGAATTGTGGTTGCCTGTGTTGATAATGATGCCTTTAACGGCAACTATAAAAAGTCACCGTTTGAATTCAAACATTACAATATTAATTTCATCGCTGTATATGTGGATGGGCAATCTACACCTAGTACTCCTTTACAACCTGATTTTGAAGCCAATCATTTTATCCGAGCCTATCAAAACTTATTTTTGAATGCTGAAGATCGGGGGTTATTTCTTACAAGATCTGAATTCTCCGGAGGAAACGCCTTGTTTCGTTTTGATTTATCGCCTGACCTTTGCGAAGGAGGACATTTGAATTTGGTTCGTCATAGCAATTTAAGACTGGAAGTTAAATTCGGTGCACCTCTACTCCAAACTGTTTCTCTACTAGTTTATGCTGAATTTGAAAATTTGATCGAAATCAATAAAGCTAGAAATATTCTTTATGATTTTGGGAACTAATGAATTCTCTACAGATTCATCGAGTACTCTTCCGTGATTTACATGCTCAAAGATATTTTATTGGAGTTTTTCCCTCGGATAAAATTCCCCTGATTCAACATTTTCCTTCGGCAATGGTCATCAACACTGACAAACATGACGAGATTGGATCACATTGGTTAGCTGTCTACATAGAAAATAAATGCACTCTCGAATTTTTCGATTCCTTTGGATTACCACCTGAAGCTTATGGAGAAGATATATTAAGATTTGTTAAGTCATTTCCTATTGTCCAATGGAATATGATACCCCTACAAAGCCCTACGTCTAATGTTTGTGGACAATTTTGTATTTATTTTATTGTAAAACGATGTCAAGGATTTTGTATGAAAACGATTATATCGCTATTGGCCGGAAAAAACAATGATTTTAGAATTTATCAGTTTGTCAAAAAAAGATATGGTGTAAATATGATTTTCAAAAAATAAAAAAAATAACTTTTAAATAGTTTGTCTTGTTATTTTACATATTTACATTTTACATAATATACATTTTCATAATACTTTTTACTATCAATAATATATAGTTTTCAATTTAGGAAAAAAGTATTTTTTAGAAAGTTTGATAGAAAACTAAACGTTTTTAATTTCATGTGTCAACTTAAAGATTAACACTTTTTAACTTATTGAATGATATTATTTTATTTCAATCTAACAATTTTGTGTTTAACAAAATATTAAAAAGTTGTTATTAGAAATAATTTATTTAAAAAGCATTTTCAAAAATATTGTTGCTATTTACAAGTTTATAATATGAGAAAATATTTGTAATTTTATGTGACAATTATTTCAAGAATAACTTTTTAACTTATTGAATGATTTTATTTTATTTAAATCTAATTATTTTGTGACTAATATTTCATAAATAAATTGATGTTACAGATATTTTATTGATACAAACATGATTGTAATTCTACATAATTTTTTTTTAAATTTTAAGTTACAATTGAAGGATTACTTATTTAAATATTAACTTAACTCATGAAAATTAACTTGTGTAATAATTTAAAGATTACTTGCTAAAAGGTACTTTTATTTTGCCTGCTGAAAAAAGGAAAAAAGAAAATGAACACACACACACACATTAAGGAAGAAAAATCGCTATTTATTAAAAAATATAATTAAAGATGATGCCACAAAGAGGAGCCTTTTCCATACATAGGTTTTTCATAGACAGTTTTTCGTTTTTTTCTTACAGGCAAAGCATGCAATTTTTGTTGTTTCTCATGTAAATGAGAATTTTTTACAAACGATTCGGGAAAATTATTTTCATTAAGAGCATTATGAAATTGATCAAACCCTAAAGGTTTTGATTTCTTATTCCTGATCAAATGTGAAATCAGGTCTTTTACATTGGTATGGGGCAAAATATCACCATTCACTATCAGTTCTTTTTCAGGAGTCCAAGAAAACACATCAGGATGATTTTTCAAAAACAAAATAATGTCTTTGATTACTTTCTTGTGCTTGACAGGGACCGATTCCATAATATCTTCTGTAATGTCGGGAGAATCACTGACAGAAATTTCAGATTCTTGGTTAATGGGTTGAATTTGATTAACATCAGGGAACTTTACAAATTTCTGAAGAACTTGTTGGTAAAGCGTTGCTTTTTCAAAGTCGGACATTTTCTTTGACAGAATGGTCTTCATTTGCTGATCCAATTCAGATATATGGTCATCTGAAAACTGTTGTGCCCGATCTATAGGCATTAGAATAAACTTTTTAGCGTGATCCATGGAAAAGAGAGCCTAGTAAAGACACGGCTGCAGGTAGAATGAGTGACAGGAAACCTTCTCCTTTTTGAACCAAAAGTTTTCTTTTCTTGAAAAGAGAAACTTTTTTGTCTCCCAGCCGACGTAATGTCCTCTTGTAAGGAGCTAGTCTGTTCTTTTGACGTTTTGAAATGAGTACAGTTCCTTTTAAAACATTCAAGACACATTCACATACAGCTTTGATAACACTGTTCGGACACTTTTGAAGCATTTGTCTTTTGAGTTTAGATTTTTGCAACAATTTTAGCTTTTCTAACGGGAGGTGCGAGGTATACGACATTATAAATCATACTGAATTTTCTATTCAGTGAACTGAGGTATTTATAGATGCTACAATTTCAAAGGAAGATCAAGATTCCTGTTGATTTCGGGGATTCGATATAAAACAGGAAAATGCTGAGGCTTTATTTAAAGCACAGTAATTAGACTGAGGGTCATGAAACGAACATTTCACTGTAGGTATTCGTAGATGTTGAATTTTAGGGCACTTGACAACATTCAAATTTATAATATTTGATTGAGAAAATTTTTGTAAAATTTAACTTTCTCTAATCCTTTCACATAGATCGTATTGTACGATGCAAACAAGAAAATTAGAATATGTCTGAGTGCGGCATACGGTAAATCTCCAGTTTCCCAGGACATACCGTGGACATTACGGACAACCCATGAATAGGTTTTCTGTTTTCGAGGCGACAATTTTTACCAAGAATGCGGTGGTTGAAAAGACCAGCGACCGTGATAATTGTAATGTACATCGTAAAACGCTAATTCCTTGATCACAAAAGAATGTGGGCTCATTTGAAAACCCTGAAAATCTATAACGATTGCAGACATGCTTAACTCTATGTGGCTTCCATAAAAATGACTAACGCGGCTCATATACAAAATGTTTATCTTCAGGAAAAATACCAGTGCGCATGCGCAAATGCTCTTCTGTCATTGGATGAAAGTCCAGAAAGAGATAGCCAAAACGGGGACTTGTAGCGTCACGGAATATTTCCTGAAAAGATCTGTTTTGGCCTGGAAACATCTGTCTGGACAGGTGAGTCACCTGACTTTTGTCTCTAGGGTTCTTGAAAAGCACTAAATAGTGAGAATTTAAATTGATGTTACGCATTTCTTTTCCTTGATGAAATAGATTCTGTACTACAAAAATGACAGTAAGGTTTCTATGATGGCTACCTTTTGTGAATAAGTTACTCAAACGTGAATCCCCGCTTAATTCAGACATTAGATCGTCCACAATAATGAGAGCATTTCGAATATTACTCAAGTAAGAAGGTAAACCCTCTTCAAAAACGACACCTTTCATGGTATTAAATAAAGACTGAAATGTACCATAGCAATAAATAATTTTTTCTGGCATGGGCAAAAACATGCGATTATCTATTAGTTTCTTAACAAAAACAGACTTGCCTGAACCCGTAGGACCACTGATGAGGCATGTAGAAGGGTGAACCAATCTTGGTAAATCCATGATGATAAAATAAAAAAGTGAGACTTACCTTCTTTATATACGTTTTGGAAAAGACAGGAAAAAATTCCGGTTTCTTATGTGGGATGAAAGCTTAAGGCTGAAACTGCATAAAATAAAAAAAACTTTTTATATATTAATAACCATAGGGACGAGTTGTAAAATCGCTTTGAATGACCCGTTTGTCGTAAACAATTCTATAAATTTTCGTTTCTTTTTTGTTTATTATTTTGCGCCTTTTCGCATCACGACATATTTTAGCTGGATCCTCCACCGAAATGACTGTTTCCTTGTCCAAGCTGCACACTAAGCTTTTCATTGAATGAAAATTAATTTTTTCAGTGTTTCTGTAATTCAGAGTAAAACCTCTTACTTTGCCGCAAACGGTCCCTTTGTCTGTTTCATAACCAAACTTATTGGGTCCCCCTGAAAAAGTGCTAAAAATTTAATAAATATTTCATTAGTTTAGGACAAAATACTTTTACCTAATAACAGCAAAAGAAATTACCAGACACGAAGGTTGTAATGATTTCTCCATCGAGCTCGTCGGTAAACTCTCCCAAGAAATTTCCTAGAGTAGGATCATTTATTCCATTACTTGCATACACAATAGAATCTGTATCGTGATATAATACAGCACGCCCTAACTTGTCCATTTCTGAATATAGTTTGAGTCGGGCCCAGGCTGTCGAAAGCGGCCAGAAATATGTTAGTTGAAGTATCTTGAGTCATAAAGTCTTTTTGTCTTTCCCAATGAAAGGCTGCAATTTCTGCTGATGCAAAATATACATCTTTAATCTATAAAAATAAAAGTATTACAATTACTAAATAAAAAGTATTATGCTGTTAATTATTAAATAAAATTATTACTGTAATAATAATGCAAATTTATGACGCCAAAACACTTACGTTTTTGGTTGAATCTAGCAGCATCTTATTAAACATTGGGACAGTATTTACAAATGTAACTTGAGATTTATTTAGATTCATCCCCATCTGAAAAATGGAAAAAATTAATCATAAGTTTATCTTTTCATTATATAAAAAGCAATTATTTTACAAACACCTATTTTTGTAAATAAAAAGAAATATTACCGTCCCCAAAAACTATTTAGAGCTAATTTAGCGACCTGACGTCGCCCAGGATTTTTTGCGATCATATCTGCATCCAAAATTATCCCTTCTTTTTCCTGGTATTTTCTTATATACTCGGCCTTTCTTTCTTCACTATTACATTCCGCCGGCCAGCCACTGCTTTCTTGTTTTATTTTCAAAAACAAATCGATATAGGATTTAAACAGCGTGTCGCTAGACCGTGGAAAATGATACACTTCATGTATCTGAAAAAAAAATGATATATAAATATCAACAATCGTACACACATTTCGTAATAGAAAATATATATTCTTAAGAATTCTTTTTGTACCTTTGTAACTATATATCCTTTACATATAGCCATTTTGACTTCTTCTGTGACCCACGTCCCTGGCAAAATACGTTCGTCATCCCTGTGATTACACATTGTTTGTTGCTGGCTTTCTGCACATGTCCGACACAAAGGAAACATAAGTTTGCCCTTGCATCGGTAGGGAAGTACGGGAAGAAATAACCCTCTTGGGGGAAGAATATTACATTTAATAAAACCAAAATATGCTGTAGGATCATCAAATTCCTCCGTGATTATTGTAGGATGTCCAACGGGGTATGTGCAATATTTGTTCACCTACAGGTATAAAAACAAAAAAAATATAAATTTGAAAAATATCAAAAAATATCTTTAAAATAAAAATAAAATAACTACTTACCCATGGATATAACGAAGTAAAATCAACATATTTTGATTTACCCTCGTGAAACAGTTTTATCGCGTTCGTGCGACCTCCAAAGAAAGCATCTCTAGGATCCATACGATCCACTAAGGGATGATCTTTAATAAAATTCTGTAGGTTGGAATCCTCCTGTTGTTTTTTTAAAGTCATGCTCCCATATTTCAACAACAGGATATCCCATTTCACGGAATTTATTTGACGTTTCTTTTGTTTTGGCGTCTAATACAGCCATGGTCACGCCGTTTACAGGGTTTACTACCTCTGCATCGTAGCATGTAAGACACCCGTGAAAGAAACATCCCTATAAAAGTATAAGTTATTAATTAAAATGTTTTATTTATAAAAGATCCAGATATAAGTAATGTTATAAAATATGCTTACATGATACTGATAAATAGTGTTGTTCTCTTCACAATAACCGTCTATGGATATGCCACCAATTCGCTTTTCCCCAAAGCCATTTAATGCATGTTTAATTGCTATTCCTTCTACGTCGGCTACGAAATCTAACCATCTGATACTATCCAAAGAGAAATTTGTGTTATTTATATAACCATGGATAGGAACCATGGCAATGGTATTGTCTTTTATGTGCCGACTTCGGAAAACAGCCATACAAGCAGAAGCGATTGTAACATATCTGAAAAAGTAAAAACATTTGTTAAAGAAGTACATAATTGCATAAGAAAAAAGATATATAGATAATTTAAAAACTTACTGAAAGGGATCCACACCACCGATTTCTAAAAACTTCTCCTTAAATTCTAAGCAACACCTGCGCAAAATATCCACATCAGATCTAAAAAGTAAACAAAAATCATTTCTACGTATCATGAAAAAATATTTTAGTGAAGAAAATAATATATAAAAATGTACTTACCTGCACATACGACAGAATTTCTTCTTGGAAATCAAATATATCATTTTCATGTTCCTTATGCCAGGCTAAAATGCTTCGCGGTTGGGTGGTGACATGGTATCAGGACTATAATATTGTATGCCCGGTAAGGGTCCAACGTAAGCTTGATTTTCCCTGTTGTTAAATAAATGAGGAAAATACCCTTTTTTATTTCTACTAGCCCAAAACAGGAAGGTAATTTAGCCAACGACATCGGCAAAAAGTTAAAGGAATCTATAACTTTAATTCCCATTGTTTTCAGGGTGATGCACATCAATTTTGATCCACATGGAATAATTTCAGGGCTTGTTCCTTGCTGCAGGAGCCAACTCAAAATAAACTGCCTGTCAAAACTGTAATGATTATAAACATGAGATACATACACACACACACACACACACACACATATATATATATATATATATATATATATATATATATATATATATATATATATATATATATATATGTATATATAAACACAAGAAAACACTGATGAAAGTAGAAATTTTTTTAACAAATATGATGATTCCTTACCCTTTCATATTGTGAGCAATGGCTGTGTATTTTTTGTGGTTTTGTGAAAAAAGCCATGTACAGAAATTAGTTAGAGCATCATATCCCTTGAATACCATCTCTCTTCCATCCGCGTAGTGAGCAACAGCAAAATTGACCACATGCTCCCAGAAGATTGATCAGTTTCGAAATCAAAGAAGATGATTTGATTTGATGGAAGCTTCGCGACAACAGGGCGCAAGTGACAAAAATGTTCCGTAGCCACCACGAACTCTTTGCATGACAGGCACTGCACAGTTCCACAACGATGATTTTCACGGGTGCAGTTTCTACGTTGAATAACTCTGCAACAAATTCTGCATTGGTATACCTTAAGAAGAAAATCGTTAAATTTACATTGAGTAAGAATTTTTTAACTGTAACAAAGACTGTATAGAAATATGAAAGACAAAAATACACTTACCTTATCACATATTGAAAGTTCTTGTTGTCCCGTTATTGATTTGTGAGCAGCAAAGCAATCTTCTGATTTACACAAGCGATCACAATCAACACATCTTCTTGGTACATCTGAAATGCAGATAAATCTTAGACAGATGTTGCACCTGTGTTGGCAGTGGTGATCTTCCAACTTATTGTACGGTTTTTCACATTCTTCGCAGTAGTAGTTTGACGCGTAAAATCCCTTAAGGCTCTTTATTACATCATAGTGATTATTGTGTAGCCACAAATTTATTCTACGTGATCTACGCATGCCTTTGTACGACAACTAAAATAAAAATTAGAATTTTCTAGCTAACACTTTTGAAAATCAACATTGAAAAGAAAAGTAATGAGAGAAAACATACCTTGTTCATATTTTCCGCTGAGAAAACAACAATTTGAAGATCCAGGTGCTCCTCAAAACAAGAAATTTCACCATATGTACAGGGAGCTAAAGGGACATTTGCTGCTGCATGAAGACTGCGTGCGCGTTTCATAAGAGCGGGTCGACGTCGATCTTTCAACGAATTAATGGCTGTTGTGTCCTTCTCCAAATGAGCTAAAGCAAAAACAATTGCTTTCGCGCAGCAAAGTCCTTCCGCGTCAGCCGGGATAGCTAGTATGGACTGCTTTCGAAGACGATCCACCTCTACATTTATTACCCTTCTTATACGACTGGTACCTGCACCTACATCTCTCAGAATTGTCAGTACATCTACTGTAAAAGTTTCATCGAGCCGAATTTCATCTTTGGATTGCAGCACTTTAACTACTGCAGAGACCAGTTTTTCCACGGTTAAGGCAGAAACAGGCATCAAAGGAGTAGATATTGGCTTATCTAAACTGCTAGATTGTATGCAGAAACGAATTAGATCCGTTGGTCTTAAATTTACAGTCGTGCGCTCAATCAGAAGCGTAAACAAATCTCTTACGGCATTCACCGTTGCTATTAAAGGCATTTCCTGAAAATGGTGTGGCAATCTTTGAGGATCTATCCTTGCCCTGTATGAAACTTCTTCGCTTTTGTACTTGATGTTTCTTCGACGAGAACGTTCAACAAGTACAACTGCATTTTCCAACTAAATAAAAAATAAGTAATTTTACTTTTTAGATATTAAAGAGTAAAACCTGTGAATATACATTCACAGGTTTTACTCTTCTAAAAAGAAAAAAAATCTAATGAAAAAAAATCTAATTTTAAAACGAACAAATTAAAATATATCTGATGCATACTTCAAACCCAGAACCAACTTGAAAATGTGTAGGGGCGCCTTCAAAAAACGGAGATGCTTCCAGAAAATCTTGGGTGCATTCGCCTACAATCTAAAGATAGAAAAATAAGGAAATGTGTACTTAATATATTTCACAAATTAGCAAAAAAAGTAATCATAAGCCGCAATATGCATTCCCTGAAAAAGAGAATAAAATTATGAAAACACTAACCTCGGATAATTCATCAAAATCAAGCGTGCTTGTATTAAAATTCTCATTGTCCCATACTGGATCGCTAATAACCCATTCTTCTGGCACTTCTACAGCATTTACTATTTCATTTAATACCGTTAACGGAATTCCGAAATCGGTGAACTAAGTAAAAATATATTATAATATCAACATATATATTTATTATATATTAGAAATGCATAAATAATGAAATAAAATAACCTTTGAATAAGATTTTAAATTTTCCAATGAATAAAATAAAATAAATATAAAGCAGAAATATAATTACATTACTAATTTTAAAATAATTTAATTAAACATTCACTAACCTCTTCATCGAAAGATGGTGTATTTTGGTTATCCATATCTACATTCATATCAAAAATATTTGTCAAAGTTTACGCACGTGAGAAAAAAAATAGAGCAATGGTATACACTGAACTAATTTTTCCGGATAAAAGTACAAGTAAGCTGGACTAGTGTTGCCAAACCCTAGTACTACAATTTTATTTGACCAATAGAAAAATTCGATCCAGTAAAAGGACTACTCAACAAGCGAATGACATCACTAACAACTAATCAGATCACTGAAAACAAGATCCGGTTTGTCCGAACATGCATGCGCATATTGCGTCTCCCAAAACCCATTGTTGCCATTCACAAAAACAGAAACTTTGCAATGCACGTTTAAAAATCCCCGTTCTTATAAATTGTTCCCATTCTCTGGAATATAAATCTTTAACACACGTGCGTTACATAAAAAATATATCGTGAAAGTCGTTGCCATTCCCAGAAATAGAAACTTTTAACACACGTGGGAAATATAAAAATTTATAAAATAATGTTGCCATTCGCAAAAACAAAAACCATGTAATATAAATAAAAATTGCTGCCATTCCCAGAAATAGAAACTTTGAAAACAACGTGGGATACATTAAATTAAATAAAAAACATCTCAACTGGAGCAAAACATTAAGAAAACGAAACCAACAACTCAACTCGAGCATAAACATTAAGAAAACGAAAACGACAACTCAACTCCACTCAATGGTCACGTGATCTGACGTCACATCCTGTCACGTGACTCCTGCGCGCGCCTAAAGGGGCGTGGCACTTCCGCCTACCGGTTTACTCTGCCTACTACTGTCGTTAATAAAAGCATTCAAATCAGTCTTTTTTTTCCAGTGGATTTCGCAACTCTTTTCACTGTGGGAATTGTAATTTCCGAATAGTATGGATTGCGCTTTATACTTCCAGTTCAAAGAGGCCTAACATTCCACCCTAAAAATTTCTTAATTCTGTAGTCAGATTATATACGTGAAAGAATCTCATAAATTGAATCTCTAGAGAATAAATAAAAGTTTTGAAAATGTATTGTGCTGTTATGATATTTCTCTCATAATTATTCTATTTTCTGGATAGTTAGATATTACAATATATATATATATATATATATATATATATATAAAATTTTTTAGCTTTTCACTATTAATTTCTTCAAAGTACTAATCACTAAAAATTTTATTATAAACAACATCATAATCAATGAAACTATTGAATGCTTAAATAAAAATAACGATTCTGTTTGAAAAAATCAGATTTTTTAGCATTCTTCAAAAACGCAGGCTTCAATTGGACAAATAGTCTTACCTTGTAATCAGAAAGTAGAAGAATCTGACTTCAGCTTAAGGAAGAAATCTCATAAATTCTTATGAGCTGCACACACATAACTAAGTCTGTATTGATATCACTTTACCGAGATATACTAGGAAGATGTAAGGGATAATCCAGCTCCGTTGTCGACACCATGACATCCATGGGATACTAATAATGATGGACAGTGTGATATTTTCATGAGATTATAACAAATTCATAAATTTTATTGAAGTATATTTTTTAATGTAACACAAAACTATATAGTACAAGAGTTAGAAGTGTTGAAATTATTGACTAAAACACAAAGAGCATTTTTAAGCAATCCATAATTATTTTTCAATGATGAATATTTAAAGCAAATATTTTTAATTTTAATGAGTCTCTTCCTTGACTTCAAATCATATATGTATTATTAAAATTATTAATTATTTTGATTTTTGCATTTAATTGTTCAGTGATATTATTCAATAATCAAAAATTCTTATTTTATCTGATCAGTATAAAATCTAACATATTTAAGCTAAAATCTTTAACTTAAAATTTGTGCATTTTATAAATAGTGAAATGTAAATTCGAGCTCGCTATCTTAATAGTATCGCAAAAATAGAATATAAGAGAAGAAAGTTTCTCCCTCACACACATCTTAAATGAGATTCGGTCTATTTTTTAAGCAATTAGAATTATTAAAGAAAAAATATGTAGATTAAATTGAGGAGAGGTCACACATAGAAATGAATAGAATGTGTGTGCGCTACTGCTCTAAAAATATTCCTATTTGTGTTTTGAAAAAAAAAAAAGCAAATAGAGACCTAAATATACTTAATTCCTTTTGCAAAATGCGTTTCTAAAAATTATTTGGATCGTATGTTAATGTACCATTCAATGAATTAAGAAAAAATAGCTATAAAAATATTAATATCTTTATATTAATGCTTTTTAATGCAAATTTATAAATAACATTAGGCATTTAAAAATATTTACTATAAAAAAATAAAAGTCAGTAAAGTAAAACGTTTATATTTTTTTAATTCTTTAACTTTTATTATTATTTTTTACACTACTTAAAAGTGCAATGTTTGAGGGAAAAGTACACAACAAATACATAAATAAAAAGAAAATTAAAGTAAGGAACGTATTAGACTAACACAATTTTGAATTTTTCATCATAATACTTTTATTTAGTAATTAAATTAAATTTAAAAGCATATTTTACTTCATTTCTAACAGTTTCGCATTATTGAACTTATTAATTGTTTAATATTTTTCTATTTTGAAGTTGCTATACTGATTTTTAAATTATATAAATATATATTAATGTTTATGTAAATGTTAAAAATATTTATAATATTTAATTTAAATTGCATACACATAGCCATGTGTCCATGCACATGCATATATATTATTAATGACGTCAAAAAATTTCTGAAAATAATTATTAAAACATATAAATAGTCAAATTATTAATATATATTTCTTGCATATTTAATTGAATGAATAAGTAGAAATAATGTTTGAAATTACAAAATTTAACAGTTCTAAAAAGATAATTTTCTAATATTTAAATTTTTTTCAAATGATGTCTGTATTCCTGTTTTATTTAGTTCTTTTTTTAATGTAAATAAATATTTCCATACAATACAGATGTACATAAAGCATGATTATTTTTATAATACTTCTGAACTATCGCTAAGAATCAATGATGCCTGAAAATTGAGTATTTAGAAGAAATTTTGATATTTTTATGTAATTAATTTAATTGATAATAGATTTTGAGTTTGTTTTGTTTTTAAGAAGATTTTTAATAAAAAAAATCATTGAAATTGCAGAAGTTGCATAGATCCCAATGACAAAAATTCCTCGGCAAATATCAGTCAAAATGTTTCCCTTTTTTTCTTAATAATAAATTTCGATTCATTAAGAAAAAATAAATCACAATTTTCAATAAAAGAAAAATGGTGCTATGGTGCATTAAATTTGTGTACTGAAAGAAACATTTATTATATATTCTGAGAATAAAATTAATACATAATATATACTGTAATAATGTTTGTAAAAATGCATTCGATAAACATTAACAAAAACATCAAAAACCTTCATTACATTAATATATTTAAAGGAAATAAGGAGCAGAAAATGAAATTGTAAATCTTTATTCTGACTACATGAAACAATGTACTGAGGATACAATATAAAATTCTTTCCGCAAATTTCCTCCCAAAAATTGCATTCATTGCACTTTTAATTTGAGAACTCTGTCTCGAATTTTCTTTGGTAAATGTAACTTCTTAAATAGTCCATTACTAAAAACTCCCAATGAATTTGTTTTTGAATTTAATAGAAAATGATGGATAAGGAATAAATTGTGGAAAGAAAATAAGGGGAAAACCTCATGAGGGATCGAACAGACCAGAATGCTGGAACAAGTCTGTTAATCAAGCTCTTCTTTTATGAATGTTGTATCTTTGAGAAAACTTGACTTTAGAAAATTTAGTTCAGTTAAAGAGAAATAAATACTCTATCTTGCACTAAAATTTGGCTGAACTCATTTATAAAACAATTCTCCTATTATATGATAAAACTTTGGATTATGCTTCTATATTGAGTCATTAACAAAGCAAGTTAGTGACCTGAAACTGTAAATTTTTCTATAATGATTCTTAAGTATGAACAAATAATAACAGTATGTATGTGGTATAAATCGAAGATACACTGTTATCTTAGAACAATATAGTGAAATATTTTCGTGAATATCAATTATTCTTTTCAGGTTAAATTTGGCAGCTACATGTACTTACGATGGAATATCTTATGTCGGTAAACATTCAATATATTTCACTTAACTCCATACATTTTTATGTAACATGTTCATATCTCATAATGACACGTGCATTATTGTTTCCGTTATATTTGTTGTCGTGTTCTTCTATTGCTGTGAGTAATAATTTTTTCTACTCCTTATACTCGAGTTTGCTTGCTGCCTAATTCATGTTTAGCTACCAATATCACTGTCATTTTGAGTCCAAGTCTGTTAGCCATTAATTCATAGATGTTAGAAAATCTCTTTTGACAAACTTTTTACTCATCAAAATATTTGATGTTCGGCCGAAGCATTGTTTAGTCTATAAAAGTATTTGGATAGTAAACCACTATATTTGACAATGTAAAAATATTTCATTTTACGGATAAAAATTCCCTTTTTACTGGCAATGTTTTTAATAGTTTTGCATAAAATTTCTTTTAGGTTTGATCTTATACAAATTACTTGTACACTGAAGGATAATTTCCCTCCCTATTATTAGAAATGTAAGCTATTTCTTCTATTATTAGAAACCAGAGACGAATTTAATATATCATGGGCTTAATATCAAGTTAATTTGTAAGCATTTTTTCAGGTTGAAAATTCTAAACAATTCTTATTTAATTTTTATCACCCTTCGCACGTATACAAATATAATTCAATATAAGGGTAAAATGTATTATTCTTATTCATGTAATATAACTAATGAATAAAAATTAAACATGAGAATTTAAATGAGGCATAAGTGGTAGTTTCGTCTTATTTTTTAAGATTACTGTAATACCTCGATTTACGTGAAACCGGAGTCAGCAATTTTCAAATCTCGTAGATTCGTCTTTTAGTTTTTAACTCTACACAACTCGATTACTCTCACTTACCTATTTTTGTTTAGCTATTGTACATGTTCAGGGGTATCGAGCTGAATTGACGCTTAATTATATTTTTTGCTATTTATTTCTTATGTAAGTAATTATCGTGTTTGTTATATTTTTTATGTATTCAAATTTGAAAAACGGCTGCGTCCTCCAAATGAAGTAATAATGATTCTTCTGCAACAAATAAGAAAAGAAAAACTATCTTTGGAATGTAAGCTAAACATTATTAAAGACTTCGATACAAAAATAAAAACTTTTGAATCATCAAAAAATATATATATATATCATCAAAGGAAAGGACGGTAATTGAAAGAAAAATTCTTCGATTCTATGAAAAATGTCAGTCTTTAAATTCAACCATCGTTCGTAAATGTTCGCAGTAGTGGAAACTATGTTAAAATTATGGGGTAATATTTAACTAAATGTGAAAAATTTTCATATTAATCAGAACATGGTATTGTTTTTAAGCTCCGCTAATTTTAGGAAGATTGAAAGAGGATCCTAGAAAGGTGGTTAAAGCTAGAAATAGTTGATTCAGTTGATTTAAAGTTGCTGTAATCAACATAACGTTGTAGAAAAGGGTGACGTCAGTGCTGATAAAGTGACTGTTTTTATTATCCATAGAAACTAAAAGCTATGATAGATGAAGGCGGATATACGAGCCAAACCATATTTAATGTAGGTGAGACTCATCTGTTCTGGAAGTAGATGCCGGAAAGAGCTTCTATCGCAGGTGACGATAAAACATTTCCTGGTTTAAAGAGTGGTAATATTATATATAGATAGTTATGGTTCGTGCTAACGCAATTGAAGGATGCAAGTTAAAGTTTTTCTAAGTTTATCACTTAGAAAATCCAAGAACATTGAAAAATAAATCTGAAGATGGCTCGCGTGTCATTTAGAAGTCAATTAGTAACGCATAAACGGCAGCCTCCCATGTTGAGAACTGGTTTAGTCATTACTTCATATGTGAAATAGAACGTTATTAACAATCTAAGCACATTGAACTTATGCAAATATTCGACAATGCACCAAATTAGCCTCCTGTAACTTAAACTTTTTTGACTCATGTGTAAAATTTGAATTTTTGCACCACAATGTTACCAGTTTACTTCAAAAGTTGGATCAGAGAAATGCCCGAGGAACATTGAAGGACTTGAGTCTTTTAATCCATTTCAATCAGAGATCGAATGATGGTTGGGAATTTGACAGAAGGACTCAGTTCAATTACAAATTGTTAGAAAATATAGACTCCAATGAAAAGCATTTTTTTTTCAATGAAATACAAGGAATAAAACAATTAATACCATGCTACGAGGAAATTTTGCGAAGTAAAAATATCTGAACCGGGCAGTCAAAACTCAATTAAAAATAACTTCGGTTATCTCAGATTTAATTAAATAGTTTTTTTAATTATTTTTCTTTTATCTTAGGTTTCATCAGAAAGTAAATGTACTTACATACGAAATTATACCTTACTTATGCGGTTATATATATATATATATATATATATATATATATATATATATATATATATATATATATATATATATATATATAATCACAGGTTCAGGGTAATACTATAGCTTAAATTGTAATAGTTTCCATAGATTTTCTGATCACTTAACGTACTTTTTGTTAAATTCATTAGTTTTTTTGCATTGCTTAAGATATAAATATGGTATTTTCTTTGGATTACTTCCAAAATCTGAGTATCTCCTTTCCTTTTTGTTCTAGAATTTACTGAAATATCTAGTGCATTCATTTCACATCTAACAACATCTGAAAAAATTCTACTTTTTCGACATGTCGTTTTTATCATTCTATTCTCAGTGGCACTTTGGCATTTTTTTAGCCTGATTTTCCTTTTTTTTTTCGCTCATTTCATGTTGATATTATGTAAGAATAACTATCATATACCAGACAAAAAAAAAGTCACTGACGGACCAACTAATTTTACAATTTCTAATTACGATAGACCATTTTCTCTCAAAATAACAATTTTGCTCCTTTTTGAAGGTTTCCAATTAGTTTTTGTTAGTGGTGACATTGTTTTAAGTTTTCATTAAGAAAATGATTAAATATTTCAAAAAGAAAATTACTTTATTTAATGAAACTAGTAGACATGCTTCTACAAAATTTATTCCGACGAAGTAGATGTTTTACATATCAAAATACAATGTTATTTAATAACTGTCATTTGAATCGTTCTTAGAAGAGTAACTGTGATTTTCTTGTGCACTTTTATTGCATTACACTTCAACACTCATGATAAGTTGTCATTAATTTTGTAACAAAGTCATTTTAATTCTGTGTTTTTTGTTAAACTCTAGATTACATTTTCTTTAATTTGATATATCAACATTTGTATATAAAAGAAATTCAATCTATCCTAAGAGCATACAAGTTTAAAAAATAAAAATTTTCAAAAAATGACCACAGTTTTGGCCGTTGCTGTACGTATATATACATATATATATATGTGTGTGTGTGTGTATAATTTACAATATATTTAAGTATATGTGTATTAATTATTCATGCACTCAAATTTGTTTATTTATTGTTATCTTAAGAATTTCTTGTAAGGGTTTAGTCTCCAAATATTGTTGGAGTTTTAGAGGAATACAGTAAACATGCTCAAATTTAACTTCTATGCTGTAAACGTATATTTCGTTCAAATGAGAGAATGAGTATTGCTCTGAACAAAAGAAAATTATACGGATTGTTTGGAAACAATATTTGAAATTTTTGCACAATTTAAAATACTGTATTTGTTAACAGTTTATTTACTATTAAAATATATACATATATATTTTGTAAAATTTATATTATTAATTTATATATATATATATATATATGTGTGTGTGTGTATATATATATATATATATATATATATATATGCAGTTAATAATTGATATAAAGATAAAAATTTGTTTGCAGTATCTTTAAGCGAATACTTCACAAACAGAATAAGACCTGTCGTCATCCATAGCCCTCTAAAGTATTAACTAAGAACAAAATGAATGAAAATTTATATTTTTCATAAAAAAGGAAAAATTCAATAATATTTAGAGATATTTAAAGTGTATCACAGGACTTAATCAGAAGAGATGCTATACATATTTGAAGGTACAATTGTATGCTAAAATGAGAATAATATTGTTAATGTGAAACAAATAATATTATTATAGTGGCATGTTGACACAATGATTGGTATGTGATTAAACATCTACTGCTTTATTGTTTTTCGGAGAAAATGATGGACTGTATCTATACGTATCACAAAGGATACAATCTATAGAACTTCCAAGCATCCATCCAGATCAATATGAATGCAAAAAGCACAGAAAGGTACTATTTTTCCACCGATATTTTCTTCCCGTTAGAATCAAACCCATTCCGAGGGACATGCTTTTGCTCTGAGAAGCCCTAGAAACATTAGGTAAAACATGAGACATGTTAAATATATTAAAATTAACATCTGATGCGATTTTACCCATATATATATATATAAAGATTTTAATAATTATAAAATGATTTAAATTATATTCTTTTTCATTTTCTGAAAATTTTCTCTTAAAGCAGAATTTTTTGTAAGAAGAATGGTATGATTTATAAAATTTAAAAGTATATTTTCGGAGAAGTTTTTATAAAAATATATACCTTTGCTTTATTCATAATTTATTCTATAATTCAACTTTTTTGTTGTACTTAAAGAGGCCTAAAATATGAATATCATTTATACGGTTTTAATTAAGATATTTAACTTAGTTTATGAAATGTTTTTATTATTTTAAGTCTCCCTTTACATAAAAGTTGATAAAAAAAAACTATATTTATAAAAATAAAAATGAGCTACATGCTTAAAAACATTTTTGACTTTGAAAAAAAGTGATTAAAAATTTATGTATGAGATTTCGTATCCCAATAGTTAAGGTATTGTTTTATTTAAATGTAAAGTACTTGTTTATATACCCATATCAAAGTTAGAAAAATTGGAAGTAAACTTTATTAGCGTGAGTTGGAATCTGATTCGTATAAAGGTATGGGACTCAAACTAATGTGTCGTAACTAACAATAACTTGAAAATCGGTAACTTTCATACTTTGAAATAAAAAATGGAAAAACATGAAATTTGAGAGCTTAGAAACGCGCATTTCGTCATAACTTTTTATGACATAATTAAAATGAAAATCAATCAAAGCAGAAAGAAATTTTGTGATTTTTATCGAAGTTTAATCTTTCTTTATATATTTACATTAATTTGAATAAAAAAGTTTCTTTTAACATATTTTCCTTTTTAATTCCTATTTAACTTTATTTTCCTAATAATTTAATGAAGGGAAAGTAAAACCTTTCTAAAAGTCTTAACAGTACATCTTGCATGTGTTAATGAATTTTTAAGCTATGAACATAACTTTCATTTATAAAGATATATACACTAGAAACTCTTTTGCGAATTTCTAATAAAAACTGTAGTATCATTATGGTTGACCATTATGCGTGTATTGCATTTCACATTAACTTGAGACAATTTAGCAACAAAAATTGCGTGTATTAACTCTTTTTCAGCTCACTGAATTTCTTGTCGAGGTTGTTCATGATAGAAGGTTGAGTTTTTACGTGATAGAGTTCTGTAAACTAGAAAAATCAATTTTGAGCTTTAGTTCATTGCAAAAAAAAAAAAAGAAATAAAACAAGTAAATTTGTTTGTTTGAGCATTACTATGGTTATCAGGGTGATTTAAACTAAAGCTTTTTCTTTTTTAAATTTCTTTAATTTAGGTACACCCTCCCAAAGAGTTAAAAGGGTTATCGATAGACTTCTATGAAATACGCGCTTACAAGATTATAGTCAAAATTTGTATAGAAATATTCATTAAATTTTTAAAAAATAAAAAATCTCAAAACTATCTTAATGACTAAATATTACTCATCTGTAAAATTGCGACCAGAAGTGTATGTTTTCATTAAGTATATTTAATCGATTACTTATAAATGTGCAACTTTTTCTTCATTTTATAAAATCACCTCATCGCTTCGTTTCATGAGAATTGTTACTCATTTTATTTGATGAAAAGTTTCAATCATAACGGAAATATTCTACTTTTCTACTGTTAACACGCAATACTTTGTTATAGTTTTAACAATTATTATTTCGGGTCCTTAAACTCTTTTATATTAATTAAAATTTTCAATTTTACCCCAATAAGGGATTACCTACTATTTCAAATGATCATTTAGGTTAAAAATGAATAAGAAATTCATATTTAAATTAAATTTAGTATACTGGAGCCTTTCAAAATTAACTTTATCTCTTTTTTTCCCCGAAGTATAAATCTCTGTATTATGGATTTTATCTTTTAATAATACTTTCGTTGTTATCTCACTTAGCAAATATTTTCAAATAGCTAGCAAAATCTAACCATTAATTATTGGTAAGAAATGTTTCGATCTTGTAAAATTTACTTTTTTCACGAAATATACCTATTGAGTTTTAATAAATATTGAAAAATTTCAGATCAGTGGTGAGCGGTGCATGTACCGATAATAACCGCCATTTTCACTTATAGCATAACAAATTGCACTCTATTATTCTATTCTTCATTTTTAGTATTATTCTACTCATTATTTCTTAGTAATATCTATTATTATTATAATTTGTCAAAATACAACATTTGGCTTATATCTCGCCAAACCTGTAAAATTTTTATTTAGTGAAGAAAGTATAATAGTTACTACTTAATCGTTTCACTTAGGAACACTCATGAAACATGCGCAAAACTGTCAGTTACACGGCTACAATACAAACTATTATTTTTCTCTCACCAGTGTCCATTTTATAAAGATTTCAAATTATAATTAAGATATTAAAACATCGCGAAGTTTCTTTTTGATGTGTTCTCTGTGACGACATACATTGAAACATTTTGTACCCATTCAGATACTTTATATTATTATTCTTTGTATTCGCTTTGTGTTCGATTGTTCGAAAAAAAGACATTTTCTAAATTCTCACAGAAAATTGGTTATGAAGAAAATCTTTTTCTTTTAGTTTTCTCATTTAATAATTTTGAGGACACTTCTCAGAAATTAAATAACTGATAAGAATAAATTGTCATATACAGAACTTCAAAAATTATATTTTATTTTTAAGGATTTCCCTTATATAAAAGAGCATTTATAAAAAAAAACATACATATGTACACATTTATGTGTGATTGAGTAATTTAAATTCCAGTGTTTTTATAAATACACTGGAATTTAAATTTTTAATTGATTTTTTGAGCACTGATATTAATAAATATAAAGATAATGAAAACTTATATTGCAAACCCTGAAGTTCAAAATTTTCCTGACTTTCAAAAGCCCCTGTGAATTACAGAAAAGTAGAAAAAATTTCATTTAAGATTTTTTTAGTCAGCAATATGAGATTTTTCATGTGCTGAAGCTATCATTTTAACCTGTTATAAGAGATAAACAAATTTTCAAATAAATAACTCTTCTCTAATCAACGAAAATGCATACAAGCTATTACAACAAATCTGAATTGTTAGAAAGTATTTAAATACGACCATTCAGAGAAAATTAAGATTTCAGAAATATATGCTACTGTATTTTTACCAGAAAAAATTGTTCATTCACTTACTGACTGAAACTACTGTAAACACTTATTTTTGTCGTTTCTCTGATAAAATTATGAATGTTTTACACATACAAACTTTTTTTCTTTGCTCTCTACTTGACGTATATTTTCTAAGCAATAATTTGTTGACCTCTTATGAATTATTTAATTTTATATACTAGAACAATATAATTTTCTCGACTTATTAGGAGAATAGACATTTAAATATCAAAAATCTCACACATATATTGCTGACAAATAATAATACATACCTTTTAAGGATTTATTTGATAAGTATAAGCATCTGTCAAAGATATTTTTAACTTTCTAAAATAATTATCTCACAGAATTTTTCTGAAAGTTCATACTTTTATTTAAACTTTAACTGCAATTTCGGGGAAAATTTTTCTAAGAATTGATATTTATTTAAATAACCACCATTGGAAGTTTAATGTTAAAAAATCAACGTAAATTTTATTTTTACTATTTACTCAAGTTATCTAAAATTCTAGTTACAAAGCAAAAATTTCACATATTATATAAATAAACTCCTTACTCTCTTCGTAATCCGAATTTTTGTTCAGGGTTGAATTAAAAGCGGCTGCACAAAATGCATGTATAACCAATTTTATATACTAAGGCATGTATAACAACCAATTTAAACCTAAGTTGGTTTCTTTGTCACTCAACGCACACTTTTTGCATACAATGGCCAATTATACCGGGACTTAAGTTTAAAGTGGATTCCGATTCATAACTAATATCCATGCCCAAGAGGGGATTCGAGCCCAAGAACTGTTGAACCGATAACCAATAAGAAATTTTTCGGCTGCTAGCTCGGCAATATAAACCTTAATAAACGCTGATTTGATGTCACTGTAAAGTTTGGCCGAATTGGTAACCGAATGGTTAGCGCTATTGCCTTTGGTTCAACAATTCGTGAGTTCGAATCCAAATTCGGGTCTCGTTGCTTATAGTGGTTCGAAATCTACTATAAGCCGTAGTTCTCGATCTAATTAACTCTCGTGTCCAAAAATGACAATTGAGCGACGAACAAACTAAACCACGTTAAAAAGTTTCTTATGCTGCATTGTAATTAATTTAAGTGATGTAATATGCTTTAGTACCTAAGCAGAACAGAATAAATAAGGGTAAAAATATCTGTCACACGGTTCCCTGCCTTCTATAATCATTGCAGCAAAGTAAAACTTAAAAAAAAATAAATAAAGAGATTTAATCTCTTGGGGTAGAACACAATTTTGAGCAACGCTAAGAAAATATTAACTATTGCAAAAAATAGTATAAATTGCAATTTTCCCACAAATCTAAGTACACATGTTCCAATGGAAGCAAAGTCCCGCAAAAACTGGCGAGTTTGGCGCACCAGACATTTATATCGCGATGGCAATGGGCAGTTATTAATTTCCTTTTTTTATCTAACGTTATCTATTAGCATAAACTTGAATTACTTTCTTATCAATTCAATGTTTAAAAAAAACAAAGAATTTGGAATTATGTGTGAGATTTTTTTCTTAAATATTATCTACATTACTAGTTTTCTGTTTTAATGCTAATTTCAAAATTATGATGATTTAATTTTTTTTCTAATATTGTTACATTTATTCAATTACAAAAGAATTTAAAATTAGAAAAAATTATTTATTATTATTATTATTATTTATTAATTAATTATATTTTTTTGGAATGAATAATTTTTCTCAAAATTAGTATTGTTTGCTTCAATTTTGAGGTGTAGTATCAAAGCTTTATTGAAAAATACATTTTTAACATTTTGCTACTTGGATAAGCATATGTCTACATTTTTATGTATTTCACTTTAAATTTGTTTTTCCTTGAAAACATTTTGTACATTATTTTCTTTATTGCGTTTAAACTAATCTAGAAACTTTATGTGTGCCACATTATTCCCATTATTTTCGGCATTTTTTGAAAATTGCTCCATTCTTGTTTCTCTGCAAAACAGTTACATTGTATAAACTCTTGTTTAATAATAAAACGCAATTTTAGCATTTTAAGGTCACCCTCTATACACGAAAACTATTTTGTCTTGTATCTGCAGTTTTAAGTAAATTTCACAAACCACTTAAAGTTTCCGCACCCTACAGAAGCTTATTTTGTCGACCCTCAGAGGTCTTTTGTGTACACGATGACCAGGACCTACACCCAAAAGTATGCACAATGTAGAAGCCGTCCATTTTAATTAAAGCATTACCATTCAGACTACAATTGTATTATTCGTTTTCAGATGCGTGAATAATATTTTGAAGTTTCAAAATGATCTTTAATGTGTCTTTTCATACTTTTATTTTGTACTCCTGGAAGTTAAAGTTCCTTAAAAACGGAAACATTAAGCACATATTCAGTTTACATATTTATTAATATAAAACTCGTTTTGTATTTAAATTTTCCAAAATATTCAAATCATGTTCATCTGCTAAATTGAAATTGTATTGATTTATATTTTTTTGCTTTAGAAATTTTCCTTGAAATGTTACTCAAGTCAAGTATTATTTCAGATCAGATAGTTTTGATGGTTTCATAAAAAAATTCCTAGTCATCCTTATAAGTATTCTTTATATATATATATATATATATATATATATATATATATATATATATATATATATATATATATATATATATATATATATATATATATATATATAAACTCAAAATTTTAATTTATTGTCTATAATAAATTCTAATTAAAATTAGATTTATTAGGAAATAAATTTTTTCTCTTCTTTGACCTTTATTAGAATCATAAAAACTTCCATGAATTACTTTTTCATTTATTCCTGAAGTGGTATTACCAAATTGAATTCTTATTCGAAAATGCTTGCATTGTTCCAAGCTCCAAATTTTGAATTCGGAGAATTAATTTATACAATAATATTTCTATGAAATATTATTCGTGTGTTCTCTTTCCATTGTATCTGATATCTTATTTTAAAAGTATTGATTTCAACATAAAATTTAATATTTTAGTAAAATTAAATTTACTGAATGTTTCAAATCGTGTTCGGTGGCTGTTTTTGATACCAACATATTATTTTGTATAAATTCCTATGATTAGATCTGAGGTTTTATCTACCAATTATTCTATATTTTAATTTTTGTGATAATGCAACAAAAAGTTATATATGCTACATGAAAAAAAAAATGCTTCAAATTCAATTTCCAAATTAAATGTCAAGTTTTTTATGTATGAATTTCATACTCTCTCAAAGCAACTTATGACATTTCTTACCGTATAGTTTAAGAAAAGCTTACTTTTTTTTGTAATACACTTAATTAAAAGTTATTTTACTTCAAAGAGGTAATATATACTGTTGATCCATTATATTAATTTTCTACACAGATTTAATGAATAATTTCTTTACATTTTAAATTACTTCAGAGATCTATATTTCTCAAATGTCATTAACATTAAAATATTCTTTATATTTTAATTAATATAGGTTATGGGAATAAAGTAAGTCAAAAAAGTTTCATAATTTTCTCTTTAATGAAATTCTAACTTAGTTTATTTTTATTTCTGCTATTATATTTTATTTAGTCAAATTAAGCTATTTGATACATATTTTTTAATTATGTTCAAAAGATGAATTCAAGTTATAAATTTAACAACATAGAAAATTTTTGTTGTATCTGCTATACTGACTTATTTTTCTAGGGAAAATCGTAATGGAAATATTTGCAAGCGATTCTAGTGCGTGACTTTTTATAATAAAGATCACTTTTTAATTAAATTCAATGGTTTTATTTGATTATTTAAAATATTAAGTTGACATTTCCTGTTACCCTTCTAAGCACTTCGATTAAAAACATTTTAGCCGATATCATGTGATTATTTTAATACGAAAATATATTGGCGACAGGTTTGGCGACAGCTGTTCCCGCGAAAAAGGAGTAAGATGGCGATAAAACATCAAAATATCGAAAGGTTGTCAAAAAAAATTTTTGCGTGTCTTGTGGCGCGAAACTGGAAGACAGTTGACTGTCAACTAAGCGATGTGCGTGTTGTTCCATGTCTTTTGCGGATCAAAAATGGGAAATAATGTGTAGTTGAGACAAATCGAATGCGAAACAAAATATATCGTTTCAGTTAACATTGCTTGGGATTGATAATGCATAATTGTTGAGTAGTTTATATCGGTAAGAGTTTGTTTTTTCTGCACATTTTAGTCCCACCGCACTAAAGCACACAAAATTTTTACAAATTCTCTCTCATTTTAGTAGTTTTATAATGTTCAATAATCTGTGGAATATTTAAACTCAAAACAGGAAGAAATTTGCTGCTTTAGTGTAAACAGTAATCTCTTTTTCTTTTATATACAAATGGTATACTTATTTTTATTGCATATTATTTGTAGAGTTTATTCCTTACAACGAAAAAAAAAAAGAAGTAAATAAAATGGTCTATCTCAAGAAAAAGAGAACGGAACAAATCAATGTTATTTCTGCGTATTTTGACGCATTATACACATGATGAATTATTTGCTGACTTTAAGTTCGGATGTGTTTATAAACAGTTTCATTTTGTTCCATTCATAGTGAAGATTATTAATGACGCATTGATTATTGATATCAGCGTGTCGCTACAGAAGTTTCCAAAAGTACCTGACTTTCATGTCAAAAAGAAAAAGATATGCCAAACAATATATTTTTAGTTTAGCTACAGTTTTAGATAGAAAAATCAGAGCATTTAAAATTTTCTAATTTATTTTATTTAATTTCGCATTATATTATATATTTCACATGTGATGGTATTAATTATATTTTTATTAAAAATATCATCATTTAGGACATACACATTTCTATTTTTTTTTTCAACAATTTAAAGTGTTTTAAAAATTTTTGATTAAAACTTATGACATTTTTTAAAGTAATGTTTATTAAACTTTATATAAAATTTTATTTAAAATTAATGAAAATTTTAAATAAAATTAGAGATATTAAGTTTTTGAAATCTATTTATTTTGTGTTTTGAAACTGAAATAAATTATTTCAAATACAACTGAAGTTATTTATTATATTTAATGGTATTTTTAATATCATCAGAAATGTATTTTTTTATTTTTATTCTTCAATTATTAAGTATAGCTACGTTGAATAAAAATAAATAGTAAATATAGGTATATTAAATATCTTATCGAACTTTTCGGTGAAATGGAAATGCAGAATTCATAAGGTGAAAATTTTTTATTGAAGTTGGAAAGTCATGTTTTGAATCATAAAATAATGCAATATTAAATCTTCGGCAAATGAAGAATATATATCAAATGCAAAAAAAAAAGAGAAATTGGAAATAGAGTATCAACATAAATAACTCAGAATTTAATCTTTGAACAGAACTCCTGCTCACTAAAATGGCACAAATTAATTTTAAGATTAAATAGTTAACAAAGTAAAACAACTTGAGAGAACTATTTCGAGAAAATAATACATTTATTGAAAAAAAATCACATTTAGAATATTACCTCATGTAAAAGCTGTTAGAAAAACAAATAAAATGCAAACAGAGTTGACAAATAACTTGAAGTTGGCAAAATTTTAAATTTATTTCAAATTTAAGATAAAAATTATTTGTAGATGAGGGCCATACCTATTTTTCGATTTATAAAGTGGATCACACATAATAGTACCTAATTTTGGTTTAAATTATTGCTATCAGATGTCACGATGCCAAACTCGCAAGGTTTTAGTAAATTAGAATCCTGAGAATCGCATCTAGAAATTTCTATCATTCTTCCAAATGTTAATCTCTTGTAAAATGATGCTTCTGGTCTTTTTAAGCAGAACAACAAATGTTCATCATCTTTAAAATAAGATTATGGGGATGTTTTCAGCTGATTCGTGAGTAGTGATGCAGCCATTATTCTTACAATATTTTTTATTTCGTATCATAATCATTTTAGAAATTTGTGAAATTGGATCATAGCCTCAATTTAGCAGTATTTCTTTTCAAAATTATATTTCAATATACAAAAATAAGTCATTTTGTCTTTGTGTTTCCATCAGTAAATACCAGTTTTGTAACTTTTAATGCTTTCATGCAACACCAAACAATAAACTACAAGCATTCCCATATTTCATAATTAAAATCATGCTTCTTAAAAGTGTATGTTGCTTGCTTCGTATCGTATGACTTTTACTAATAAACATATTTTATCTCCTCTATAGAAATAATTTCATATGGTTATTCTTTAGGCCTTGAAATTTGTTCTTTGCGAATTTCACTCTCTCAAATATATTTTATCAATAATGATCTTTCTCTGAACTTTTCTGTCGTTATAGTTAATTCTTTTGACGACTGTGCACATACGATTTCTGCAAGAACATCTATTAAAGTTTTTAAAAGTACTTTAAACACTTTTTGAAAAAGTATATAATTCGAGAATAAATTTTTATCAGGATAGGAATTCTCCAAGTTATTGTAAAAATAAATATTTCTTTCGTCTTCTTCGTGCTATATTTCCCAGAAATTAATCTTCATAATCTTTGAATGCAAAGTCTCGCTTTTCGCCAATATTTTCAACCTTTCTCTCAAACTTTTACTAATTATTATATTTCTAAGCAATTTCGAAAATCTACCAACTAACTTTCTCCATTTTTTTCTTTTGTTATAGTATTACTTATAAAAGGATAGTAAACACCAACAGGGAACAAAAAGGATGAATGAACATAAGAGCATTTTCTTCTGGGAACGCAAATGTCTTTTAAAAAAAATAATTATTCTTAAGATTTATTCTTAAGTTTTGGCTCAATAATTGTAAACTTCACTTTAACTCTACACTATTATTTTTAAGAGAGCGCATATTTTTATAAAATATTTTACTGTACCTAAGAAAATGAAATATCTATGTTTTTCATGGCATGAGTAGGAAAGTATTACTAATAATCAATATTCTTAATAGTCAAAAATTCAAATTTGAGTTAAATGTTCCCTCAGTTTCAGAAGTTACTGTATATTTAAAACACATCAGAACACATATTTACGATACAAAGTGACACAATTTTAAATTCGCATTTAAAATTTTGGTGATTAATTGTCTTTAATTGCAATTTTTGATTTTGTATGTATTTCATATTTACATTAATCTATGCATCACGCTTTTGGTAGTTGTCCAATGATGCAATCCTGTCAATGGTATCAACTGAGAAATTTAAATACGGCCAGAAAAAAATTCTGTGTCAGTTTAAATCAATTACTTACATAAAGGATTTAAACTCAATTTGGCATGAAGCCGAGCTGGCAGCCGAATGGTTTGCGCTCTTGCCTTCGGTTCAACAGTTCGTGGGTTCGAATCTCAACTTGGGCATGGATGTTTGTAGTGGTTCGGAATCCACTTTAAACCATATGTCCCGGTCTAATTAGCCCTCGTGTGCAAAAAATGACCGTTGAGCGACAAACAAGCCAAGCCAATTTGGCATGAATTGAAAACTGACTATACCTTCTGCACTGTATCAGTTTCATAACAATAACTACACTATATAGTACCAGTGATCAACTAAGCCCTTATTAATGAACTCAAAAGGGTTGAAGTGAAATAAAATGAAAAAGCGAAGTCACATTATCATTCATAAAACTATTCATAGCAGTGTGCTAATATCAATATCAAACCACTTAAATGCAATAATATGCAAATGAACTTGCAACCATTTGCATACTATTGAATTCAAAATTTGTAATTTTTGAATTTTACTATGAATATCTTTTAATGAGACTAAACTAAATGATTTCACGAAGGGGGTTTGACGTTATTTTCTAAGTATCATTCTTTTTAGCGTTATATAATTTATTATTTATGTTGAATTGGTAAATGATTTATAAATAGCAATGATTTATTTAAAAATGAAACATGTGAACTATATAAAGTGCAATTATTTTCAAGATTATCAAAGAAATAGAGTTAAATCATTGAATGGGGCATTATACTTTTTATTGAGTATTTTAATACCTTCTTCGCTATATTTTTGCTTATGATATGTGTATTATTTATTTTATAATATAATACTTATAAAATTTACAGTATAAAATATCTCCCGCTTCCTCAAAACACGAAACATTACGGTCAACAATTCAATTCAAAATGAAAACTCCTTATTTATATTAATGTATATCGAAAAATATTACTAATTTAACAAACTAAAGTTTGATAAATTTTAATTTATTATGTTAACTAAAATTTATATATGAAAATATATTTCATTTGTACATTATATTTGTACATATATAAATAATATTGCAAAACCATATTTTTATCATCCTTTACAGTTATTATTAGAATACAAGTGTACCTAACGTATTGCTGCATTAAAATTTGTAATTAATTAACATTATATTAAAATTATAGAGCAAAAGCCGACAGTTGCACTGAAGGCTTCAAAATATTCTAAGCAAAATCATGTAAATCCGAACGGTGGCTTGCAGATAGTAACAAATCCATTATATTATAGGCTTGAAATTTCACTTCCTCTTTCTTGCCTGAAACGTAATCAGTTTTGATTTGAATATAAGATTCTTCATGTATAATATTGTAAGAATACTTAGTAATTTTAATTACAAGAGTAATTTCGTGGTTTATCGTAGAATAAAAGAATAAAAATCAACAGAATCGAGTGTATTTAACGAATTAGTAGTTATCTTGTATAGTAATATATATATATAAAGAATTAAAATTAATAATTATTTTCACAATTTTTAGTAAAAAAATTTAGTCTAAAATTCAATATCTAAACGTCTTGAATAACAGAAAATTTTTAATTCAAAGCTCTTAAACTATATTCTATTATTTAAACAAAAAAAATTTATTTGTGATTAGTTTTCATTAGATCATACAAATGAAAGAGATAGGTAATTTAATTCTAAATAATACTCGTAATGATTAATAAATATCTTTGCTCATTTTTATTTAATATAAGACATTTCATTCGCTTTTAATTCAATTAAACTAAAGAATTTATTAATTGTTAAGAAGAATTATTAAAAGAAATAAAACGAAACCGTCGTATTTCACGAATGTTCCTTCGAAAATTCTCATTAAGTTTAATTACAATGTTAAACAATTGGGACAACAACAATAACGAATATAAATGGTATATATTTGTCTTGCTATATTAATAAAATTCTTTAACTTTTTTCTTATAAGGAAGAAAAATTCAAAATAATGTTCTTAATACATAAAATCTGCACATGGCAAAGAGAGAAATTCTTAAATTAGATTATATTTTTTCTATCCATAACAACTTTCGTGACGTGTTTTTCTAACAATTTATTTGGAGAGAAGAAAAATCCTTTCAGTCGCGCAAATGATGAAAAGTTTTTGTTACAAAAGTCGATAAATTCAACCAACGAACCAGCGTATATGCCTGTGTATAAGCAAATGTTTTTGTCATTCTTTGCACTTCTCTTTCTATTGTAATCATTAGGAGAGCGCATTATTAGCAACTCGCACCAACCAGTCTTTTAAAATGAAGAGCTGTATTTACAGCAAGGTAGCTATAGCCCTCCAAATGTCATCATTGCGTGACACACGTTCTTTATTTTAGGGTTGCCAAAGGCAATTCAGAATACTCAGATTGTTCAACTTTTGTTTAGAACAAAACTAATGAAAATAATGAATATTACTTATCGCAACTAGAGTTTGTTATAGTGGGCAGATTATCGTTTTATTATAATTGATTTTATCTGGTAATATTCAACTTTTATCTAATTTCATAAGGAAAATAAATGCGAGTTATTGAATCATTTAAAGGTAATTATTTTTTCGAGTATAAAATCAATTTTTCGTATAATATTATTTTGTTAAGCATAATAAACAGTGAAGACAATAAAATTATCTGATTGTTTATTCTATGAAAGACACGAAAAGCATTGTGATGCGTTTATACATTCAATTTATATAAAAACTCCTAATCATAAATTTTCAATGACATTTAAATTGTTTTGAAGTGAGTAATGTTATGCACAAATTCTCGAATTCCATTGACAATTAGCCCAATACATCATGAAAATCATTTAAAATTTTACTCAACTGTAACTTGTATCCCGATTAATTTTTGGTGTAGTGATAAAAATATTAAGCGAACACTGTCAAATACTTTTTTAATGAAATCCTGATGATTTCAAAATTGAATATGTGATGTTAAAAGAAATCTTAAGACTTAAGTAATGAACAAAAAAGCTATTACAAAGTAAAACTACTTAAATGCAATTCTGTGTAGTGTGACATTAATAATTATCATTTATTAAGGGCATATTCTAATATACTTGAATTGGCAAAAATTAAGCAACTCTTTCTTAAAAATATACATGCGAAAAACTCGAATGTTCATTCAGAAATTTAGTATATCTTTTATGAAATCCGCATGAATATGATTCCTATTAAAATAATTTGGCAATATCCTTAATAGTTGAAGTTAAATTTACAACCTCTATCCTAAGCAACTATAGTGACTTAGAAGTTCATGATAAACATGAATATTTTTTAATATTAAGATAACTTCGACGTATAATCGAATGCTTTTCGTTTTGTACACACTTGATGGTTTGATGTAAATTCTCAGAATCAACTTTAAAATGCCATTAACATAAAAACAAATCAATTTAAAATCTTCCTAAAAATAATAATATCATCTTTTCTAGTGCATATCACTCTATTAAATTTTGGAACGCAAATGTAACTTTCCTTAAATACCTGACGTTATGTTTTAAACAGTTTTTGGTTATATTCATAGTATAAAAATTACGACGATTGTGTATAAATACTATATTTAAAATTTTATCTGCAAAAAATTATTTAATATTCTATTTACATAATTTAATAAGAGCAATATCCGTTTTAGGTATATAATATAAAATATCAAGCTTATTATATATACATAGAGTAAGAATTTCGTTTATAAAATATTCTCCTGTTTATAGCACATATACAAATTTAATTGCACCATAAAATTAATTTCATGGAAATAATAAAATATTTTTGTTTTCAACCGAAAACTCGTAAGATGTAAAAATCTTTTTTTAACAAAATAGTTCACCAAATAGAATATTCGAACTAAATATGTATCTATTAATTACTTGGAAACATTTGAATCTAAAAAAATATATACATAAAAATATAATGTACGTCAATACATATATCTATAAGTATGTTTCCGAAAATCAAGGTCGAAATTGATGAAAAGATAGAAAAAAACGATTTCAAAAATGATATTCGTCGAAGAAAACGAAATTCGGTCAGAAATATATATATCTTAATAAAATATGCGTGATACAAATATGTTTTGAGTTAGAATTCTTCTCTTGGTTAAGCGTCCTTGAAAGAAATTCTTTCAGGAACATATCGATCTTCTGTTTCTATGACTTTTCAGGGAACAGTGAGTTAACATTAAAGGCAACTATCGACTTTTTCTTTAAATTAAAAAATTCTGCTAAATTATATTTCCTCCAAATTTAGAAACTCATCTTTTAATCACCTTCTATATTACGTTTTATCACGGAAATATTAAAAAGTGTTGGCAAGTATGGTTTCGCCTTATTTTGGTATCACTGCTCATATAATTGCTTACAATTCTGGCTTGTTTATTACTTTCTATGCACTGTTTAGGTATCATCTTAATAGAAAAGAGTATTTTGTTGTCCCTGTTGGTAGAGCAGAAAAGTAGATACCAGTATTTTTTCTACTCATTGTTATGCCATTCAGCATTCATCTGACACAGAGATTTGGAAAATAATCATCAATGTAGTAGAGCCCTAACATATATGGCACAAGCCAAGTTGTTAAAGAGCAAGCTGTTCAATTGTTGAAGCAGCATCGAAGCCTATACTATAAAACCTTCGAACATTTTCTTCATAAAACAGAAACAATAATCATCGATGAGCTCATACACACACATTACTGAATTTTATTTAAATTAAGTTACTCTGAATACATTAACAGTTTTTAGCACTGGACACTAAATGTTAAAAGCGGTATCATAATTTTCTGTATTAATAGAAGCCGATTTTTTTCACCAATTGCTGGAAAATTATTTTGTATGCAATAAATCACCAGCCCATCTTAGTATATTTTGCATTGCTGGCCACCCAAATTGGAATACGAAGAAAGAAAAGGGGTATCACAGCAAAATACATTTTATACATAACATGCTGACCAAGTATCAAATAATTAAATTTATAGACTTCTGTGAAGTGTGGTTCCTGCTAAAATCAGTAGCCAGAGTAGCCGCCAATCTTGGAGATAACTGCTGCCACACGCCTCGACATTTATTCAAAGAGCCTTGGGATGTGTTCTTTGGGTACAGCAAACTAAGTATTTACCAAAGTTGATCTGGTGTGGCAGCTGGGGATGTAATCTGGGTCACAATCGTTGAGCAACCATGGGCCACATGTTTTCTATCAGTGAAAGATCCGGAGAGCGAACCAGTCAGGGAAGTAATTCAATCAGGCGATTGACAAAGAACCCTTGGATAATACGTGCCACATGTGGTTGTGATTTATCTTGTTGAAATATAGCTTTGAGCAAGCCCTGAAGGTTAGGAAGGACAGCTGGCTCCAACACTTCGGAAATGTAGCGCTTCCTGATTAAAGTACCGGCAATGCGTACTAGAGGAGTGCTAGAGTGATATCCAATACCGACCCATACCCTATACATGACCAGTGTGGGGCTGCATAACGCAGCTGTTCAGCGTTCTCTTTCGACAGTGTCTCCAAACTCAAATGCGACCATCGTGGTGTTGCAGACAGAAACGTGACTAGTCAGTAAAGACAAATTCATTCCATTGATCTGTCCACATCCTTCTTTCATCGCACCATTGGCGGTGGAGACGTCTGTGGTTCAGTGTCAAGGGTAGAGGAAGCAATGGACGTCTTGTGGACAGACCACTCTGCTTTTAACGGCGTCGAATGGTACCGGCAGACACTGTATGATGCGTTACAGATTGAATGTGCTGTGCTATGGTCCGTAATGTGGCTGAGCGAATCGTGACTGCCATGCGCACAATTTACCTGCCATCACGTGAAGTGGATGCTGACTGAGGTGGATGCTTTGGACGCGTCGGTCTATCCTACCCTCCAGAATCCAAAGATCATATATCCGCATTACAGTTTTTTGGTTTCGTTCGTCCAACACGACTATCGATTTCCCTGAAACTATCCGCAATCACGGTAGGCCACTCTCCTTCCTATGTCGAACTCGGATACTTGATCAAAAAATGATCGCTGTTTTTTACAAGGCATGATAAATCGCTTAAAAGAAAAAAACCATTAGAAGAACACTATTGTCAAACTTGAAATCGTCAAAATCTCGAAAATATAGCAATTTTCACGTAAAAATTTCCGGGCTTGAATATTCTGATGCAAAATCAAAATAAGATATCATCTACTTAACATAAAAGATTTTTATATTCATATAAAGCTGTTCGACTTCAAAAAAGCATAAGTTTTTGCATTCCCCAGTTGAAGAAATAATTACGTCAATTACAATATAATAATCCATAAAAGATATTAGTCCTATATATTTCTCATGCAAGTAAAATATTTCCTTTCATATACCGTTCCCCCCATTTGAACTCAAAAATTTAATTATTAACTTCCATTATTAAATATTTATTTTACAGAAATAAAAGCTTTACAATTTATCCTGTTATTTTTTCGGATACATTTTAAAAGAAAACATTGAAAACCATATTTGAAGTACTCTTCATATTATCTCTATTTCTTTATTAGCCATTCTTTATACATTGCTCAAAAAAAAATAAATAAATAAATAAAAATACAAGCGAAAAAGAGAGGATAAAACTTTGTAACAGCCGTGAAAGACCTTAAAATGGATAGTATATTTGTGACAAAAGGTAATACAGAAAGTAAAACGCAGAAAATTTGTAATTTTAAAAGTACAGTGTGGCTAAAAGTTGTTTCTAACACTAAGTAATTAAAATTGCGCATTTTCACGATTCAAAAATTACAATTGCTCACAAAATGTATTAAAGATAGCAATTTAGCTTCATATTAATGAAAAAAAATTTTTTTTTTGGGAATGGTTCAAAATGTTTTGTATGATTTATTGTACTCTCGAATATAACTATGACTCTTTCATACATGTTTCACGTGAATAGGATTAGATTATAAGACCTTGGAAAAAATTGCTTCCATCTTATGGTATTCGACTCTTGTAAAAATGCTATTTCCCAATCCTTGACTGCAAAAGACGGTAGTGGTCTTGTAGCAAAGTTTCCTCCAAGTAAGTCACAAACTTTCTTTATTGGTTTGGGTCAGTCGAGTATGCTGGTCACCTCCATACGTTTCATTATCTTAAATTGAAAAATGTTCTCCTAAAGTTGAATAGTATAAGGTTTGACATTACCTTACATCAGGAAAAAAAAATCACCAATGATTGGTGAATAAGTAAAACTTGACTTTTCCGTATCTTGTCTGCATATCTTTGAGCTCTTAAATTGCTATTCCGAATGATTCTATCTTTATAAGCTGCTTTTAGCGTCTACCATTAACCCATCTCTTTCGTATTGTTATAAGAAATGTTTTCATTCATGATTCTATTTTGTGTACACAGAAGACTTAAGAAACTTTTTTTAAAAGAATGAGTTTAAAACATTACACTTTGACTTTGAAAATTGTAATGACTATATATTAAAATTTTCATTGCACTTCAATTCATTTCAAATACGAAGATTTGTAATTAATTTTGTTAATCAACAAAGTGCGTTTGTAATTAATTTTGTAAATCATCGGTAATTTATTGAATATCATTGATTCCTGAATTGCGAAAATCATGCATAATTTATTGTTCATAATAAAGTATATTTTGTTCCATAAAGTTATAATATTTTATATGATAATAAAAAAACACATTTAGGTAATAATTTGCATGAGAAAAAACATTTAGAGGAAGAGGTAATTTAGCCAAGCTACTATACGCACTCTTAAAAATCACAAGCTGTCTTAAACGCACTCTTAAAAATCACAAAATTGTCCGATAGAATAAGCACAAAAAGCGCACCCAAAAAATATATGAAATATATATTGATCCTATAAAATAATCACCTTTGATTCACGTGCCATTCACAAATCCTTAAATATTATTGTCATCTAGGATTCTCAACTGAAAATCACATCAGCTTAAGACCCTATGTATAATGTAAGCATACAATTTTCTGTTACGTATTTGAGTGCACAATCCTATGCAGGATATTGTGCATCATTCTTATATATATACACACACACACATAGATATACACACACACACATAGATATACACACACACACATAGATATACACACACACACACACACACACACACACACACATATATATATAAGAGTGATACAGAATCATGAATATTTTCCACTCTCTTGACATTTTGACTAAGTGTGAGTAATATTGTGTCGTGACCTACCATCTGATTACAGAGAGCAATTATACACGCAACTCCATTGTTGCTTCCATACTGATTTTTAGTAATTAAACTCCGCGACTTTTTTTAGGGTTATTATTCCACGTATTCTTTGTTTCACTTTTTTTAATAGATTTTTATAATGTTTATTTGATTTTTCGTAATATGAGCTATCTTATCGATTTCATTTGCTTACTTTACAAATTATATACAAAAGCTTTTCCAAATTAATCATACTGATTATTTTAATTTTTTTATGACTATGCACAAACCAGATTAACATTTGTATATATTTTTAAATATTTTCTCAAAAAAGCAAATTGATACAGAAGTTTTCATCATAATTAAAAAAGTATGTGTACCCAACTAATATTAAAACATCGAATTACTTATAAATTCGTTTTTCTATTCATTTATCTTGTTATCTTCTAAATTTTTAAAATCAGTGAGAAGGTATTGGACCATTTGAAATATATTCAATTTGATTTTACAATCACTCTTCATAAAGCAGTTTTACTTTCTCATCTAAAATTCAGCATTAAAGATAAAATATAGAAATAAATCACACAATTTAAATAGATAATGATTTTATTCGAAGGAACATATGTAATGACATATGTAGTGATTCATTTGAATTCGAAAGATATTTTTAAAAGCTTTTATTAGTCGAAAATATTCAGCACTGTTTGGTTAAATTATAAACTTGACAAAAATAAAAAATATTATTTAGATTCCCCAGATTAATTTAAAGTTATGTTTTATGCGATTTTTCGTAAAATCATATATAAAGTAGATACATTTAAATCATTTATATCTATAATTTTGTTATTATTATGTGTTAAATATAAAAATATTGTGTAAATATATATACCTCATAATATAATTAAAATAATTTTATACTTGAACTTCAAGAATCCGATTACTTTCACCTCTCCCACTGAATTTTGTTAAATTATATTGCTCATTTCGACAATTGGTGATGACTAAAGATACAATCCAACAGATGCACTCGTAATAGTCTGCCATAATTTTGAACACCAATTTTCCAGAATTGTAGTTATCCGTTCATTTTTCCCTCTAAAGGATGGGCGTTCCAAATTTTCGGAATGACTTACTAATTTCCTAATCAACAACTTATCTGTCCAAATGACGTTAATAATTATAAACATGATAATCTGGTTGCAGACTATTCACTGTTCTAATTTTCAATTCAATATTTATTGGATTCCATTCCCATTTAAAGACGGTTCAAGTATTTACATTAAAGCGTAAATGCTGCTCTAATTAGGACTCATTTGCAGAAGATGAATATACAGAGACAAAGAAATTATAGTTATAAACCAAGCCAAACTACTTCATTTCTTAAATTTTAGACATAAATTTAAAGCACAATGAATCTGAAATTCAATTTTTAAAAAAGTTTACAATTACATTTAAAGATTTATAATTGTGAAAGTATTTCATAATATTTTTTCAAAATTTATCAAATTTAATTATTAACTTTCTTATCTACTCTCACTAACCCCCAGCATCAGAAAAAATGATACATAGATATTGATTAGTATTATTGCTTTTCTTCGGATCTAGTCAAAAATTTTCTTAGATGTAATTTTAGAATTTCCTCACAACTGTCAATGATTTTTGTTATTTTTTCACAGCTATAGTGACTAGTTTAACAATTTCACAACATAAAAGAGTTATTAATATTAAAGATAGTATCAGCAACAAATGTGCAATAAGAATATTTATAAAGGTAACCATAATGTGTAAATGACACCATTGAGAAAGGAAGTCATACCTTGGGACCTTAAACACATTTAATAAATATGGGCAGTCGAAATGCTATTTATAATATGACATAAATATTAAAATTTTATTTTATCACTCTGAATTTTTCCTCAATACATTAAAAATTCTGAATTTATTAGAAGTACTCAATTTATTAATTATTAGAAATTTATTAATAATTCGCAATGATTAGAAATACTCAATTTATTAGAAAATTCTGAAGATAAAATCATATTCAAATGATTTTTAATGAAAAAATTTAATTTTACGTATATTATATACTCATATATAGAATAAAATATAATTTTTTTTAAAAAAATGTACTTCTCTTAATAGATATTACATATGAAATGCTATTTTTATCTCTTTGACCTTTAAAATAGGGCAGTAGCATAAAAATCATTTACAAAAGGCTTACACACGAAAATACGAGTTGAATGTCATAAAATGACAGCTGCTATTGTTTAAGCTGTAGAATAGTTCATTTCGCTTTTCGTAAAACAAAACACATCCATAAAAAAATATGATTGTAGGCCATTAAAAATTCCGGTATCGCTCTTCGTATAATTGACTTTAACATCTGATGGGTATTTTAATCCCCTACGTTTAAAATCTAAAGAATCCTAATGTATATATCTTTCATATTCGCACTTTTTACGATTGCTTTCGTTGGATATTATCTCCCACTCTTACAAACAACAGGTCAGTAGCCTTCCGTTACGAGAGCTTCCGTGATTAAAAGCACGCAATTTTCGCGTAAAAACACCCCACAATTTCCCTCTTCTACAATCTTAACAAGAGCACGGTTTACATAAGCTTCACTCACAGTGAACGACCATCACCACACACACAACTCTTAAAACTTATATTCTGCTTGAATTCCACTCACGTCCTTGCTAGAAAAAATCGATGTCTTGGGAACGACTTTTTAAAGCTACATAAAGGTTAAGGAACTCTAATCGAAACAATTAATATTTAGATTGAAGAAAGTAAGAAATATTTTGAAAAGGCCAAGATTTATTTCTTACCTGTGGAAATTAGCTAAAACAAAAATATATGTGTCTTTATAAAAGACTAAAAATAGTTATCAGATGTTGTTAATGGGTAATATATACGGAATAAATCATATTCACAGGTAAATGCTATCACTATACTATCGTTTCAACGTACTTGTAGTTATTAAAGAATAGAGTGACAACAACGGATATATCTTGGTCAAAAGATTTATCTTGAGGATGTCTTTCTTTAATAAAAATAAAAGATTTTGTATCACTATCTGATATATTAGATTGAATCAAAATATATCCTTATTGATATAAGTAATGTATATTTCAAATTTCGTATCATGTTTCAAATTTTATGGCATGATTATACAATGATGGCATGATTATACATTTTATGGCATGATAAAGTGTTCAAAACACCATTTGAAAGTCATACATCATATATTATTATCACTAAAAAGTCGCTTTCAAGTTTTACATTCTGATCTATCACACTAGGATAAAGAAATTTTATATTGTAAGTTGTGTTTAAAATTCTACTGTTCTTTTTTGTTGCTGCATATTTGACATGTAAAGAAAAGTAAATCCCTAGCAGCATTAAAAAGCATTTTTATAAAGGTCATCTGCTGTGATAAAAGAGAATGATATTTGGATGTAATGAGGAAGGATATAATTTCCTCGTCCAAATTCCATGCATTCTTAAATATTAGTTGATCAAAGTAATGTTCTATTGATGATGCTTGCTCACAATGTCTTGAATAACAGCCTTTTTGAAATTGGATGCATGTGATGTATATTTCCAACCTATGAACCTAAAATTTTTAACTCACTTATTCTACAATGCAGATGCGATGCAAAGGTTATTATTTCTATCCACAGTCCTATGAACATGAAAACTATCAGGCAATTATTGAGTGAATGCCTTTTTTTCTAGTAATGTATAACTGAAATCATCATACTTTCCAACACACCTGCGAACACCATTTTCTAAAGGTGTCTACTAGTTTATATTTGTGGACTCATCCTGTGTAAAACTTGTTTGGTATAATTTGACAGATTATACCAAACAAGTTTTACACAGGATGTACACAAGTTTTACACACAAGTAGAGTTCATAAGAGATACCTTGTGAAATTTTGTATATACAATCAAAAAATTTGTGAAAGATATCAATAATTTTTTTCAATTAGATTTATCTCAGAAAATAATATCAAGTATGCTCTTTTTTACCATATATCTACCACAGTATCCATAATGTAACGTTTCACTGGAACCGTGACTCGCGTGACTCAGTGTGAGAAAGCGGAGTTTCAACTCTAGAACGAGAAGATTTGCTGAAAAATATTTTTAAAAAATAATGATTTCGTCTTCAAGAGCTTTGTTTAAATCCATATTTCTATGCTACTGAATACAACTATACCGTGTACTTTTTGTGTGGTACTCTTTGACACCTGTAAAAGGATATGATAAAACAGCGTATTCATGAAGCGAATTATTCACAATAGAAATTTAAAATCAATATTAATTACATAAACTGATTGTTTAATAATTAAGTAGCATTTAATGTTAAAAATTAAATATTTTAAAAGTAAATGTTACCTTATATTTCTTTAGAAAATAAGGTAACATTAACTTTTAAAATGTTCTGTACATAGTGTAATTGTACATAGTGTAATTAACATAGTGTAATTAACAGGATATTAAAAAAATGCTTATTAACAAGACTTAAGTTTATGCTTTTATTTTATTTATTATATTATTATATTTAAGTTTTCACTACTCAGAAATATATTATAATTTCTAATAATGTAATTTTCAGTTGTAGAAATTTAAGAAATAGAATTACTAAGAATTACAAGATATTACATATACGAGGGTCACTCTGAAATTTTTGGGATACGCGCAGGCGAGAATTTACACAATAAAAATAACGGTTTAATTTTAAAATACAAAGAATTTTAATACAGAAGACGATTTTTTACAGACTTACTTCAACTTGCTTAGCGTAGAATAAAATTTAAACAGAAGAGAAAATGGAGTTGACGCGAAAACATTTTCGAGCTATGATTTTCTACGATTTTAAAATAGGATTAAATGAAGAAGAATGCGTTCAAAGGTTGCAATTAGCATTTGATGATGAATTTCCAGCTCGTGCTACTGTATCCAGATGGTTTAGAGAATTTAGAAGAAGTCGCCATTTTCTTCAAGATGAAGAACACACAGGAAAGCCGCCGTCGGCAGTAATCCCGGATAATGTGTCTGCCATACGAAAAATGTTAATGGATGATAATCGCTGTACCTATCAAATGATACAGAAGGAACTTAACATTGGATCCACAGCCAGCAATGGTGAAAAAACAACGCGCACCGAAAAAAGTGATGTATGCCGTTTTTTCAGAAGTACGGGATTGGCCAAAGCCATCAAGTTGGAAGAACAGAAGACAGTAACAGCAAACTGGTGCACCACTAAATGTCTTCCAGAAATTCTACAAGAACTGAATGTTAGGGGACTAATGCTTCACAATGACAATGCATCTTCACATACAGCCGGATTAACAGTTGAGTTTCTTAAGCAAAAACAAATTAAAGTGATCGAACATCCGCCGTATTTACCTAATCTAGCTATGTGCGATTTTTTGTTATTCTTTAATCTAAAAAAGAACTTACGTGGACGTCGTTTTCATTCAGAAGAAGAGATTGATGTGGTTATAAATGCATTTTTTTCATCGATTCCAAGAAATGAATGGCTTGAGGCATTTAATCTGTGGAAAATTCGTCTACAAAGTGCATTGATGCTAAGGAGACTACTTTGAACGCAACTAAAATTTTGTTAGTATAATTTTAAAAACCTAGTTGTATCGAAAAAATTTCAGAGTGAGCCTCGTATAAGAATACTAAATAGAATTACTAAGAATAACATAAATTATATTATTTGTGTTAAAATATCAATTTTTATCCACACATAAATGACATTTTTTCAACATCTCGTATTTTTTTATTACATTGAAAGTGTGACGCATTTTTTTTTCAAGAAATCTTTCTCAAAAAGAGTTGGCCCCTCTCTATTATAAACTGTCAGAGAGAGTTTGATTCTTTAAAGAAATGGATTGATCAAATCAATGTTAACTGATTTAAATACCTCTCTAGTTATTTAATTAGCTTAAATATTTCACTTCGACATCTTTTATTTATCCACTGATTTCCTTTTATTCAGTGAATCAACAGTAAACAGCATATATAACATATTTTCAAATATTTTAATTATTACATTCAATCCTCAACGCATTTTTAAAGTCATTGGACTTTTTCGCAAAAAAAAAAATTCATATCACTCTTTTTAATCGTTTTAAGCGTTAGATTTTGCAGCTTGCGTATTGATTTGTAAGAACGCAATGTGCATATTGATTTGTATTTATGTGTAAGATTTGATGCATAGTGAGATCAAATTGATGCGTAATGAGGTCATTGATGCGTAAGAACCCAGTACCGTCCTGAAAAATTGGTATACTTCGTCAGGTGTCGCACCTACGGTAAGTAGTAGAACCCATCAATACACAAGTTGCAGCATTGATGTATTTTTATGGTGAACTGGGAATGATTCTTATGTTGTTAAATTTAATTTGGCAGAGATGTTATTTAAACATAATTATAACTACAATTGTGGTTGTTTGATAATAGATATTTAGAGGGACTGCCACGTATTTAGAGCAATATGTAGAGTCTAAATCCTGAATTGCCCTTTCAAAACTTTAACAATGTAACATATGTCAAAATCATTCCAAAATTATAGTTATTGTGATAGTATAAAAATATCTTCCTACGTAATCATTAATTTTTTATTATCGCTGATAGTAAGTAGTGCTCATAACGAAAGAAAAAACTTAGAGAGTTTTTCATAGTATATAAATAGAGAAATCCTCTCAAATTTTAATTTGATGAAAGAGTTATGCTTATCTGATTAAATTAAAGAAATAATTTTCCAATGTACGAAATGAAACTTATTGCTAAGTTTTATCTTTAATTTCGTTATAATTAATAAATTCTGAATGCAATATTGGGATCAATATCCTCCACAAATATTGCAGGATCTTGAAAGATATAGTATACGGACGCTTTGAAAAGTGCCACCCTTTATGCATCAATGTGTAGAGAGTGTCATTCAAACAGAAATCCAAACATATATTACAGCTGTCGGTTACAAGCTTGAACCTCTCAATAAAGGTATATTATTATAACAAGTTCTTTTTTTCTAAGGTCATTTTCTCACGTCAAAGTGGGAAATCGTCAAAAAACAAATGAGAAAGAAAAAGAGTTTTAAACGGCACATACGAAACAATTTCGTTTTAATTCAAAAAGCTTTGAAGATAAAGAACTCTAAGAGGTTAACATTTAAAAATAATATAATTCAGGAAAGTTTAAAATTCTTCAGTTTCTAAAATTCTGCTTCAAATAATATGTTTATTGCGTTATAAGCGTTATTTCATTTACATTTTTCTTATCACTAGTAAATATTAAAAAGTATTTTTTATTATTGTAGTAAAATAAAGTTCGTTCATTGTAGGGAAGATCTGATGAATGAACAGCGAGAACAATGGGCCTGGTACGCATCTTCCACCATATGCTTGATTGGAGGCTTGCTTCTGGGTACTGTTGGAGTCACCATGATCGTCATCGGTTTGAATACAACTGACAAATTGGAAGACCGTGTTTGGGAAGTTTCATTACTCATTGTCGGTTGCGCCTTTTTGATCATCCTACTAGGAGCTATCGGTTGTGCTTATTCGAGAAGCCGTGACATCATTAGAAATCGAGAGCAAAGCATTATAAAATGCATTGCTTTTCACACTAGCATGGCTGAGCTCCCAGATGGGACAAGCGTGCCACCATGCTGCTCAAACTCTGAAGCTGTCAAAATATGGACAACTATCAACCCTCATTCAAGAATGGCTTGGAACTCTGAACTACCCGGGCAAATGGAAGACGAAAAAGAAGATGAAAAGCCTACTAGTGCTTAAAATTCATGATCTTTTTTTTTTTTTTTTTTCATTGCATCAAAAATGAGAGGCAACCATAATAAAACTAGCAAAATTTAATAATTTGCAATATATTCCTCAAAGTAAAAAATTATTTTATAATATGTATCCACAAAAATGAACTTTTAAATTCTAGAATTTATAAAAATGATCGAACAAAGTTACCCAGACATTTTTCGAAATATTTTTGCTCTTAGCTTAAAAAAAATCATCATATACTAAATCAAATTCTAGTATAATTTAATTTTACTTTAAGATTTTCCTTCACAATTATTTTTAGTGGTTGTAACACATTCAGTGACTCTGAACTAAAATATATAGAGTAATAAGTATAATAACAAAGAAGGGTTATACAGTTTACTTTACATGTAAATTTTTATTTCTTAACTTCATTCTGCAGTTAATAATTAAAACTAAATGAAATAAAATTTTTGTATAATTTGAATACGACAGTGAGCGAATGTTTAAAATATTTTTAAAAAGTCAAAATTTAATTTCAATTTAAAATTGTTATAAAAATGTCTCTTCATTAAAAAAATGGACTCCTATTCTTCTTTTCATAAATATTTAAAAGAAAAAACAAACAATTCAAATCAAAATACTTCGTCAAAACCTATCCAATATTTTTTTTAAAAGCAGCAATATGTGATTTATTTTTCTAACTTATATTCCTAACCCTTTTATTATATTAAAGTTTCTAACAGCACACCACTCAACCTTGAAATTTCGACACTAAGATGGATTTCTTGAATCAAGAATTTCATTGATTCCTTTATGTGTTGATTGGTACCACTGATAAAAAGAGTTCGTTAAAAAAGTTCGAAAAAAAATAACAATGTTCTGTTTAAAAGTCATAAATCAAAAGACTGTTCATGAACTTTGCAATACCACCACTAGAACAAATAAAGGATTCAGCAACGAGCTATAATGATTATATTGAAAGTTTAAAGTACTAATGAGCACTCTAGGTACAAATGGGTCTTCAGACAGCCAAACATATTTAACTTAACTTTTCTTGGATAGTTAATTCATTATAAATCCTCTATTAAGAGACTAAATTTATAAGCTATGTTGGTCATTTAAAGAGGTCTTGTAATTTTTGTGACACTAATATATTTTAGCATTACTTTGACAATAGACATAAATGGTATTTTAGATCAGCTAAAAAAAAAAAAAAAAAAAAAAAAGAAAGAAAGAAACGCGTCCAAATTAGTATCCAATTGACAGTATTCTTTGAATTTTCTATTGAGTCAAAATTTGGGAATCAGACTTTTTAAGAAAGATGTCAATTTACCTTAGAAGTTTCTGTGACATTCTTGCTGAAGAGAGTTGGACCTTGTCTAGTAGAATAACTCTGGAGAATTATGCTATGAGAAACAACGCAAAGGGACACAAAATATCCTGATCTTATTGCTCTGAATAATTTCCATCTATCTACTACTGGAAATCAAAAGAAATGGCACTCCATTCCAATATTCTAGCGCATAAAGCCATATCTTAACTCATGATATATAAAACTTAAGCGCTGATTGTGAATTCTTCAAAAAGTTTTCAGAGTTTAAACTATACCTGTGTGTGTGTGTGTGTGGATTCATTGCAATAAAAAACATTACCCTAGATTCTCCTTTTAATAGAAATTTTCCAACTAAGTAGTATTGAACTGCATTCTAAAATTGTGCTGAAAGTGCATACAGTATACAGAGATCTTTCCATGACCAGTATACCCCCCCCCCAAATTTAGTTTTAATCGAATATATAACACATTTCATACCTAGGACACATAAACATAGGCATCCTATGCAGTTGATTGATCCCGAATCAAGTCTTTCCAGTTCTTAGTCAAAATTACCTTAAGATTTCAATATACGCTGTACGACAACACTGTAGCAAATATTTCAGACTACATTTAACTAGAGATTATGAAACAAAAAATTCCATCACCATATATATTCTAGAACTTTTCAACAGTAAATTATTTTGATTTGAACTTTTAATAACTAACTTATATCAGTGATACCAAGTGTTATGATTTTAATGAACAGTGCATTTCACAAAAATGATTTGTATAAATATAAATAACCATTATTACGTTCTTTCAGTTAGTTATTTTTGAGGAAGTAATTAAAGAAGCAATATGTGTTTATAAATTAATCTGGAAAAGGCATAGTTCCTTCAGAATTATCATCTACACATTTCATCAATATCATAACATTTTGCACTATGACATTTCTTTGTATTCCAGCTCCTCATTCAATATCTTAAGAGTATGGCACAATTTAATGAAATATTTCTGTTCTCATAAACATGCATTTTTTCTACGAAACATCATACTCTTCATGACCATTTGTAAATTCCTGATTTTAAAACGAGAAATACTAATTTTTTTTTTAATGATAGTTAACTTAAGTCTGTTTAATAAAATATTCTTATTCTTGTATTAAAAATATTTTAGTAATAACAATACTTTTAACCTTGGATTCTTGAAAATTAAACTAGATAACTTAAGAGGATTTGCATGTTCAACGAATTTCAGTGCAAAACTATTGAAAATTTTAAATTTTGAATTGTGTTCAGCCCATGAAGAAAATAATGTATAAACCGATGATTGATAGATACTCTTCCCTACTAGAGATAATCAGCATGTCTATTATGAAAGTTAAAAATGAGAGTTCTCAATCCTCAAGTAATAACTTTGTTATTTAAACGTGAATAAACTTGCAGGCAAAATCATCAAAAGCTATCTAATAAGATCTTCAATGCTCATTCCGAAAGCCTCCTGAAAAGTCCTAACATAATCTTAATTAACGTGAATCACAAATGTCTCCAACTACTGATAAGTAGCTGAAAATAAATTATTCTGTGTTAATCTAATGAAAATAAAGGTAATATTAATTCAGATATTTAGAGTTAAAATGAATTCCCCAGCTAATTTATATATGTATAAATACAACCATTATTGCGTTAATAGAGAACTCAAGAATTTTAACTATAATCACTGTTTTAAAATACAGTTGCTAATACTAATCCAATTTCAGAAATTAGAGCTCAGTTAAAATGTCGACTGCTTACAATTTGACACAGGTTAAAAACTAAGAGGCGGAGTTCATAAATGGATACTTTACCTCCGTCAGAAAACTCGAGTATAGCGTATTCATGGTGTGGATGCTACACAACCTAGATATTTTTACTTACTTCATTCATTAGTTTTCGGACATATCTTTCATACTACATTACTAGAGAACAAACACAGAAATCCCCCCTATAAAACGGTACTCTTAAAAATCGTTTTCATAACACGTGTTTTCCCCCTTATAATGTGGTGATTCTCCCCTTTATATATCTGTACTGCGAAATTTATAATGATTTGCACAGTTCACAATCAATTTCGCGCATGCTTGTACATCACATTTCTCAACTGTGTTCTGTTATGAAATGAAATTAAATTATATTATTGAACTTTAAACATTCTGCTAAAAAAAGATATCGCGATGGAACGTTATTTCAGATAACTCCTACAGCGAATAAACATGTAATAATTGTTTTTGGAAATATTTATTTGAAATCAGCTGTTTTTTAGTTACATTTGTACAAATTTTTTATATAAAATATTTTTGATTGTAATAAAATGCACAGATTTCATTCATAACATAGTCTTTTCTTAATATCGAATTTAAACCTCCCTTAACGACAAAAGTTAAATGCAAATTATTTATACATAACGCGTTATACGAGCGCGTTGTACAAGAATGCTCGTACAATGAGATTTCCTATAACGCGAAACTAATTTACTGTGTTATAGGGACATTACTGTACCAACAGAAGAGAATAGTATTTTTTGTTTATCATTTTAGTTTAAATAGAAGCATAGGCAATATATCGTGTAAATGCATTTAACTTCATTTTAAGTTTCACTTTTTAGTGATGAAACTCGAAATAATGAGATAAATTTAACCAAAAAAATTGTTACTAATTAATTCAGTATAAAACAGAATATACTTGAGCTTTTGGATGGCGAAAAAGAATTTTCGCAAAATAATTTTCAATACGAAAATTTTTATTTTTATATCCTTATTTATTTTAAGAAACAAAAAATGGAATGTGTTTCAATTTTCTTTTATTGATTTCTTTTTCATAAATTAACAAAAAAATAATAGATTTTTTTATTCTATCCAGATTTTTAACAAAACATTTTTAAATTTTCCGAAAGCGATTTACAATATTTTAAAAATTATAACCCTCACTTTTAATTATAAGGAATATTTATGTTATTTCCTCCAGAGAAAATATTTCAATATATTTTTAACTATTTGCTGTGAAAGTTATGTTAAATATTTATAATTTTGAATTCATCTTTCAGTTTCAGTAAATCCATTATTTATCAACTGATCGCTTTGAATCAATAAAAAAATTTTTCAATAAGGAAAAAATTTCTCTCCTTTTTCATATTTTGGGAATAGAAATTTTTGACATTTAATTAGAAACTTTGCTAGAAAATCAAAATTGTTCTCTGTTAATATATATCTCTGATTACCAGATAAAAGATTTTCAATCTATTGGAATGAAACTTAAAAAGTATAATTCGCAATTAATCCTTTTTTTGTTTTATAACAATTGTTTTTACAACTGTTGTAATATATTGTAAAAGAGAAATAGTGAGTACATTGATTCATTCCTTTTTAAATAAAATTATTATACTCAGTTTTTCAAAGAAAATCATTTCCACTTCATTTTGTATCAAATCTTGTCAAAATATTTGATGTAAAATAAAAAATTTTCTAATTATTTCATCAAGCAAAGAGTTTTTTTTTTTTAATTGAAATTTCGATTTATAGAAATTCTATTGTTTTACATAAAGTATGGAAAGAGACATAATATTATTAATTTCTTTGTTAAATAAAAAAAAAAATGCTTGGACATATTTTTAATTAGCATGTTAGTTTTTAGCAAAATAGGTAAAGCTTCTTTTTAATGAAAGAAATTCCATTTTAAATTAATAGAAATTTGATTATATTATGAAACTTGTGTGTATGTGCGTGTGGCGCGCATAGATTCAAATATGAAAATGATGAAATTTTTCATAAATTTTATTAATATTATTGCTAACACTGAGTTATTATATTCAATAAGGCAAAATGTTTCCTTATATAAAAAAACTTTTATGTATTTTTAATATATTAATATATATATATATATATATATATATATATATATATATATATATATATATATATATATATATCCTTTTTAAAAATTGTAGAATGAAAAACAAACGTTATAAGCTTAACTAATTAAATAATCTTAAAATAGCATTCCCTTTATGCAGCTTAATGAAAATTATTCCAATTATCTCCTATTACAAAATCTTGTAATTAATTATTATTTTATTTGAAATTTTCTGCAACAAAGGCTAACCTTTCGTTGTGTGATGCAATGTTATTAAGGTATTTGGAAATTTGCTAAAATGAAACAAAATGCCCTCTTTGATAATGAACTAATGATATAATTTTTAATAAAATAAAAATGCGACCTATATGCAGTAGAAACAGACTTCAACAAATATAGATTAAAATATTTAAATCTTGGTTAGTTTTTTTACTTCCATAGTAAGGGAAATCCTATGTGTTCTTATAAAGGCGAAATAAATAACCAATGGCATGTATTATATAACATACATTGATTAAATTATATTATAACGTTTCCAATATCGATATTAAAATGATTGCAATAAATTTTTTGACATTGCTTTTGTATGAGTACAAATAATTTTTAAATATTATTTATAGAAACTCAAGTTATATTATTTTTTAACACTTCCACCAATATTTTTATTTATTAGAATACAAATTCAATATACTTATTAACATTTTTGGAATTATAACATGATCATATTGTTGTATATATAGACTAATAAAAGCATACAACCTCAGGAAAATATGTAATTTTCATGTTTCATTTTTCAAAAACAAATATCTGCCTGCGTTAGTGTATTTAATTCTGTAACATTCCAAAGATTAAAGTCAATTTGAACCTTATGAATGACATTAATTTTAAACTTAGATAGAGAGTATTAAAACACATTACACTCTCTTTAATGTGAAGGTTGTATACTGAGTTCAGTTAACTTTGTAAACTTCACAATTAATTAAAATAGAATGTATAAATTTACAGCTATTATTATTATTTTTCAATATCTGTAAATTGTATACATATGTGGGCACACACACACAGTAAAATGTTTATAAAATTACATCCTCATTTGTCTGGATATAAAAAAAGTATATTGGAAATAATAATGCAAAGAACATTATTTCATGTTAAAGTTTAGAAGCTCATATAGAGTATAATGAGAATACCTTTTATTATACTATAAAGAATAAAATTCTGCTCTTCATTAGATTATCTTTATTTAATAAAGAGATTTACAAGTCGTATTATACAAGTAGATGTAAGAGCTTAAGAAGGCAGGAAGAAATTTAAAAAGAAACCAATAGTATCAGATTCTGAACCTAAGCACCATCAAACTTATTTGAAAATATTTCAAATAATTTTGGGGTGTGTGTGTGAGGGAGAGAGAGAGAAATCTTTAGTATCAAATACAAGTTAAAGTATCAAATTTATCAAAAACTAATTTTCTAAATAATGATCTCGAATACATCTTATTCGAATACAATACTGACTTTTAAATTACAATATAAAACGTTTATATTCATTTCAATTCTAGATAATTATCCAATACAAAAAACTAAAATTAACACAAATAAGTTTTTTCCCCTCTTCCTTTAAAATAAAGAGAAGATGTACAGCACACTTTATCACAATTTTTTGCCATGCAAGAAACGAATTTCTTTTCGTCATCTTATCTGGCTATCTATTACTACATGCAGGAAGCTATACGGTACACACATGAAATTACACAGCAGGGAAATGTCATATGCAAATGAAGAGCTCTTCAACTCGCATAAAACTTATGACTACTGCCGTGTGTTTTATATGAATTAACTGCTGATTTAACTGCTTTCATGAAGTTTGTCATGCACAAACTGCATTAGAACTTTATAGCCTGGTGAAAAGTTTCGGTGATGTTTCGTGTAAGAAAGGGTAATGATAAACAACATGTTTCTGACTTAGACAGAAGACGGCTTGTAGCATACCAGAAATGAGGTTTATAGTATCGCACCAGTGCTGTACGAATCGATCGTGATCGCATGACTGCGCAGAATATGGAATATATGAGTTCAAGATCATACTGAAATGCTGGATCTCAGATGCCAGTTCACTAACAATAGAAAAGACAGACATACTGCCCGCATGGTATTTTTGGATCATACAGCTATATCACAAGGGATCGTCATAAGACAACACGTGTGTGTGCCTGCATGAATAGTTCTATAACATTTACAACACTATGAACTGACAGATCAATGACAATGTTTTCGGCTATACTTGAATCGATGTAACAGATACATGTCTTCAATGGTATGATCAATGAATTTGGACGCGAGAATAGCGTGACGTCGTGTTTAGGAACGAATCCCTGTTCTTTAACATTGTGATAGTTATATAACTATTTGGAGGCATACGTATAACGCACATTGCCAAGATGCATTCTGCATCATTATATTGACCCATCATTATGAGTAACGACATGAAATGCTATTAAATACAACTCTCGGTCATCTCTTTTTCGCCTGAGCCTGGTTGGTTAGGGCGTCTGTTCTCGTTATCGGAAGGTAGTGAATTCGAATTCCGATCCAATCAAGGATTCGTCGTGTTCGCTAACAGTAGCTGGGACACGTTAACTATGTCGTAGTCCCAATGTCTTCAATGAGAAATGATACCCCTGGAATGGCAGGCCATGTATTGTGGTTCTACTTCTTATGAAGATTCTCATCCGACCACTTCGAACTGGCGTAGCCCAACTTAGGGTTAAGTGTAGGGAAGTATGCTAGTGCAACAGCCTTTTCTTCACGTTGATGCACTTTGAATAGTGATTGTTATATTTCTGTTGTGTTAAGGCCCAGTGAAATGCTACATTTCATCAAGATAATGCAGGTCACATTGCCGGTAGTGTACGGTCCTTCTTTAATACAGAAAATATTCAGCTACTAATCAGTTCAGAATATTACGAAATCATTTGCCGAATCAGTGGTTGCCGAGCGACTGACCAGCTATTATGGTTGAACTACAGCATGGTGTTGAAACTACGTAGACAGTTGTATCTGCGTATGCCATAAAGCTTTAGAATCAATGTCCAAGCACATAAGTGCTGTTATTCTGCTAGAAATGGTTGTTCTGTACGCTGATTTTTAGTATGTTTCCAATTTTTTTAAAAATTTTATCGCTTGTCATTTCCGGTATAGTGTGTTTGTGTCAATTTTAGTAGCAAATATAGTATATGAAGTTATTTTCAAATAATGTAAGAAATAATATCTGATCAATATTAAATCAGAGAATTCTTCAAAATTAAAATTTTGGGCTTGGGTTTCAAATAATTTTATTAATAAATTCGTGGATGTTTTTAAAAAGAAATAAGCTACCTCTGATTTGTATTGAAGTTGTTAAAATCAATGTTGGTCGCCTTTTTACTAAGATATGAATGACTGCTCAGTTTGTCACATTTATCTTTCGAGTATTAAGATGTTCTGATTTATAGCTAGCAAATAATACAATCAAGTTATTTCTCTGAATTTAAGAAAATTGTCGAAAAAAATATTTCATAAGACGTAATAAAAACCTTTGAAAAAGCTACTTTGAATGCTTTAAAAAAAGGATTTGTAATACTTATTTATCATCCAATGGTCAAAACACATAGAGAGAATGAATAACCAAGGTACAAAAAAAAATTCTAAAGATCTGTGTCCAGGTTAGAAAAAACAAAGAAGACTAAGAAAAAGTTGGTTAGAAAGGTTGGTTGAAAAGGAGATCTCAAAAGAACTTGAAAACAAGGCGGAAAACTAATCACGAAGTTTTGAAGCCAAAGTGTTAGGAAGACCAGGGTCCAACATGGACTGTAGTGACAAGGAATTATTTAATATTTATTTAATTATTATACTCCTACTCTAATACTTGTTTGATGCAATTTTTTAACACCTGTTTGAAAAGCGTAAAAAAAAGCATAATAAATTTAATAGCTTTCATCAAGAACTTTCTTAAATCTGTAGTGGAAATCGATTACTATTTTCAACTGTTTATGCGTGATCGAAAACTTTTAAATCTTCATGATGAGGAATTAGAAGCACCTTAAATATATATCTAAATTGATGTTCACAAATTTCTATAGAACATCTCATTCTGTGCGAAATATTTATTTCTATCCCATTTTTAAACGAATTGGGGAATTTATGATCAACCATATTATTTACTCAAACTAACATTGTTATTATTATAAGAATAAAGATCAATTTAAAATAAACTGCGATATATTTTATTCAACACTTTCAACTGTTAATGTAAAACATAAAAACTCAATGTCAACATTAAATTGCAAACCATGAGAATCGATAAATGAAAAAAATCAGTGAAATGCAATCCAAAAACAATAAAGTTATCATAAAACAATCTAAAATAATAAAAAATTCTTTAATCGATATAAAAAAAAACATTATTCACACTTCTACCAGAGAGCTTAAGAAAAAAATGATAGAAATACACAATAAGATTTATAATATCAAGAGAATATGGTCCCAAAGAATAATTAAAATTATTTGTTGCATAATACTTGAAAAATAATTTTCTACGGAAAATCATTTTCCCGCCAATATCTTCAATATACCAATAGAATAATAATTTGAGTAATAGCAAATAGCATAGACCTTAAGATCGATTGAAGGTAACTTTTTTCTTCAATCACCAAAAGACACAGAACTGCATTAATAATAATAAACACATTAAGAGATAATTCTACTCTATCCCTACGTGAAAAAAGTAGGACACTCATATTTTAGAAATTGTACTTTATATTTTAGAACAATTTAAGAGAATTTTATTAACCCGTTAACGCCCAACTTAATTTAAAATTGAAATTTTGTTAAAAACTTTTAAAATTATGTTCTAAGCACTTAAATATATAATATGCACAATTACACTCCACACCATTAATTTAGGATCTGAGATAATTACTGTCCTATAAATATGACGCTGGGTGGATATGGAAGTTTTTCAACACTTAGTACTTCTTTGTTTTTAATTACTTGATTACGTTTCTGTTCCCAAACAATTGAATTTTAAGATTTAATGCAAAAAATAAAACACAAATAAATTTGACATTTTTTATTAAGCTTAAACATATTCACACTATTTATGGTAATTTGGCAAACATTTTGTACGTAGAGTTACATTACATTTCATGCAAAATGTAAGAGGTTTTCTCGAACAATTTTGCATTTGACATAGTCTTTGTTTTTCTCTTTTACCAATTATATGATCAACTTCATCGTCTAACAGTATAAATTTCCTTTAGTCGAGATGAAATTGTATAATTTAGTCTACGGATTTGTTTTTGTTTTGTTTTGTGTCTTTTTTAGATATGCTATTGTAATGTCTCCTTATTTCGTTGAAACTCTTTTTCTCTGCATTTACCATGTTGTAAATAACCCCGGTATTTACAACAGCCATGTCTACAAATCGGGTAAAAATTGACAAATACCATTTTTTAAATTCATTTTTCTGGTATATTTCTCTAAAAGCCAATCATCTATACCACCCATGTTTTTGTTATAATTGTATACGAGACACGGCTGTTCGATATTTTTTTCAGTTTTTCCTTTTTCACGCTTTGAAACAGATGTCAGTGGCTCAATTATGTCAAAATCTGTCGCAAGTGTTATCATTTCATTTTACCGCAGTAATTTTATTTTTCACATCAAAATAGAAATCATGTGAACCACGGCTAGTCTTTTTGAAAGTAATATCAATTTCAAGGGAACAGTGCTGTATTCTGTTACTTCATATTGTTCCTGTTGCTCGAAATTCAGTCCTTAGATCAACTAACAAATTATAGGAATTAAAAAATATCAAATAAACTATGGTTCTTAGGATCAGTAACTGGCTGAAGCATTTTTTTTTTTTACAACTCTAGTTCCCAAGGGTTCTTTTGAAAGAGCCACGGTAGAAGCAGCATCGACAACTTTCTTGCCGCAATACAAACCAAAATTATAGCAGAGTGTAACCATTGTTCCTACATAATGCCCACATCTTATACACAAACCTTATAGGTTTACCCTTAAAGCATTGCTTGAAGTAATGATGACCGTAATATCGAATCATTATTTCATCAGTAGATAGACCTTGTCAAAAATTCCCCATTTCTAAAAATTTGGTCTCACTTCAATAATTAATTTTCGCATTTTAAAAGTTATGTCATTTGTTTGAGACTTGGTTTCTTTATTATCAGCAAAATGAATCATAGATTTTATTTCTAAGTACATATTTCTAATCATTGAGTTTTTTACCATAGGAATCATTAAATCTTCTTCCTTTGACCAATACTCACGTTCACTGGATAGGGTAATATATCTAGAAAAATCAAAAAACCGATAAATGTTTTTAATTCTTCAGTTGTTAAGGAAAAATCTGGTTTGTTTTTCCATTGTTTGGCGTATTTTTCTGTTTCTGTTAAAAATATGCTCCAAAAATGTCGACGACAAAAATTCTTCAATAAATTTACGGGCGATTGACCCTCTAAAGTGCTTACAGCTTTTTCATAATTTAGTTTTGAGGCATTACTTTCATCATAAAAATTATAATTTGGAGGAATTTTTTTAAAATCTGCTATTAACTCTTTTTTTACCTTTCGTACGTGTATTTGATCCTGATTCCGAGCAACTTCACGCGTGATTTCTACTTTAGTTTTCTGACATCTTTTTCTTTATGATCATCATGGTTTTCATAGGATACAGAAATTTCAATACTATCTACGTCTCTTACCCCCCTCAAGTCCTGCACGTCACCTCAAAGTCGGCGAGGGGGTGTACCTGTGCGGAACGGGGCGAAGTGCATCTCCTGGCAGGGTCACCAATGACGTGAAGGCCGCTCCATTACGCTCAGCTAAGATCTGCAGGCAATGAAGCATAGACAGACCTCTACCTATGAATTTGCCCATGGGTGCTTCAGACCTCGGTCCAACAAAAACGGCACATTACCTCCTCCATATGACTTTGTTGACAAATGTAAATGATGCTGCATCGTCCATCGCGTAGAATAAACAGGGACGCTTTAGGGGTTTAGGCAGAGGTCCTCCCACGAAAAGTGGACTACAGTCTAAAGAAAAGCTAAAAACACTGAAAATCCCACAGTGCAATATAAATGGACTCTCAACCACAACTACAAGGTTTAAACTTGACCAGATTTTAGATATTGCGAATGTGCACGATGTTCAAATTATTGCTATCCAAGAAACAAAATTAAGAAAGAATTCGAACCTAAAAATTAAGGAATATAATTTCTAACAACTTGACCGACCCTCCAAAAGAGGAGGCGGTTTGGTGTTTTTGTTTAAGGGTATCAACTACAAAAACATTGACTTTGCAAACCCAAACCCTGACATTAAAATTCAGGGCATTGTTGTCACCTGGAGAGGAAGACCATTTCATACCTTCAATGTTTACCACCCTCCAAATCAATCTCGATTTCCTGACAATCTTTCGTTGACTATGAATGATAACACGATTATCGTTGGTGATCTCAATGCCGAACATCCCTCTTGGGGATGCTCTTCAAGCAACACCAGAGGAGAATTACGTAACTCATTAGATGACATTGGTTTTATGATACTCAACGACGGTACTCCCGCCCATGCTTCTTATAGCTATAATACTATAGAGGCGCTTGACATTGCATTTGTCAGTTCAAACATCATATAATTATGTAATTGGACTGTAATTGTGAGTGATCACCTCTTTAACAATACCGCTAAAACAGCGCATTTACACCAAGAAAACTATGCTAAATAGCGCAAAACTATTTATTCCCAGGAGAAACATAAAACACCATGTGCCATTCTTCACCTATAAAGATTCACTTCTGGAACCGTTTCTGATGGAGAGAAAGCAACTATTGCAAGGAACAGCCAACATTATTGATAGCAGCTTTCGGGCCAAGCTAAATAAAATTAACGCTAAACTAAAGATTGCCTATGCAAACTTAAAGCAGATCAAAGAGATTAATATATGCAATAAGCTTAATGCTAGAACGTCGGATAGTAAGTTCTGGGAAATCATCAAGGGAATAAACAGGGAACAAAGCCACAATCTGAAACTTGCATCACAATTAGAGACTTTTCTGGCCAAATCACTCGCGATGATAAATCTACAGCCAATGTACTGGGCTCATTTTATCAGAAGGCCAGTAGACTAAGTTTCTCCCATGAAGACAGACATGTTAAGAAAAAGGCAAGGAATATAATGAATGGTTGACGCAGTACAGATGTTGGTACCTCCCAACTGTCACGGATGTACTCCTCTCAAGAACTACTTTCAGCCATGGCATTCATGGATATGACTAAGTCCCCTGCCCCAGATAAAATATATGGCCAAATGTTGGAAAACCTGGGCCTTATTGGCGATTATTGGACATTGTCAACCTTTCCTGGTCCAGCGGAAAAGTACCCGACTGGAAAAGAGCCACTGTCATCCCCATCAGAGAATCAGAAAAAGAAGCATGCTCCCCAGAAAGTTACAGACCGATTGTCCTTAACAATATAACTTGTAAACTAATGGAAAAAATGCTTCTTACTAGACCTCTTTACTTTTTGGATATGAATCATTTAACTCCACTTGAACAATATGGATTTAGAAAAGGGCATAGCACCACGGACCAGGTCCTTTACTTCTGTCAAAAGATAAGAGACGCCCAAAACTTTAGGCCAACTAGACATACCGTGGCGGATCTGCTTGACTTATCCAGGACCTTTGATATTGAGTTATATATATAAAAGACAAGCTTATCATTAAATTACGACTCCTTCAATATTGGGGGGTCTGCTTTGGTTTAGATTGACGACTTCCTGCACCACAGATCTATCGGTCATATTCAACAAGATCATTTTAGATGCTTTTAGACTGGGACAGAACGTTTCTCAGGGATCAGTTTTGAGCCCTATTCTCTTCTCCCCTTCTTTGGCAGGAGTTGAGAAAAGGAAATCAACACTTGTTGACATAGCAATCTTCACTGACGACATTGTACTCTGGAAATCAGGTACTAATGTGAAGAACATCAAAACGGAACTCAACTGCGCTTTAGCTGCAATGTGTGATTTTGCAACAGAACACTAACTTTCAATACAGCAAAATCAATAGCAACTTTTTTCACCACTGATAAACACCTATATTACTAGAAACCAACGCTGTTTTTCAATTTCCAGCCTCTTACTTATGAAAAACATCCTAAATACCTCGGTTTTATTCTCGACCCTGAATTCAACTGTAACAAGCTTATCGACCATCTAGTTTCAAAGGCTCGTAAGCGCCTTACCATTCTCAAATATAAGGGTGGCAGATAGTGGGGTGATGATGCACACACACACTCAGAACCACATATATTTCGCTTATAAGACCTATTCTTGAATATGGTTATCTGATTTACTCCTGCGCATCTGAAACAAATCTCTTGAAATTAGAACGAGTACAAATAAGTCCCGCTCTTATCATATATATATATAGCCTTCTATATATATATATATATATATACGAGGCTAACTTACAACCATCACACATTAGAAGAGCTAACTTAGTTAAGTATTTCAACAAAATCTATAGCTACAGCCAGCATCATCGTACCTCCTTGTATTTACATAATTGGTACAGTAATCAAAAGATTAAAGAAATTCACCCCTTTTAGCCTGGCAGAATCTCAAAACCTATTTTCAGCAATGTTGAACCCCAATCTTTGATATCTTGTTTTGATCTCTCAAAGGGAGTGTCAAGAGTCATCGTTCACTTTGATCTGAATTCTACTGCAAACAAGCAAACTCAAATCGGAGATCATCTTAGACAATTAATACTAGAAATTATTAATTGCATTCATGAAACTGGCGAAGTTTACGCGTATACAGCTGGCTGAAAACTGCTTCCATCCGGTCCAAACCTGTTTAAATAAGTAGGGTGAAACCATTACTCTTCAGAGGGTTGAAAATGAATAGGAGAAACGTTGAATAGTTTTATTTATAATGATGAAAATGAACCGTCCTATAAATATGACGGTGGACGGAAAACTATTTTTGATTTTCAGAGAATGAGTTCTATTTACTCATTAGAAAATAGTACTTAAGAATGTTTGGTCTGTGAAAAAAGTACTTGCAAAAATATTCTCATTTTGTAATCTTTAGCAGTCTAATATACTGAAAACATGGCTTTTTTAAACTTTCTTTCAAAACAATATATTTTGTTGAAAAAATCCTCAACTTTCGTACAGTTAAAATGTCTAGAAGGAAATCTTTAAGTGAATTTCAAAAAGAACAAATTCTGGCATATAAAGATGCCAAAAGTATAAGAGAAAATGCAAGGCACCTACACATCAGTCCAAATGCTGTTTCTAACTTTTTGAAATATACTAAAAGTCAATGGAAAATAAAGACTGACAGACCTACAAAATGATACCGTGTGATTGAAGGAAAATCCTTACAAAACTCTTTAAAGGAAAATCCTTGAAAAAACTACATGGAACCCATGAAAAAGCACAAGAGCAAGTTGGAATCACGTGTAACCAGAAGAACACTTTATAACTACATCAAATGATCGGAAACGTTTATATTCAAGAAAAGAAAGCACCATCCTAAATGGAATGAGACATAATGAGTATCGGTTACAGTGTACAAAAAAACACGTCTTGAAGCTGCGAATGGACTTGTTTTTTCTGATGAAAAAAAATTTAGTTTAGATGACCCAGACGGTTATCTTATTATTGGTATTATCTGAGTACACCAGAAATTTATTCAACCAGACAGAAGGAGGAGGCAGTTTAATGGTTTGGATAGCTGTTGGGTACAGTGAAAAGACCTACCTAGAGTTCTTGGATGGAAAGCAGAAACATACCTATTGCATTCAAAATTTTAATTCAGAGCTCCTTTTTTGTAACGGTGAGCTACACAGAGAAATTTGGATATTTCAGCAAGATGGAGCATCAATTCACATGGCAAATGGCGTTAAAAACTGGTTTGAAACAAAGAATGTTCTTTTTGCAATGGCCTGCTAACAGTCCAGATCTCAATATTTTTTTAAATATAATTTTTCACTGCGTTTATCCTGGGGGTAAGCAATATAAGTCTGATCAAACTTTCAGAAGCTTTGAGTTCTGCTTAGGACAATTTTTGTCAAATCGAAATACAAAACTTGTTATTCAATGTCAAATAGTCTTTGAAGTAATTAAAGAAAATGGCAGAATTCCTTATTGGCTGGACTTTTATTTTCAATATTTAGAGCAGTCCTACTTTTTTCACACAGTATTATGAGGTTGAAATTAATTTTTAATTGTAATAAGCAAATAGTTTTTATAACTTTTATAAGATTCATTCTCTTATAGATTTATTATTAATAAAAAACGCAACTTTTTCCCCAAGTGACAACAGCTGAATAATGCAACAATTTCTTGGATTGCACAGAAGTAAACATGTTAATACTCTACTGAAAGATAAGACAATAATGAACTGAAACATTTTAAAACCCCTAACTAGAAGAGCAAAAAAACTTTAATTTTATAAAAATTTTGATCAAAAAATGTGAATAAATAAGTTACAGCATACCTTTTAGATACTAATATAAATTATTCACATTAATCATATTATTTATTGAAGAAAAACCCGAAGAATATCTACGAAACATAATTTATAACTCCATATTAATTTTACAAAAGTTCAATTCAGTTGCACAGTTTATGGCAAGAAGAAAAGAAAAACTTTCCTTATCGCAAATTCCTCTAAAAATCAAATATATTAATCAATTTTTTAATAAAAATATTTTTTAAGCATCTTGCATTTTGATATACCGAATGGAAAGGCATTTTTAACAAAACAAAAAAAGAGTTCATACAAAACTCAATAGAGTAACAAATTAATGAAATATTTTATTCAAAAATAGAAAATCAACCATTTTACAAATATTTATCAAACCTAATAAGCAAATTACATATTTTAAAATTAAAAAAATTGTCAAAAAAGTCCATTTAACCACTTATTTTTAAAAATACATAAATTATAATCCATGGGTAATGATTTTAAGTACATAGTACATAACAAAATACATATGAATAATTGTCAAAATTTAAAATTTTAAAATCACCAAAGCACCAAATTCACATATTGAAAAAAAAATATCTTAAACTAAAACAAAACTATAAAGTTCTTCAAAAGAAACAGTAAATTAAACCCAATAATTACGCTGATCAGAAAACATAAAGGAATATTTCCATGTATATTGCATACATAATACAATAGATAGGATATATATATATAATACTTCCAAATAATAAAAATATATTTCAATAAGATAAGGAATATGTTTTCATTTAGAATGGAATGTAACAGTATAAAAATTGGAATGCTTTACATAAATTTTTACATTTTTATTGTTATCTAAAAATGTTTGTTTTTGGAAAATTATTACATAATACAAAAAGTGTTCCTACTAGATCAAAAGAGAATTTAGAATTATTGTTCTCCAGGCAGGAATTTAACTTGTACTAAAATTTTTACTCTTTTACACATTTAATAGATAAATTTCACTTATTTTATAAGAACATCGAAAAAATAAATTTTAAAATAACAATAAATAAAAGTAACTTCAATACGTTTTCATACCTCAACAAAATGAAAGACAATTCTAATTCAAAGCAACAAGAATAGATTTTAAACATTTATGTAAATCCTTAAGATGAAAATGAAACTGAAGAGAAAAAAAATGAATATGAGAAAATTCTTAAAACAAACGAGGTTTATAAAAATATTTACCAACAAACTTTGTAAAACTATTTGAATCTTTTGATCTTTTACCAGCAGGTTTGAATTTTCTGCTCCGTACTATTTTTTAAGTTTGTTCACTTTTCAGTTACTTTACAACAGCATTGACTTTTTTTGATAATCTCCTTTTAAGCTACTTTATTTTTAATCTGGTTCATCTAAAACATCTTTGGTAATCAACATCATATGTAAAGAATATTTCCTTTTAAGAATTTAACTTCAGACTAATTGTTCATGTACTTTTTTGCACTTTGATGATGATTAAAAAAATTCCTAAAATATTTATTAAAGTTTTTTCTAATTTTATACATGCAATATATTATTCTTTAACTTCAAATGAAGAAAACTAATATAAAAGAGCATCATTGCTCACATATCACATGAAAAAATTTTATTTTCCGAAAATTTTTTTCAACATGGTAAATAGTGCTTGAATACATAAAGCAACAATTTTACAGCAAAAATAGTGAAGCAAAGTGCCTCTAGGGAATAATTACATTAAAAATGTAAATATTATAGTTATAAAACTATCGTTATTTACAAGTTCTATTGAAAGTCTCAGAATTCTCTTTTTGATTTATTTAACTTCATATGATCTATGAAGTAACATGATTAACTAATACTCAATAATAAAATACAAAGTTCATTGATATGTGAACAAATTAATAGATTTGCACATGATGAGAATTACTGCATTTAAATAACTTACATTGTTGTCATAATAATTAACTAACAAAAATATAATGTTCAGGTTACAGTATATAAAACTAGATATATTGTTAAAAAAAAGCGAAATTAAATAGAAAAATTTAAAAATCAAATTTCAATATTAAGACAAGACATTAGAGATATTAAATTAAATTGTGGGCAATTTTGTTAACTTATTTTGAAAAAATTGTGGCTTACAATATTTAATATAAAATACACTACAATATGTTGAACAATAACATTACATTTTAAAAAAATCTCTAAATTTTATGAAAGCAATAATCTTTAAAAAATGTTATTACCAGAACAAAATAAAAACAAGCATTACATTAACTTAAAAATTAAGCTATTTTTAAGCTAGTTTTAAAAATTTTAATTATATAAAAAAACAATTTAAAAACTAAAAGCTAGTTAATAAACTAATCATACAATAAACTTTATGAAATTTATCAAAGAAAATGTAAGAAAATATAACATTTTAAATAATAAATATTAGTATTATATTTTACAGCAGATTAAGACAATAGTAATACCACAATATGTGCACAAAATATTGTCTGTACAGTAATTAAATTCATTTATATGGGTAATATTTAAAATCCAATTGTTTTCCAATATAATTAGAAAACACAAATAACAAAAATTTCAACTTAAAAATATTTTTGACCAGTTCACTTTCCTAATATGATTGGAATATTTTCAATTAAAGGAAAATACAAATATAGTGATCATTCAGAGTCAATACTTTTAAATTTCATTGGAATTTGATTCCAACATACAAGTCCTATGGACATTCAAAATTTATGAAAAACAGCTATTATCAGTGAAAGTTATTTTTAAAAATGTAATTACAGTGCCCATAAAAATTGTCTAAAATCAACAATAGCAAATATTTTTTAGCAAAAACATATTTCAAACGTTGTAAAAACATTTTTATTGATTAAGATAAGTAAAAAAAATTTTTTTTTGTTTACAAGCTTTTTTAATTTTATTAAACATATTTTTAACTATTTCTAAAACATAAAAATTCACCAAGCAATACTTTAATAAGTTATTAGGAACTATAAAAAGTTTAACTTCCAAGAACAAAAATTTTCTGTTTTTAATAATACAGCAAGAATTCTCTGCACTGCTCACATATTTGTTTCCTTACCTATCAAAATATTTGAATGATTTCAAATTACTTTAACATTTATAAATACTTGTTCCGTATCTCAATTCAAAGAACAGCTAGATACCAAATTAGCGAGTTGTATGAAAATTAAACCTATTAGTTGAATATTAGAAATATGTTGGTTGTTGCAATGAAAATTGTCAGAACATTTCATTTCCAAAAGATCAAAATTTTATATTCCATATTATTAGATCTTGCATTAATTGCAATTTTTCTAACAAATAAAGAGAAAATTTTCTCAAATAACTAATTCACTCTTTTAGTTAGTAACACATATTTTATTTAATACATCCTATTTTTAGTTTCATTTGCTACAAAAAGAGAACATTAATACTTTAAAAAAAATTATTAAACTTAATTTTCTCAACATTATTATATTTTAAGCTTATGTGATTCAAAGTTTCTATAGAAAATATATTGATAACTTAAAACTTATTTGAAAATATTCCAAATCTTAGCTTTATTTATAACCTAAAATAATGTTTCAAGAACAGATTTTTTAAGTTTAATTTTGTAATACTGACATTTGATGTATTAAGTGAAATAAATAGCATTTAGCAAAGGAATTTGTTTCACTAATCCACAAATAAATCTTCACTAAAAAAATCCTATTACTAAGCTGCCAACATTTTGGCTGATTTATAAATTAGACCATTTCTAGATATTCTACTATGTAACAACTTCTAAAATTAATTAATAACACACACAAAAATTTATATTTTAATAAAATTTAAACTTTATATTTTTAATAAATTACTTTTAGTTACAGTAAATTGCACAAACTTCACTTTCATTACAGAAAAGTATCGAAAAGTTTGTAATTATTTCAATAAATACAAACAAGATGAAATATGAAATTTTAAAGATAAATGCAATCATTTTGCATAGTTCACACAAATATATTTTATTTACAAAAAATAATTTATCATATAGTACATATTTTCAAGGCTCGGAAAATTTGCTAAATGTTAAGAAAATCAAAATTATCTGTGTATGTGGATACTTATTGATTGTCTAAATTTTAAAATACAAAAACAATGTACATAAAAATTCCCTTTGAAAATACTTGGTTATAAAACCTCATATTTAACCATAGATACTAAGCTACATATATTCCATTTCTATAGCTATTATCATAAAAAGTTAATTTTTGCAAAATTATGCAGTATTTAATGCTAATAAAATACTGAATAAATAGCAAATGACATGCATTAAAATGTAAAAAGAATACTGATTGAACAGTACAAGAAAATGCTGCAAATAGGAATGCATACAAAACTTAAGGCTAATTTCAGCAAAGTTCATATTAAAAAATATAATTAATAAATATTGGATTAAAATTAATATCCATAAATTAGACATATAATTATTCATAGATAATTTATGAAATAGTTCAAAATTGAGAGAAAAATATACTTGTCATAAAATTATGCATTCTTTAGAATGGGTGATTACCCTTTTAGAATCTTCCAGTGAAATAATTTTTAATACTTAATTTTTTATGAATGATGTATTAATTGCATTTCAGTAATTATGCTAAAGAAAAAAAAGAAAATTTAATTGAAACTACGATTATAAAATTAATCATCAAAATTATAATTTTTTTTTTCTACAATTTTAACCCCATCACATAAAATACACACAACAAATACAGCAAAAGATATATAGCATCCTCTAACTATAAACTTCCTAATTCAAAGTTCTGTGCTTTCTTCACTATATATATATATATATATATATATATATATATATATATATATATATATTAAGAGCACATACATGTATTTGTAGATTACCAAACTGCAAATGTACAGATTATTTAAAATTTTGTGCACAAAATGTTTTCCCATTATAAATGCACAAATAATTAATCTCACAAAGTAGTTTCACAATTAAAATTATAATAAGTCCAAGTTCATAAATAGATATTTTTTAACCGCAATGTGGAAATAATTCTTTTATTTTATTAATACTAATGAAAAAACTATTTGAATACTTAATTTTAAGCAAGTGGAATGCATTATTCTTCACACTCCAAAATTTTACAACTATATGCACTTTCAACATTCTTCTTTAGAAATGAGGTTTGATAAAATCTTCTAATTTACTTTGTTGCAAAAACATAATTAATTGCAATAAGAAATGGCATCCAAATAAATTTGTATGGTTTTCAAATTTTCATCTACAGCACACTAATTACAATACAATTGAATTGTTTATTCCTTTTCCTAATTGAAAAACATTGTTATATACATAAAAAATGATTAAATGTCAAAATTGACAATTGTTGCAATCGAAACTCAAACAGATGGAATTTAAAATAATGTTAGATATATCACTAAGAAATACATCAAATTAAAAATTTTATTAGTTCAGAAATATAAATAAAACAGCATAAAATTTTTTAAAAATATAAGTGCTAATGCTTGTAAGTTTTCCTTGCAGTAAAGTATTTGAAATTATATTTAAGAAATACGAGGCAAAATAGACAAATTTTTTTAACTTTAAAAGTTAATTCGATTACTCAATTTTTTTGTGTATTATATAAGAAAATAGCTGCCTTTTATAAATTCAATATATCAACACAACTGAGCTTTAAAATATCATATTTTAAGCACTATTATTTGGAAAATCATTGAAAACATGCAAGGAAAGTGTCTGTAAATGAAATCTTATCCAGTAAAAGATTAACGTTGAAGATGCTCAATAAATTTTGTAATTTAAATTGCTTTTTACAATTCTGGAGACAATACAAACAACAAAATGTTTTTACTTTGCTACATATATGGGAATTGCAAATCTAAAAGCAACTAATTCAAGAAAAATAAAAATTAAAAAGAATACTGAACAAATATCAGTATCTCTTCAGTAAAATTTGAATAAAATAACAATTAAAGCAATTTCTGCAAAGGAAACAATTGTTGCACATTAAAAATAAAAGGAATTCAAAAGGAAGAAAATTCAATTGATTGCATGTTTTTCTCAAGTTAGGTGTGTAAGCTTGTTATGAATATTGCAAAACCTCTTTTTAATTAAATTATAATACTTGTAAAAAACTGAAAGGAACAAATATATATAGTTAAATGATTGAGCAACAACTGAAAAAATGTACACATACATTTTAGTAATTAAAACTTTTTAGTGAAAAAAAGATTCAAATGGTAAAAGTTAAAAGACATTCAGTTAAAGACATAAAAGACAAAAAATATCAAAAAATAATTATCCTAAAACAGAGAATCCTGAAGAAAAAAATATAAATATATATCTCTAAAGTAAATGTTACATACAGAAATAAAATGTAAGTGAATAAAATAATATACTAAAGAATAGTACAGTAATTTTTTGAAGAAATGCAAACACCGGGATATAAGTGTTGATGAAATTATGCTGCAAAATAAAATCCAGGTCTAAACTCATTTCAAGCAGAAAAAAGCAGCTTTATAAGTGAGAAAGAATAAAACTATTTATTATCATGATACCTGAGAACTTAAAATATCGGATAACAAATATAATTACAAGATTTAAATTACGAGAGATTCACACGGGAAAAATGAGAAATGGAAAAATTGTCATCTGTAGCTGAAAATATGGAAGACTGTCAATGAATCTGCATGTCAAAAATGCTGACATGTTAATGAAATGAAACAAAATTCTTTGGATCATAATATATATATTTATATATAATTTATGTATTAAAGTCTTCTCTCATGGAAAACAAATTATAGATTTCCACATCCATATACATGTTTACATAAACATTTTACAGTAGTCATAAAATCAGATCTAAGTGACTCAAAAGGAGTCTTTATACTGCTAATATAAATATATAACATATTCCATAACAAAACACAGCCCAGTACATGTCAGTAAACCCATGAAATTGGAACCCATTGTGGTTCTGTGGATAAAGCTTCAATCGCATCTTTCAACTGCTCATATGTCTTATCGAAATTTGTATTTAACAAAACAAGGTCAAAATATTTTTCAAAAGCACGCTGCAGCCTTGCACTTTCTTCAACTGTATTTCTCAAATCTTCCTCCTAAAAAATTAATAGATCACTAGTTACATAAAAAATGGTAATAATAAAAAAAAATAAGTTACAAAAAGATTTTTGCTCATCTTTTTTATAAATTAAGCAATGCAATTCTCTGCACGTAAGGTAATTAAATTCTTAAATGTTTAATTAATTAAAGAATAAATTTTAAGCAAAAGAATAATAAATATTATGGTTATACTTAAAGTAAACAGACATAAATGTATAAACATTGAATATTTAGCTGTCTCTAGGCACAAATTAATAAATGATTTAACAAACATATTATATACAACTGATTTTATAGTGTGAACAATACAGAAGTGAGAAAACATAACTTGGACAAAATTTAAAAAGGTGAACAAGTTTACTATGCAGAAAATATAAGACAAATTATAGACAAAAATTTATGTTAACTTAACAAATGAAACTTCATGAAATATATAATGATATCATGATAAAATAAATGCAAAAGGTATAAATAAAACATCTTTGAGAAAAACAGTAAAAAAATGCATTCTATTTTTTTAACTTTAATTATTTTTAATGAAAAATATAGATTCTCACTTCATATAATGATGCTAAACTTTCCATTGTTCTAGCACGTCTTGATCCATGCCTTCCCATAGCACGATCAAACTATCAAAAAATGAAAAATTTAAAAAAATTATTAAATAATAACAAATATATAAGTAAGCTATTTAACAATAAAAATCATCACTTGGAACTTAGTGCAATAGTTTAAAAAATTGACTAGTATATATAACTATCAAAAATGAATAATGTTTTACAATGTTACATATGAGATACTTTAATATAACATGCAAAATCTCAAAGATATTTGAAATTTAGAGCAACAGTTCAATGTCTACCTGAAAAGGTCTAATTTTCAACTTTATTCTATCATACATTTTTCTTTTTACAGAAGCTCATTTCAAATTATATTAAATTAATGAAAAAGTTACATAAACATTTTAAAATAATTAAGAACTTACTGTCAAATTTTTACTGCTGTAATTATGGTGTCTTCCAAATTCGTGCATGTTCTTCAATTGATCAATAGGTGGAGCAGCAATAAAAACAACATATGGCATAAATTCAGATGTTTTAAGTATCTTTAACACCTACAGAATTAAAATGATTTTAAGTTTAAAATATATATTTAACATAATGTGCAAATTTTATGAACAGGAGACAAATATATTAAACTAAAACACAAAATACTTTCTATTTTTTTTTTCAAAATGTAGTAATGATAATACTGGTCAAATAATACAATGTTCATATTATATGGCTATTGTACTTTCAAAAAATTATGGAAGCTAACAAATACTGCAAATAGATTTCATTAAAAAATTTCAATTATGTAATACACTCATTGCAATTGCTATAAACCAATAATGCAAGAGCACAAATTAACGCTAATAAAAGCAACCATCTTAAAATCTATTAAAAAGCTAATGTTCCTTAAGGGATATGTTTTAACAACAACAAAAAATATCTAACTTGTTATAAATCTGTAAGTGTGGAGCCACATCGAATTAATTCTAAAGAGGTTTAAAATTATTTCGAAACAGTTTGATACATATATCTAAAAGACAATCGCAGTTATTGAATGAAGAATTCAAAGATTTTTAAAATCAAAAATTAAGTTATTCCAAATGAAAAGTAAAATTTTCTGTTCAACTTAGCAAACAGTATTTAAAAATAAATGAAGAAAAAGAATGTATCAAATTTTATTAAATTAATACAATAATTACTTGTGGATTACAATCCAAAATGCACATTTTGCCAGAGCGAATTATGGCTCTTACAGACTCTAGTTTTGTGCCATATAAGTGTCCATTATGCTCTCCATATTCAAGGTACTTATTCTCTGCTATGTCAGCTTCCATTGCTTCTCTAGTAACAAAGAAATAATTTTTCCCATCCTGCTCACTTTCTCTAATTGGTCTTGAGGTATCTAAGGATAAAAATAAATATATTTTAACAACTTTAAATTACAAATTTTGCATTTCATGGCTTCAAAATAAATTTTGCCAAGCAACTGTAATGTTAAAATATAATATACATACGTAAAATTTATTTAATAACAATACTTTGTAATTTAATGGTTTTTAAACATGAACTTTAAACTCCTTGCTTTAAGACAGTTTGAAGATTTAGCTAACTTTATGTTTATATGATTTCGTTAAAATTTTGATCAATAAAGGAAATTTTATTAGTTTTCTCACGATCAGAAATGACCACAAAAAGCATTAAGCTGACACTATGAATATTATTAATACTTCTCAAACGTTAGTTACCATAGCTGTCAAATTTTAATAAGTTGCATTTATAAAATCCATCAGATTTAAAGAAGTGTAGTTGAGAAACAGCTCAGCAATTATAAAATTAACTATTTATAAATAAAACACCATTACAATGCAACTTACCAAATCAAACACACCATTTTTAATAACTTTTTAATAGTTTTCATCTTGAATCAGTCTTGATTTAAAATCTAAGATCACTCACAAATGAGAAATTTTACTGATTTATCTAAAACTTACTTAAAATTTTCCTTATAATATTCTAGGCAGAAGCAGTTCATTAATATTAAAATAGTTTTCTAATAATGAAATAATGACAGAAAGTAATTGGAACAGTTATTCAAATAATTCATTTTAAATTCAATTAGTATCCTACAAAAAATTATAAATGAAATATAATAATTGTTACAAATTCGATTAACAGAAGAAGCATTTGAAAAATATTCAAATTCACTAAATATCAGTTGAAAGGGACTTAAATTATAAATAACTTATTAAATATATTAGGTCAAAATATTTAATTTTGTAGGTGTTAACAGACTGTACATATCAGTTTTTTTTTTTTTTTTTTTTTTTTTTGCAATAATCATGCATCTATAGTACAGTTAGAATTTATGCATGCTTAAATGTTGTACCATGGTAAAATTAGAAAAACAAAAAACATAATACTCAAAAAACTTTACTTTATCAATAAGAAAATTAAAAACTGCTCTGTGAAATCTTATAAATAAGTTATAGTAAATAAGAAAATAGTTTATATTTACTGGTACAAATTAAATCTAGTCTCAAATTATTCAACAGATCCAATAATAACCTTAACTTTTGGTTATTTTAATTCTATTAAAACATTTTCAATAGTTACTTTAAGTCATTTTTCCTAATTTTTTGACACTTTACTAATTGAAATGGTTTTGTAATTTGCACACATTTTCAACAAAGAAGGATGCTAACAATATAATTTAAAAACATGCATCCAGGCATAAAATCGAGTACACTTTTTCCTAAGACCAGATTTCATTCTGAGAAATTAGAAAGATGCTTTTCAGAAACACAAAAATTAACTTCCTTATCACATTATATTTTAAAGTTTAATTCTATGGATCCTCAAATAGTGTTTCAGCACAAAACCTCAAATATAATGACAGAAAAATAAAAACTAATTTTTTATAAATAACAGAAACATGATCTTACAACTTTAATGAGAATTAATATAATTTGTTCTTTACTTTGAAAATATTGTGCTATATATATTGGCAGTTATTTTAACAAATAAAAACAATAAGAACATGCTTTAAAAGTAAATTTTAAATACAATATTCCTTGCATCAAATCTTTTGCGTGAAAATGTAGTAATAAAGAATAAAAATTTCATAATAATTATACATACGAGCGACTGGGGTACCAAACTTGTCTGGATCATCTTTGATTAATCTGTTCTTCATGGTTCTACGTCCAACACCTTGAGCACCAAGTAAAACAAGAGTCTTCCTTTCAAATGGGGGCATTCTAGCAACTTCTTCATACAGCAGTAGTTCCGCTTTATCAAATTCTAATTGAAATTTATTTACATTGTAAAGAATTTTTTTTAAAAAAAAAAACTCAATAAGTTTGGATTTGTGAATTATAATTTGTCCATTACATTAGCAAAGTTCTAAGATGAATTCTACTTAATAAAAATGCATCTTAATTTTTTTTCTTTGCTATCATGCCAAAATAACATACTAAATCTAAAACAGGAATGTAAATTACCATCAAAAACACTTTTTTTTGCACTTGTTATTGCTTGCCTGAATTGAAGTTAAACTAATATCAAGTTCAGTAATTTAAGATATTTACAGAAGATTAAAAATCTACAACATATTTTAAAAATAAAATTAAATAAAAAATTAGTAATGTGTGCTATTTTATCTAAGCTGAATAATTTGAAAATACTTAGCACATCTAAATTTATTTCTTACCAGCATTCGCTCGACTTTGGTACATTGTCTTCCGTTTCTTCTTAGTAATTTTTGTGCCACACATTGCTGAAATATAGCAAAATGTTTTATATTCACAGAGTGCAGAACATGCATAGAATTAATTAGAAAATAAAATAGTGATAAGTGATAGGATTTGCTTAGTAAAAATCATATAAAATTTAATTTTATCCAAATTTAATTCTTTTCCTAATTTTAACATCAATATGAACATACTGCTTTTGGTTGCATGATCATATTCAGGTCGAACAAATGCATGCCTCCTTTCTTCAAGTTCTTGTGATGGTATCAGCCCTGCATGCCCCATAGAGTCTAAGCGTTTGGCCTAGATTAATTAATGAAACAATAAATATTTTGAATAAATTAAGAGATTACAATGCTCTCAAATAAAGTCAACGCTGTAAATATATTAAATAAAAAAATCACTCACCTGCCACCAATTAGGATCATCTTGATTTACAATTAGCAAAATATCACCTTGTTTGAAAGACAATCCGATGTCTTTGCAAGGCAAAAGTGAATCCTTTGATGGATCATATGCATACAAAGCTTTCACATATGTATGAGCAGGAGTTATTGTGTCTGTGTTAGAAGGTCTAATTTTAAATGTTACACTTCCCATAGATCTTTCTAATTGTTGTTGCAATTCTTCTGGGCTATGAATTTCAACAGAATTGATTTCTAAAATAGTATCACCCACATTTAGAAGACCTGTTAAGAGGATAAAGATAAGCAGATTTTAAAAAAACATATTATTAAAATACATATTACATTATAAATTTTTTAACAACTTCAAAAAAATAAAATAAACAGAAAACTTCAAATGAAAAAGTTACATTTATGCGATAGTTATGGAATAGTGTAACTTATCTAACACTAAAATCAATTCATTAAAAAATGTGTAACAATAAATCTGAAAAGAATAATTGTAAAATTAATATTACTTAATAAATTATATAAATTTAATACAATAAATGGTCATTTTTATGAGCCTCTACTTTACATTCATGTTTTTAGGAACTATAGCTAAACCCTATCAGGACACCATAGACACAATAGTAGTTTTAACTTTTGAAAAATATTATTTGCAAGCCTTTATTTCAGACAAATAGTTTTCTTTTGTGCTTTTTATTTTTTATTAAGATATTTTTTCAATTTTTTATTTGATTCCTTTTTATATAACACCTGATAACTTTAGTCTTGAACAACAAATAGACATATGCAAACTTCCCAGATATTGTTGGAACTGTAGTAGAAGACACGTGGATACTATACAATTGATGGGAAAGAACTATGGTGTTGAATTCAACTAGGGTACAGAAAGAGAAAAATGTTTGTCATCACCGTACATTAAAATATAGAAAGGGGTGAAACTATGAGTTTGTGCTCCCTAGTTTTGTAATTGGTATAGATTTTAATAACTCAATTTAAGAAGTTTTGTTTGTCAAAAGAAACTGAGCAAATTTTGCTGCAGATTTGTCACAGTTGAATAAACAAGCACGTTTACCAGTTTAAGAAAAAAGAAAGTTCTCAAACTGGATAAAAAAAAAAGTACTAAATTTTAATTTTAAAAAAATGGAATACTACAGAAAAAGCCTCTTGACAATTTTAAAAACTCGGAAAAATATGAGAAAGGAAACAATAAAAGAAAAATGATACCTCTCAAAAATTAATAGAAAAGCAAAAAAATATTAATGGGAAAAAGCTTGGCTGGGAAAAATGAGAGCAATGAACATTCCTGTAATGAATCCAACTGCTTTGCTATGAATCTGAACATGTGTAATGAAGTATAATAAATAAGTTTAAAGTTAAAGTTGTTTTTAAGTATGTATCTTTTTTTTTTGCATGTGTTTCATATAACACATTCTAAATAATTTTTTCTAATAGTATTTTAGCTATACAGAAAAAGTAGTTTAGTAAAAAAAATCTGATATTAATAATCTTATACATTATTCTTCGATTTTAACAACTTTCTTTCTATGAATTGTTTTAACATTCCCTAAAAGTTCATAAAAACAAGCACCTACTGTATTTGTTGTAACCATGTATGTTGTATTAGCATTAATTTAAATGTACATAAAATTCATTAAACAAAAATATTTGCTAAATATTACAAAGTAAATTAAGTATTAAGTGCAAATAAAATATTAAATAATAGAAAAAATAAATTATGAATTAAAATTTAAAAAAACCCTTCTTTCCACAAAAACAAATATTGTTGACAGGCAAATCGATGATTTCAATAACATATATTCATTGAATGATTTCAAAACCATACAATAAATTAATCTAATTTTAATCAGAGAATAATAATCACCTTGTCTATCAATAATTCCACCAGCTAGAATCCTAGCAATAACTAAATTTCCATCGTCATTTCTGACAGTAATGCCCTGAAACAAAAAGTTGATTGAAAATTTTAGAAACGTTTTATGTTAATAAGACCTTATCTAATATTTAATGCAAGCTTTGCTAGTTGAAATTAATTTTTAGAAGACAACACATTCATTCACGCAAAGCAGTACTAAGAACTTCTATGATTTAGTATATAAAAATTCACAATTTGGAACAAGAAGTAACTCATAGGATTAAAAATATTCATATTTTATAGAGTATAAATTCTATGTGTAGCAATTGCAGTGATAGAGAGCATATAGTCAACAAATGCTAGAGAAAACAACATAAGGGAAATTGGCTGACGTGAATAAATTTACCTTGTTAAGTAGGCAAAAACTTAAAATTCCAATATGATCAATGGTCACAAACATATTTCTTGTTGAAATAATCATCAATGATATAAAACTACAAATAGCAATTTTTTGTGAAGAGATAGCACCAAGTTTCACTTGAATTGGACAACTAATACTTTAAATACTAAAGTATGAAAATATAATTATTTTGTATATGAAGGGTACCCCTCAGCTGTACTGATGGACCTGTCAACCGCATATTCTTAAATGCAATTTATTCACAAGTGTTCTCATTATCTTGACAAATCAAAACTATAAAAAGATCAACATCAAAGATTTTACATAAACAAATTTATCCGAGAAGATATTTCCTACTTAAGTCAGAAAATAGACTCTAGATTTGGTTAGATTCATTGATACTCAAATTAGTATGTAAATATTTTTTCAATAAAAAGACCATGTCATATTAAACAACAATTGCCGAATTGTCAGCAGACACATTATTTCTGAATCCAACTCTAAGACATTCCATTAAGATAAATGAAATTGAAAAACAAGATTAAAATTTTCTGCTATAAAAGGTTGGTGATGCTGATCATAGTAGAGGAAAACTGAGGAACTAAAACTAATTGTTTAGAAATTTTCATTTCATTTCATTTATTCAGAATTTAAATTTATAGAGAACTTAATATTCTAAAAATAATTTGTCATTAACAATTTGAAGCACAAGCTTACTATAACACCAGAACATCCACCAATGTCAATTATACATGGAACTTGTTCAGTTTTTTTCCCTCCTTTTCCCAATTTGCAGGGAATGGTGATTACACAGAAAAAAGTTTTGTGGCTCTAAGTTAGTTAGGAAAGGTTTCACACTGAACTAGATTTAGAATGTTCGTTGATGTCATTTCGACACCAAAGCAGTTTATTATAATAAATAGTTGTAGTTCAACAAAAAATAGTTGCTTACTATATTAATATTTATGAACATTACTATTTTATTTCATTTTACAGGATTGAGTAATTTATTTGTCAGATTTTTTATAAAGGATAATATGATAATTACATGGAATTATATTTAAGAGTTTTAAAACAAACCCTACTGAACATAGTCCTGCATTTATTTAGTTATTACAATTATTTTATATATATTATAATGTGGTGGCCCAGTGACACCAGCAAACATTAAGGGCAGTCAAAATCTCAGACGTTCTAATGTTAAATACTGCAACAAAATTTCAATATATATATATATATATATATATATATATATATATATACATTTACTTCATTTTTATACCAAAATAACAAAACCCTGAATTTGAGTGGCTGGCAAATAATAGGTGTGAAATATAAAACTGCATATACTATACTACAGTTACATATTATTAAATGTATTATGATGTATTTACACTCAGTTCATAAAGGAATAATTACTGGAGTCCAGTAATTGATAAAATATCAGTAATTAATGCCTGCTGCAAGAATAAAAGATTAAAATATTTTATGAAATTAAATTGAAAAAATAAACATATCTCAAATTCTATTATAAATAAAACTAATCACTACAGCTGAATGAAAAAGTTTTTAAATAGTATGACATTTATAATCAGTATTTTACGGTTAAATTTCACAAAAACCATTTTTATCAACATTATCATATTCTAAAATGTTTAGGAAATAAATATTGTATGACAAAGAGCAAATTAAAGTATCAAATCTACAAGGATATTTCAGCAAAATAAATATTTAACAATGAAAATGAACCAAAATTTATTAATTGTTAATCTACATACACATTTGATGAAAATTATAAATGTTAAAGTAGATTATAATACAAGCATTTTTCTTTTTAATTTTTCAAAAAATATACTTAATATATTAAGTTTAATCTTTATACATTTATTGTGATGTGAAAGATATACACAACGTTCCACTTCTTCCATTCATTTACAAAAAAAGGGGGGGGGGCTATACAATATAGTAGGAATACATTCATAAATTTAATATGTGAGAACAGATATAATGCACTGACAAAACAGTTGAGAAATGATAATTAAGGATTATATATAAAGTACAACTGGAAATTTCTATAATTTCCTAATCTCTTTATTGCATTACATGAAAAAAAATGTGTTAAAAACACTTTTCACAATTACTTATATCAGAAAATAAACTGTCGTAACCATCACTTTTATAAACATTGTGAAAAAGTGTTAACATACACACTGCGAAAAAGTGTTACTGAGACAAAAGCAAAAACATGATATTATGATATTATTTTTATGATTAAATTCACAAATAAAACAGTGGAGAGCACAGTTCCAATCAAAACATTAAATTCATGTATTAATAGCAATTTTAAATATTAGGAATGTGACTATCTACTCAGACAAGACATTTTTTTTTTATCTTGTTACTCTTACTTAGCAAAACCAAAACTTATGTCAAAAATTTATAAAGTTGACTGCCATGCAGAGAAATTTACATCATATGCAAAATCATTGTTTAAAATATATCAATAGAATTTAATTGAAATTTCTTTTCATACTGTGTTATTTTTGAGTATTGTCATACACCTAATTACAATATTATAAACTAATTCTTTTCACCTTATTTGATCAAATTGGTTCTTTGGTAGGCAAGAGCAAAACTGGTTCATTTTTATTTGAATATAACAAATTTGTAGATAGTACCGGAGAACTAACAAATTTATAATTTTAAATAAATAATTTTAAAACTTGTAATGCTTTCATTTAAGATTTACGAGTTTTAAAATTATATATTTAAAGTTAATAAATTTGAATTAAAGTTATACACTTAACTAAAGTTATAAATTTGAATATTTAAATAATAAATTTTAGCTGCCATACAGACTTAATTGTGATGAATAAATGGTTCTCTACTTTCCTTAAAATCATTTCAATTAGGAATGATATACAGGAAACTAAGAAGCAATATAATGAAAATGAAAGGAGAAATGAAATAGGGTGGGAATGATTTTCAATAACATAACTAATTCAAACGGCTTGCACTTTAAATGATCATTCACTTTTATTTTTGAACAATTCAGTAATTTATTTTTAAAAATAAAAGATCCAGAAACAAAACATTTTCATTTGTTTGCTGGTGAACCATCTTATTTAGAAATCTTTCTGTGTTAACAAAACCACTGCTATATTAATTTAATTTTATTGTTATAGATTTTTTAAACATCTAATATTATGAAAAATATCGAAACTCAAAAGATTAAATTTCCTAAATTTAATTTGAAGTATAAATACAAACCAAAGGTTCCTCATCTGTTTTCCGTATTCCAACCATTCTAATTGCCTCAGTTGCAGGACCATTATTTGACCGATGCACAGGTGAAGTTGATAAGACAGGAGAAGATTCAGGTGTGTGAATAACATCATACTTTTTGCTTGCTACAATATCATGTGACTCAATCATGGCCTATGCATATAAAACAGAATAAAAATTTGAATCAAAAAACATTTAGTGCTAGAAAATTATAATAAAATAAAAAATAAATAACTTTGATAACAGAGTAAAAAATTTTAAATGGACTTTTTTTCTCTCGCTGCTCATACGAAAAATCTAGGTCCATGACAAAGATTAAGGGATGTTAAAATTGAAATTTTTGCATAATAACCTGTATGATAATCGCCATATTGGGAAGGAAAAACATTATAAATTACTGTCTTAAATATTCCAGTTGCATGAATCATGCATTGTTTAAAAAAGTTTATGTTTTCAGAAACTACTATATATAAGCACAAATATTTTATATTTACATTTTATAAACAAAATAATTATCACTTATTGACAAAACTTATTTAAAGGCCAATGTTTATTTCTGACGAAAACTGTTTAGCAATCCCATTGGTGTGTGTGATCGATTGTATAATTATATTTTAATAGTACCTCTTTTTTATATAACAAAATTAAATTTTGCTATAATTAGCAGTTTTTTTCCTTTGGCGAATTGTGATTGTAATGCTCCTTTTAACCAACAAAATTGTTACTAAGCAATCTTTTGAACCAATTAGCTTTAACTTGTTTACCATTGCTTATTACTATTTAGTCCATTTTTGCACAAAAAAAATTTCCATTGGAATATACTGGATTTAAAATAAAATTATGAGCCATTAAAATCATCATATTTACATCATATAATTTTTACTTCTCTGTAAGAAACATGATAATTTTTTAATATCATAAAAGGGAGCATAATGAAAAAGTACTTAAAAATTTAATGACTGATTGTACATGCAGATATTCCACTTGTAGTGAATAAAAATGTTATTTTAAAGAAATAAAGAGACAGATTAATTTTATATAGAACAAAGTGAACATATTCCTTCACTTTTATTGCCTTTTTACACACTACTTATCACTTACTATAACGATTTTAAAAAAAAGAATGAATATAATAATTTAATCACACATATATTTAAAATGGAAATAATAAATATATTATGTCTATATTTAATATTGATCATGTAGTTTTAACATAAATCATTGAAAATGGTTTTAGTTTAAAAAAAATTTACTTTACTAGTGAATAGAAACATCAGTGGAAGTAATAAGGACATAAAAATATAAACATTAAAAAGTGATATTAAATTTCTACACATTTTCCATTTAATTTAGTAGTTTGTCAACTGCTTCTATTTTGTGATATTACAATGTGTTGTACACTTTGTTTGAAATAATAAAATAAATGGAAAATTGAGTTGCACTGAAAGATTTAAGCTAACCTCTTAAATTTTACATTTGGCTCAACAAATGAAAACTTTAAGAAACCTTCACTGTCAAAAATGTAACTTAAAGCCTCAAAACATTGCAATTACATACATACTCATGTTAGTTATAAATTACAAAACATAAATTAGCCAAAACTTTTATTTACAGTTAAAATAATAGCACTTTATATTTAAACAAAATTTCTAAATGTGTACATACTTCTAGATGTGGGTTCTCCAAAATCTTAACTAATTCCTCTGAATCTTTGTTTAAAACACTGTAGCATAATTTTTTAACGTCTTTCAATAACTTGTAATTTCCAACACTAACAGGTTTAGCAGACTCACAGCTATCTTCTAACTGGTCTTGAACCTCAAAAATACATTTTAAAATATCAAAAAAGTACATAAAAAATTCAACAAAAAACAGTTTTAATTTGATAATATTAGAAGAGCACATAAATAATGTCAGCATTTTTACAGTAATTGAGATCATCATTATAAATATAACTATAGCACTAATTTATTTTTTACATACTGCGTAAAAAGTAGAAGGGCAGTGTTTTTTTGTAAATTAGTATCTCTTATTTTCTCCTAACTAGTAGATATTTATGCAGATTTAGTTTAATGACCCGTTTGTTTCATTTTAGGCAAAAATCAAACACCTACCACTAATATTAATAGAAAAATTAGTTTAAATAATTTCTGATGCATAAGAAAAGTAGGACACTTGCTAATATATTTAATTTAGCGAGTTGTTCTTTAGTTAAATAGTGATTTTGTAGTTTGTTTTATCCTTTTTTGTCAAAAAATCTTATTTGTTTAAAAGTTACGCTGTTTCTCTGTTCTTAGAAATGCCTAAAGGAAATCCTAAGAATGATTTTCAAAAAGGCCAAGTTTCCACACATCAAAATGATGGTAAAAGTGTCAGAGAGATTGTTCGATTGTTGCAGGTGAACCTCAATACAGTTTCAAACTTTATAAGAAATCCTTATAAAAATAGAAAGAAAAAGAAGACTGGTAGATCGAAAAAGTTAACACCACGTGAAGAAAGGAAACTTGCTCGTGTGTTTAAGAAGAACAAAGGAAGTATTTCAAAGGCAAAAAATCAAGCAAGACTTAATCATATGATGAAACAAACAGTTTACAACCATATTAAAAGATCTCAAAAATTCATTTTCCAAAAATGGAAAAATCATCCTAAGTGGACACAAGCTCACATTTATAACTTTTTAGCATGGGCTAAGGGTTAAGTCCTGGACTGCAGAATGGACTCCTATGATATTTTCCGATGAAAAGAAATTTAATTTAGATGACCCAGATGGATATCAACACTACTGGCATTGTCTGGGGAATGAAGACAAATACTATTCAACACAACAAATGGAAGGAAGATGTTTAATGGTTTGTTGGCTGTTGGATATGAAGGAAGGAAAAGTCTAGTTTTCTTGAATGGTAGGCAACAAACATATAAGTGGACACAAGCTCACATTTATAACTTTTTAGCATGGGCTAAGGGTTAAGTCCTGGACTGCAGAATGGACTCCTATGATATTTTCCGATGAAAAGAAATTTACTTTAGATGACCCAGATGGATATCAACACTACTGGCATTGTCTGGGGAATGAAGACAAATACTATTCAACACAACAAATGGAAGGAAGATGTTTAATGGTTTGTTGGCTGTTGGATATGAAGGAAGGAAAAGTCTAGTTTTCTTGAATGGTAGGCAACAAACATATAAGTGGACACAAGCTCACATTTATAACTTTTTAGCATGGGCTAAGGGTTAAGTCCTGGACAGCAGAATGGACTCCTATGATATTTTCCGATGAAAAGAAATTTACTTTAGATGACCCAGATGGATATCAACACTACTGGCATTGTCTGGGGAATGAAGACAAATACTATTCAACACAACAAATGGAAGGAAGATGTTTAATGGTTTGTTGGCTGTTGGATATGAAGGAAGGAAAAGTCTAGTTTTCTTGAATGGTAGGCAACAAACATATAAGTGGACACAAGCTCACATTTATAACTTTTTAGCATGGGCTAAGGGTTAAGTCCTAGACTGCAGAATGGACTCCTATGATATTTTCCGATGAAAAGAAATTTAATTTAGATGACCCAGATGGATATCAACACTACTGGCATTGTCTGGGGAATGAAGACAAATACTATTCAACACAACAAATGGAAGGAAGATGTTTAATGGTTTGTTGGCTGTTGGATATGAAGGAAGGAAAAGTCTAGTTTTCTTGAATGGTAGGCAACAAACATATAAGTGGACACAAGCTCACATTTATAACTTTTTAGCATGGGCTAAGGGTTAAGTCCTGGACTGCAGAATGGACTCCTATGATATTTTCCGATGAAAAGAAATTTAATTTAGATGACCCAGATGGATATCAACACTACTGGCATTGTCTGGGGAATGAAGACAAATACTATTCAACACAACAAATGGAAGGAAGATGTTTAATGGTTTGTTGGCTGTTGGATATGAAGGAAGGAAAAGTCTAGTTTTCTTGAATGGTAGGCAACAAACATATAAGTGGACACAAGCTCACATTTATAACTTTTTAGCATGGGCTAAAGGTTAAGTCCTGGACTGCAGAATGGACTCCTATGATATTTTCCGATGAAAAGAAATTTACTTTAGATGACCCAGATGGATATCAACACTACTGGCATTGTCTGGGAAATGAAGACAAATACTATTCAACACAACAAATGGAAGGAAGATGTTTAATGGTTTGTTGGCTGTTGGATATGAAGGAAGGAAAAGTCTAGTTTTCTTGAATGGTAGGCAACAAACATACAGACTATATTCAAGTGCTGAATTCCAAGTTTCTTCCTTATGACTCTGACTTGGGGGCTGAAAAGTGGAAGTTTCAGCAAGACAGAGCTTCTATTACCCACCGCAACTAGAGTAAAATATTGGTTAATAACAAATAATGTGGATGTTTTACCATGGGCAGCCAAACGTCCTGACCTTAATATAGTGGAAAACATCTGGGCAATGCTAGTTTGTCAAGTTTATGCTGATGGAAGGCAATTTGATTCACTAACTTAGCTTTGAGAAGCATTGAATGACTTGTGGGACAATTTTTGTCAAAAAGAAGTTCTATCTATATACAATTCCCTTCAAGCAGAATATTTGAAGGTATAAAGTCCAAAGGGAAGAACATCCTTAATAAAATCACTATTTTTTTTTCATTCATTATAATGCTGTCCTACTTTTTTTACAAAGTTTAAAAAAAGAGAAACTATTTTTGTGGCCATTAATATTTCATGTTTCAATATCACAATTCTGATGTTAAAATTGTATTTTTAAAATATTTGTAAAATGCTTTTAATAAAAAATTTTAGTTAAAATAAAATATTTTTCGGTTGTTGTTACAAAATCATGTGCCCTCCTACAATTTTTACATAGTGTAGAAGTTTTAAATTTGATTAAGTTATTCACTATGTCAAAAAAAATATTAAAATTAAATGCTTCTAAAAATTTATTTTTGCAAAAATTGAAATGCCTAATCATATGATTGCCTTTGATAAAAAATTTTTTTTTGTTTCCAATTGAAGTTTAATTTTATCTGACAACATATTGATATAGAAACATTGATGAGCTTTAACAATATATGTTTTAAAAAATATCACCTTAATCATTAAAGTCCCAGTGATGCAAGTTTACATAGCTGGGTGGTATAACCTGTTCTTTAATTTACAGGATACATAATTTTATAGCTTATTTTGAATATAGCTTGTTGAATATTTGAATAGATTATTGAATACAACACGTTAATAGCAAACACTTCAATTTAGGATTCCATAGAGTCCATTGAATCAGAAATACCCAATGATCCTATTTTTCACAATCAATGGCCATGCTTATGTCAAGTCTATACAATTTAATGATTTATTCTTTACAATAATTGCTACTATATCCACAGGTTCTTTAAAATTATTTCTTATGCATTGTGTTAAATTGTTGTATCAGTTGAATTTATAATAGAACACACACACAGCTGCATATTTACATAAAACTCTTTGATTGCTATAACATTGCAATTAAACTCTATCATTTAAAAACTGCAAAAAACTGATTTCAATATTAGAAAAAAATAACTTGAATTTTATTGAAATTTTAATTCAAAGAGAAAGTATTTTACTAAATTAGTTAATTAACATAAATGAAGGAATTTTTTTATGAATCTTTTGAATACAAAATGCATAATAAATATGAAATAAAATTAAATTTTTTCACCAAATGAGATATAATTATTACCTTAACTAATGAGCTAACTACAGGAGATTCCATTAAACCTTTAAGGAATATAATATCAGTATCTCTTGCCCCAACTCTCCCATTAAGATCTTCAATATTTTCTCGAACATGTTGAAAAGCAGCTGAAACATTTATACAAATAGCATTAATTTAAATGTTATTTTTAGCTTAAATTATTAGCATTAATAATATAAAACAGAAATAATTTTTTTTTGTTTAATTTAATGAAAAAGAGAATAATTATATAGATTAGAAAACAGCCTTTTCCTTTTATTTCAAAGCAAACAATATCTTACTAATAGAAATATCACTTATTGTATTGATTTGATGATTGGATACATTAAAATTAAACTAAAATATATTAAAAATTAACATTCTTTTAAATTTATTTATTTGCTTGGTTTAATGAAGAGCATTAGTTTTGCTTACAACATTTAAATTTCAGCATTAATTTCTTTTACATCCATAAACTTGTACTACTGAAAAAATATTTAGTTCATCTAGAATATAATTAATATATTAGGATTTATTTTACATAAGCAAAATACTTTATAAAAATTTTCTAAATAATTTACTAATTAGAATTTTTATTTTAGCCAGATACCAACATATGAAATCTTTATTTGATTCGCCCTATTTTTGTCGCAGATTGAACATAACTGCACAAAATGGACTAAAACTTGTATCAGGATGCTGGTCTTTGGCTAACTTTAATAAAAATCCATAGTTCATTTCTAAATTCAGATTACTGTGTTTATAATTAATTACCTTAAACCATAGGTCACTGATTCAAATTCACTGTAAGGTTGTTAATGTCATGTAATATTCAGCTCTATAAGTTTTCTGCCATAAAGTACATGGACATGCTTTCACCTCTTTTTAAATCTGTCCTCGATATGTAATTGATTTTAGTAGGGAAGAGTATGAACCCCTTATCTGCCAAAGAAAACTTACGAGATTTGGTCCCCAATGCCACCGGTTTTTATACAGGTGCACACAGTTATGTGGTTATTGGTGGAAAAGAAGAGGCATGCTTTCCATTCTAAATGTTTACTTTCATTAAACAAAAACTAAAAAAAACAGAAACCATAAAATTTAAAGTATAAAGTAAGAGTATAATGCAAAACTTCATGATGAGCTAAAAATGATTTCGACTCATGAATTTTTCAAAAATTAGTGTTTCGATCAGTTTATTTTTTAGACCAGTAAAGAACAATTTCTGGTTTTACTGTTATACCTTGTAAAATCATCATAGTAAAAAAAAAAAAAAAAAAAAAAAAACATTTCCCCTGAATCTTTTGGATGTCACAACTTTGTTCTTAATTTCTCTTTAGTAGGATGTTTCTTGATATATTGGTCTGCCAAATGATTAGTTTCAGTAACAATATTCAGTACCAGCTCATCAAAAAATAACTCAAAAGAGATGAGAGGTTTTGAAACATCATTTATATTTTTCTGTATTTCTGGTTGTCCCAAAAATGGAAAGCATGAAGGCTACACAGGTAAATTTTTTATAACTAAGCATGTCCAATAATGGGCAACTTACAAGTAGTCGTAATCATAATCTTCTTCATCATATGTAATGTCTTTCCGACGTTTCTGATCCTAATGATGATGAACGAAAATAGTCATCCAGCTCATTGTCATCACTATCAGACATATTCAACTAAAAAAAAGCTTTTATAACACATTCTAACAAAAATGAAAGAATAAAATGTTACGAATTACTCGAAAAGAAGCGTAAATAATAACGGCAATGTGTGGAAGAAAAACAACAGCTTTCCCCATTCCAAGAAATATTCCCTTCTCCAAATCCCCCCCCCCATTGAAATAGGCAGATTCATCGTAAGCAATGTCAAGGACATTCTATTGTATTCCAAAGCCATGTGTCTAGCTTAACTGATAGCAGACCATTGCAGAGAAGCGTACTTTGGAAAGCCGTATATATACACCTGGGGCAGTCAATGCATCACCTTATAGCTGCATATATATATACATCTGGGGCAGTTAATGCATCAGCTTATAGCTGCATATATATACACCAGTGTCAGGCAAGGGGTTAAGAATTTCCTTTTTACTTTGCATTCCCAGAGTAATTTTTTTAAAATGTGTACTACTTTTTCAAATTTTGTATTTCTTTTGTTTATTACAGATTATGTATCTAGGTTATTCCAAAAACACCAGACAATAAGAAATGCATTAATTGACTACTATAAGCTTGAAAATTTTATAACTTCATAACTAATAGGAATTTTCAAGTGTTCTACAATTCATTCAATTTGCTTTTAGTTCATTTATAATGAACTAAAATACAGTTTCATGGAACAAAACAGTGTTTTCAGCAAAACTAATTAAATAGTAAATATTTTTTAATGTCATAATCAACCTCCCAGTTATGAACATTTTTCACTAAAAGCTAATTAGATAAAGGAATAATTGAAAATTTTAGCATTTTATATTTCTCATATATCAACTTTTTTGTTTTGAAGCACATAATTTAATATTATTTAAGAATTTAACTTGCCTTCATTTATCTTATGTCTGTTTACAATCATCTGAATACCCATAATATAAAATTTCATGATTTCTTCACAAAAAATTATTTTCAATTCAGCAATAGAAAATCAAAAATGTTTATAACATTTCAAAGAAATTATTATATGCTAATGAAATGACAAAAAATTAAAGCTTTGACTTACAAATTTTCTTAACTTGACTATAATAAAGTGAGGAAAGAAATGCATCTGACATAACATTTAAATTCTTAAATTCTAGACAGAATTTTAGTAACTACCTTCAGAATGTGAATTTCTTTTAAAAACAATGCTCAACTTACTATATATATAGCATCAATGCACTTTTGTAGACAAATTTTCTACAGATTAAATGCCTCAAGCCATTCATTTCTTGGAATAGATGAAAGAAATGCATTTATAGCCACATCAATCTCTTCTTCTGAATGAAAACGACGTCCACACAAGTTCTTTTTTAGATTAAGAATAACCAAAAGTCACACACAGCTAGATCAGGTGAATACGGCAGATGTTCAATCTCTTTAATTTGTTTTTGTTTAAGAAACTCAACTGTTAATACGACTATATGTGAAGATGCATTGTCATTGTGAAGCATTAGTCCCCTAACATTCAGTACTTGTAGAATTTCTGGAAGACATTTAGTGGTACACCAGTTTGCTGTTACTGTCTTCTGTCCTTCCAACTTGATGGCTTTGACTAATCCCATATTTCTGAAGAAAATGGCATACATCACTTTTTTCAGTGCGCGTTGTTTTTTCACCATTGTAAGCGAGGGATCATCTTCAAAGACCCATACTTTGCTTTCTTGACGTGTTCGAACGTTAAAAATGGTATGTACATTTCATCACCTCTTACAATTTTAGAAATGATGCTGTGGCCACCATCATTTAGCAATTTAAGAGTTTCTTTACTGATTCCGAAACGCTCCTCTTTTTGTTGCTCAGTTAGATTGTGGGGTACCCAATGGCAAACTACTTTTTTCATATGTTATTCTTCATGAATGATTTTGTGTATGGCTGCGGATCCAATGTTAAGTTACTTCTGTATCATTTGATAGGTACAGCGATTATCATCTGTTAACATTTTTTGTATGGTAGACACATTATCCGGGATTAATGCCAACGGCGGCTTTCCTGCTGACGGCGACCTCTTCTAAATTCTCTAAACCATCTGAATACAGTAGCACAAGCTGGAGATCCATTACCAAATGCTAATTGCAACCGTTGAACGCATTCTTCTTGATTTAATCCTGCTTTAAAATTGCAGAAAATCATAGCGTGAAAATGTTCTCGCATTAACTCCCTTTTCTCTTTTGTTTAAAATTTATTCTACACTAAACAAGTTTAAGTAAGTCAGTAAAAAATTGTCTTCTGTGTTAAAATACTTTGTATTTTAAAATTAAACTGTTATTTTTATTTTGAAAATTCTAGTCTGCGAGTATCTCAAAAATTTCAGAGTAACCCTCGTATGTATATATATATAATTAATCATAAATTATTTTATAAAATTAATCAAATGCCAAATAAAGAATAATAAGTGAAAAGAATGAACAAAACTTTTTAAAAAAGACTTTGAGACAAATTTTATTAAAAAATTTACATTTAATTATATTTAAGCTGCTTTTGTGCTGAATGTATTGCAAAGTGTATAATTTTTGTGTTTACTCTTCCATTTATTTCAATTTATGCTTATGTTATTTCTAATCATGTTTTATTATAAATGTATATGTATTGCATTAAAAATATTCATAAATGAAAACAAGGTGACTATTTTACTCCATTCACTATTATTAATTTGAATGTTTTGTCAATATTGTCATAAATTATTGATTTAATTAAAAATCATTAGCACTGGCCAAATGGAATCAAGATAGGAGGCAAATATTTTGTGACTAATTTTAAAGCTTTTTTAAAATATGATTTAAATAAGTATGATAAAGAAAGTATAAATAATATGATAAATAAATGTATTTCTAAGATTATACGTTAAATTTTTTTACACAGTTGATCTGAAAAAATTAAGATTTAAAAGGTATAGTTAGAATACATTAAATTTTCTGATAGTTACTTTCTCTTTAGTTAACTAATAATGGTTTTTACAATTACAGCACACAACATTAATTATAAGAAGGCAATTTCTACAAAAAATTGAATTAATGTTTAAATTGAAAACATATAAGGGATTTCTTGCAATATATGGTTCAAATTTTATTATTCTATTTCTGACACTCCAAAAATATGTATGTTCACTTATATTTCTTTGCCATAACAAATGGATTTAGAGAAAACATTATAGTGTTGGTTGAGCTAACTTGAGAATGTTTCCCAATGCCAAATACATTATGAGGAATCCTAAATATTACCAAGAACCAAATAAATTGTGACATCTATACAGAAGAAGCCAAATTAAATGTTATTTTTTAATCAAATGATATTACTTTATGATGAATAAGAGAAAATATGAAAAAAAAGCATTAATCAAATATAAAAAGCAACTTGTATGCAATTCAACCACGGCGTAAAATAAACGGCTGGTAATTCTCGCTCAAATCCTATTCTATGGCCTTGAAATGGTAAGAAAGTTTAATAGGAAAACATAGGAAGTCTTAAATTCTCGGTACATTTAATTATAAAAAGCATCCTAACATAAAAAAAATTACTTTTGTGTATGAACAAAAGGTTTAAAGTAAATCCTTTTGCACACGCTCTTTTCAAGAAATTTGGAAAACATTGAAACCATTGACTTCCCCAGTACAAGGCAATGAATAGATGACTTTAGGGAATCCTCAAATTTTCATGTCACTTTGTGGACGAAAAAGCCTTATTAACTACCAAACAAAAATTTGAAAAAAAAAAAAATAACAAAGGAGTGACATCCTTAACAATAACTTAATTTGCTACAAGACTATTTCTTTATAGTAAAATTGTGTCAACAAGAAGTCTTGCTGCAAGTGAAAGTAAATTTGTTAGGATGCACATTAAGACTATAGAAGAAATATAACAAATATGAATGAGGAATATATATTTAATTCAACTAGAGCCCCTAACTGAAACAAATGGAACTCTATGCTTAATCATTTGCCTGAAGTTCCTGATTCCATTTTAAATCAAAATATTAAATTCTCTAATAAAAATACTTAAATTATACAATGGGTAAAAGAAAACCTTTTATGCTAGTATTCTATATTAAAATTCATAAACTCAATACTGAGAACATTTTTATGAAGGATTTTCTTTAAAATACTGAAACAGTTTAATCACCTCAGCTTGAAATTAACTTGTTAGAGAGGTGATCTCTAAAGAAATTTTTGTGAACACTCTATAAAATAAATCTTTATTTTTTTAAAAATTTAAATTTGAGATGGAGATTATGAAACCTCATAAAGATCAATTGAGTTGCTGGTGCAGGTTTGGACTTGATCAAAAACTATACAAGAGTTATAAAAATAAAATAGTTTAAGATTCAGAGGGGATAGAAGTTGTCAGAAGTTTATCAAAATCTTACCTTACAAAATTTTGTCTCTTCATAGCCATTTTTTGGATGAAACAGCAAGTTCTTGACATCGAAATGTATAATGATCTTTAGTAGTTAATTCAGTAAAATATCCCAAGTGAATAATAAATAAGATTCTAGCCATGTTGCATCACTATTACATTGGTTTTCTTGACATTTACAAACTCTAGTAAACTTAAATATTAACAATTTCAGAATAGTAAAACTAAATTGCAAAAAGATATTAAGGCTCATTCATATTGAAATACGTCTTCCCAGGTATGCTGAAATATGCCACCCTTGTCTTCGACCTTGTCCTTCCTGTCCAGAAGGGAGTCTCCCCTCAGGCAGAACTCAGGGCTGCTGCTCTTGCTACTATTAATGAGAGATACCCACTCGACAATTCGATGCACATTTATACTGACAGATCAGCTGAGAGAAGTACTGGGAAAGCGGGAGCTGGTGTCTTCTCCAAATTTTTCCAACTCAAAGAGCCTTTGGAAAAAAACTTTGATTTACATGACTTTTTACAATTTACATGGCTCTCCAAAAAATTTTAGATTTCTCGGAAATGAAATTTGTCCTTCTTGTTGACTGTCAGGCTGCCATTCATACAGTGGCAAATTATACTCTCCTACCTACATCTATCGAATTTAACTGTAACATCATCATTAACACTTTACAATCTGCGGGAAAGGAAATTACTTTACAATGGATCCCTAGCCATTGCGGCTTGCCTGGCAATGAAAAAGCAGACAATCTCGCGAAAGAGGCTTTTCTTTTTTAAACCCTCCAGATACTCCTACTGGCCTGAGAAATGTCAAACTCCTTCTAAAACGGGTTATGCATCACCAGCAAAAAATTTATTACGAAGAGAAAGCAGTTGATGCCTCTTGGAGGACACTGCTGACCTCATGTATCCCCAGAGATCTACCTAGATCTATAGGGGTCTCCTATTTCAGGTTACTTACTGGGCATGATTTTCTCCAGAAACATCTATATCACATAGGGCTTGTAGATTCACCCAACTGCATTTTATGTAGGGAACATGTTGACATGGATGGCAAGCATCTTTGGAAATGTTCTGCCCTCCAGGAAGCCCGCTCTTCTTCACATTTCAAGACGCTCTCCACTCCTGGAGATATTTCTTTTCTTTATTGGACTGCACGACTTATTATGCTCGAAAGAGCCAACATAAAGATGTAATTTAAAAAAAATTGAAATATTTATATTTCATAAATGGTAAGCAAATATTCTTTAAAATATTTTATATTATATAGAAAATTTATAATAGGAAGACACTAAACCCCTTATCTTCAAGAATAGCACAATTATAGTCTGTATTAGATTTATAAAATAAACTATCAAATAATTAAAAGAAAACATTCTATAAAAAAATATACAATAAAATAGCAACTAATAAAAATTTTAAGACTTTTTAAGGAAACATTTTATACGCAGGAGGAGATTTTTGATTGTAATAGAAATAAAATATTTTAAAAACTATATTGTAAATATACTTATATAAATTAAAAAACCAGAAATAAAAATTCAAAATTGAATTTACGTTAAAAATTTTACATATATATATGGTATAAATAGTTATGCTTACTAATATTAACATTAAATTTTGTAAAAGTTACTTTCATGCTCTTTTATTTCCAGCATTTGCACATGGTTTTAAAATATATTATGAATTGGACACTATCTACTTATATAATATGTCAATTATGAATATATATATATAAACATACATATATATATATATATATATATATATATATATATATATATATATAAACATATATATATATAAACATATACATATATATATATATGTGTGTGTGTGTACATACAATACATAATACATAAATTATAAAATAACATAAATTACACTTAAAATAAAAACAAATTATAATATTGGTGTTATTTTTATAACATATGAATTTATTAACTTTCATAAAAAGGGTAACAATAAAATCTTTTCTACAAAAATCTTTGATAAAATTCTTTACTTAAAAAAATTTATTAAAATTTCAACTTAATTTAATGTAAAGTTTTTTTTTTCAATATATATATGAATAATTCATTAAATTTGCAATAATTAGTGAAGCATAACAGGAAATAAGAACAGAGGTTTAAGAATTTTAGAGTAAAAGAATAACTATGTCACAATTTAAGAAAAAAATCGTGGATCTCAATCCTTGGTTAAAAAAAATTACATTGAAATAAATTAATAAAAGCCTCACATCAGTTGGAAGATTTTAGTGTATTGTCACACAAAACTCTGATGTCATTAAAAAATTTTCTCATAATTAACCTTGTTAAATACTTACAAATTTCAAGTAATAACATTTGCTAAACCATTAAGAATTATTGTAATTGTACAAACATTTTTGAACTAACATAATTGGAACAGAAAATAGGATAATGTAGATTAAACTTAATAAAAATTACTAATCTGACTGAACAGACCTCCTCAAACAAAATTTTGAAATATTTTTGATATAAAGTATTTAGTATATATGAACTAATTTGACCAGGACCTATGGTTTAAAGTGAATTCTGAACTAAAACTGACATCCAGGCCTGACATAGTAGCCAAACCTATAAACTGCTTAAATAATAACTGATGGCCACTACACAACTGACAACTTTTCAAGAAAATAATTCCTGAACAAAGGGAATTTTTCATAAAGTCCATTATTAAGATAATTTTGAAAAAGTTATTAATGTCCAATAATTTCTCCTAAATGAAAAATATTCTAAAATTATTTTTACTAAAATGCAAGAGGAAAAGAAAGTCTTAAAGTAATATATTTTATAATTTCATTGTTACAATAAACATTTATTTTCATAAGTCATATACCACAGTTTCCATAAAATTAATTATATGTATTTAGCGTCTTGTGTAAGTAATAACACTGAAAATATATTTGTCATTATTTATGTCCATCAATAACTGTTTTCACTTTCAAAAACTCATTTTTCAATTGTAAAGATTATTGAAGTTATTCATGCTATTAAATTAATCATGTGAACATATTAATATTGTTAGGACAATACTGTTTCTCCAACATTGTTCCTATTAGGCATGGAACAAAATCAACAATTTAGAAATAAAACAAATAATTAAAATGATAAATAAAAACTCAGTTTTAATAAAATCATATTTCAAGAACTATTATTATATTTCCCTTCATTCTGAAAAAAAAAAATTTAAGCTTCAAATTATAAAATGGAAATGGCGAATTACTGTCATAATTTAATAATTTTTCCCTATCAGGACACATAAAATTTTTTGACATCAATGATTACAATAAAAGTATAAATTTAATAATTAAAATTACTATTACCACTGAATAAATTTTTTATTTATTTTTACATAACTGAATATAAATTCTATAATTTTTTAACATAAATAGGCTATTAATGTATAAAAATAATAAAATCTTTCTTACTAACGTAATAAAAACTAAACATGTTTTAAATAAAGCCAATTAAATTAGAACAATGAAAGAGATAAATGCTTAAAAGTTTTTAATGACGTTTAAAGTGAAGATCAAAAAATAATAAAATAAATAAATAATACAAAAGCAGAAAACAATAACTTTTTGACATAAAGAGCATTTGGAGACGGCCCCTCTAATTCCGATTTACAATGGGTGTGGCGCGAAATGCAAAACAAGATTTCATTTTCTAAACAAAGTAAGAAATTAACATTTTACAAAATTACAGAAATACGTAGCACTACAGACATTACAGTTATACTAATAGATTTCATTAGATTTTTAGAAACATCATTCAATTAATTCATCCGAAATAAATGTTTTTGAAATCAATGTTTTCTTTTATATATATAATTAATTCACCAAAATGTAAGGAGTGCTATCAATTTTGTTATATATTTTAAATGATCACTTACTCCCTTGTTTCTGTTCATTAATTTTTTCCATGCTTCTCAATAATTGACGACCGTCATCTTCATGTTTACTTCCACAAATTACCATGACGACGGCTTACCACAAACAAACGCCAACGAACTCCTAGTGTAAAGCTTTCGAACTATTGAACACAATAAAAGAAATACTCTTCGATAAAATAAAAATAGAAAATTGCTGTGAATACTGTACGAAGTAAGGAATTAGACAACTTATGGAGAGGTACTGTTCATGTGTAAAAAGAAATTAAACTTTTGAAACGATCTTTAAAAAAGAAAAACGAACAAAACAATCAAAAAGGATGATTTAGGGCAAGTTCTCCTATGACTGGATCCAAAACGAGCACCTGTAGGGTTGTTTGAAACACTAATGGAAGAAATCCAAAGCTACAAGAAAGTCGCCAAATAACAAAACGTGCGCCAAACCGAGATGGGAAAACATCTCTTCCGAGGCGGACAAAAATACATGAAATAGCGCGATGAGCTATTCCTTTATAAAAGGAACAAAACAGTCATTGATGCATTAAAATAAATTAGCGGTGTTTAATAGAACTTAAAAGATATTCAATTATGACGGCTTTATTCGTTTGACATAAAAAGAAACAAAATTTAAACGTTCGAAATATGAATTGTAGTTAACTGCTTAGATAGAAAAAATGTAGTTTTAATGCAAACAAAAAAATTAAAGGGGATGATTTTTATTCCACACTTATTTTTTATCAATATAGTTTCTCAAATGAACGTTATTAAACGAAATGTTATTTGTTAATAGTTCAAGGAGAAACTGCTTAAAGGAAAATTACTTGCTTTGGAGCTATTTTTTTTTTTTTTTTTTAATATAATCATTCCTAAATTGCATATAATGTTTATTCTACTTGGCATATATTCATCTTCAGACATTTAATGCAAAAACTAATACACTTCGCTTATTAAGAACACAATTTCAACTTTATCATTTTTTTTCCTTTAAAAAATAATTTTTTAATATGGAAAATTTAAAAAATCAGATATTTTATAAAAGATATAAGAATTGTAACATCAAAAAAATTTATACATCTGTGTTACAACGCCTACATTGCTAATGAATGGAAATAACAAAAAAATTTTACTATAAATCTCATTTTATCTGCATATATGTTACAGATAATTAATATGTTAATTATTAAAAATTTGGAGATGACAAATCACTTTTAAAAAAAAAATGCCCATAACACATAAAACTTCAGTCATAAAATAATGATTCATCCTATACTCAACTAAAAAATAAAATTTTAAAACAAATCACAATATTAAATAATCAAAAATTCATTTTCATTAAATTAAAGAATAAGAGGCGAGGTAACAAACTTGGTCAGCTTCACAAAAAAAAATTTTCAATTAATAATTAATTACACACACAAGTCTAATATTTTACATTTTGGGCTATAAAATGGCGTTGGAAATAAGATTTACACATGAACTATATATTTTAAAAACTTTTTTTTCCAGAGCCTAGATAGGGATAACTTTTATTGATAAGAGTTTAAAAACGCTTAACTAAAATTTTAAATTAACATATACGAGGAAGAAGTTACTGTTGGCATCTCTCACCTTTTTGGAAAACTTTTCAAGAGTAAAAAGCCGGATTAAAACCACATAAACTATCCCTCCAGAGCACCAATGGTATCAGTGTTCTAGTTAAGGAAGCTCACTACTTTAAAAGACAGGATTAAATTTCTCTCCCCCGCTTTCGAAGTGGTCACCTCAGATCATTAAGATTTTCTGTGGGCACCAAAATTTTCGAGTCCTGTACCAACTGCTTCGCTGAACAAGTTACCCCAGAACACATCCTAGAGTGCCTGGGGCTATCCAAACATGACTTATATTACGATCCTTTGATAGTGATAGATTTTTTGGGGGCGTTTAACGTATGAACTTGGTCTAGCACTGCTGGCCAAATGGGACATACAGCAATAACAACAGGAAGAAATTAAGTATACAATAAAAATTCGCTAGATTTTTAAATATTTTAAAATACAGAGAGAAGTTAACTTTTTTTTATTATTTCTCTTGCCAGTATTTATTTTATAATAAAATGGATAAAAGGCTTTATTGAAAATAAAAAGATCTATTTTCCACAATCAAAGTTGTAAATGGCTCTTTGGAAAGTGATTGCAAACATGTTGAATGAACGAATGCTTAAACATCAAAGATTTTCATATCATAAATACATTTTTTTATGATATTAAAACTGTATTTGTTCTACAATAAGCGAAAATCAAACCATAAGTTGTTTTTTATCAGCAAAATATTCACAAAAATTATTGATAAAATGTGAAATCATTATGCTACTATTAAAAAAAAAATTTTTTTTTAACAAATATACATATTTCTCTTTGAAGTATGTGGGTTTGATATATCAAATTACCAGACGAAATTATGGTGAAAGTCATAATACGAAGATCCTCAAAATTTCAGTTTTTTTTTTTTCAAACTATTAACATTTTATAAATCTAATGTGTGTGGCCATAGTACCCGGATCATTCAGATACCACACTAACTCCATGATGAAAGACTAATATTTCGTTTGTTTTGTATATTTGCCGTTTAACGGTAATTTTTACTCACGAGAGTTGATTCAGTTAAGACTAGCGGTTTGACGTGTATTCGAACCACTACAAGCATTCAAGACAGAAATGAGAATCGAATCTATGAGTCGTTGAACTGGAAGCCAAAGTTCGGGAAGCAATATTGTCAGATGAGGCATCATCACACATGAAGAGAACCGACACATTTATCGCGTGGTTTTTAAAAGCCAATAAAACCGTTGTTAACCATTATATCAAGGACATTTTAGGCGTGGAAACTTCTGAATTTTGTACTTGCCTTTCTTTCATGAACCTAGGAATCAGTACGAAGAAGGATATATCTTTTAATCTTTCGATCTTATTTGGTAAGTATTCGAGGGAAAATCAACAGATCAGCAATAAGAGCAGAAAACATTGCAGACATTTGTTTGGTCTCTCGTAAGCCAATCCTCAGACACTATTTCTCAGCAATTGCCATTTTTTAATTATCAGCCTCAAGTTAACACAGAAACTCTAGAGCCAAGTAAAATACTTCCATGACAAAAAAAAGGGGTGCAAATATTTAGCTTTACTCAGCCGATCTAGAATACTAAATTGTTTTTTTTTGTTTTTTTTTTTTGTATCTGTAAAGACATATTTTTTCCTTTTTGAGGTTAGAATGACGGAATTTCAAGAAACTCTGTTTGCTCTATCACAAGCACGCATTATCCAACATTAACATTCCAAAAAGCTTAATGAAATTCTAAAACCATTGTTTCAGTGAATATTTTCACAATAAATGATCTTTCTGATCTAAAATTTTACTCAGACCTTAATGCGTCCAACAGACACGAATTTTCTTTCGATTCCAACAACTTGTTTTCGCTTAGTTTCAGTCTATGAAAGCATACTTGTTATCGTAACTCATGCAGTAACTTTTGACTAGAAATATTCTTTATGCTATCAATGCAGTTTTAGTGCCCAATACTAGAATTATGTTTAGGTTATTTATTACATATTGTAAGAAATTATATTTAAATCAATATTTTGTATTATCTATACGCGCGCGCGCGTGTATGGAATCAAATTTCTTTTAAAGAATAGTTATTCTGGAAATGACATAAGAAACTATTGAAACATAGAAAAATTTAAGCACATTGACTTAAAAACGAAATTATTTTTTAATGGGTTGTATGTGACTCAATATAAGAAGGAGAAGAAATACTACGCGATAATTGGACAATATTTTAACTTTCTCTAATGTGATATTTAATTGTCAGAATCTAATTTAGAACAATGAAAAATGTTTTCCTCACAATATTTTAAAGTATTATAAAAATAAAAATTTTTGTAAATAAAATGAGAAAAATTAGGGAAAATTTTATATTGTAGGAATTGTACAATGTAATCTGAATTATAATTTTATTTGTAAATTTTTTCGCATTCATTTGCAATTATATAAAATTTTTCCCATGTTAATTTTTAATCTTATTTCAATATTATTTAATAAAAACTATATTTTAGATTTTATTTCGAAATCCAACATGAACTCAAACAGAAATGTTTGAGAAAGTTGGCAAGCGAAAAAGAAAAAAATGTTTGCCAAAACAAGGCTACATCACAGCGTTGTGTTTTATTAAGACGCAGAGTTACTGTTGATCCGGAAAAGTCTCAAACCTAAAATTTGTTCAGCTGAGACACTAGAGTTCGTAATATCAATAAAATATAAATTCGGCCACATAACCATAAAAAGCGTTTAATAAAATAAACATGTCCTGCTTTTATAGGGTTGCTATATAAACTATTCTCAATAATAAAAACAAAACAGAGGAAGCTAGAACTGATATAATGGTTCATAAATCATTTAATTAATCTATGGTTTTTTAATACTTTTTAATTATTTAAGTATTTTTTGACTATTGATAATAATTTAAATATTTTTTGAGCATAAATATTTATTTATAAAATTAAAAATGAGATTTTCAAAAGAATTTTCTTGAAGAGAGAAAATGTGCAAAAATTGTTACACTTCAAAAAATAAATAATGTTTCTCAATAAAATCAGAAATAATGTAATTTTGAAATTGTGCGTGCATAACATTTATTGCACTAATGTGTATTTTTACACAGATCTTCAATGTAATCTTAATACTTACATGCTACTTTTTTTCGACACGGATACAGTTAATATATTTTAGTTTCATCGTATTCGATTCTACCCAGTGGACTGTATTAACCTGCAATTCTCAAGAAATCAACAATTTTCGAAAAATTAAAATCGAGAAGCCTATTATTTCATAGTTCTGGTTATACAGGTTGATGTAATTTTTCAAATTACTTTGAAATTTTTACAAATAAAGCAATCAGTTTCAACGCTCTAGTTCTATTAGTTTCTATTTTTATTTAATACAAAGTTAAAATTTTTATGTTAAAAAAGTTTTATGACACAAAAACTTTTTAACTTAAAAAATCAGTAATTTTTTTTTTTTAAATTGTAAATTTTAAGTTTATCAGTGTGCATTATATCATTACTTTCAGACAAGTGATTAAAATAAAATGATTTTAGAGAATTTAAATAAAGGGAAACATTGAAACCAGATGTCATTATTTGATACCAGGCATTTAAAAAAGAAAAACATTTCCACATTTTTTTTTTTTTTCTCTTTTCATCAAATAGCACATTCATGAGACTAATTTTTCGGCGCAGCAATGAAATAAAACTGATATCAGCTTATTGGTCTCAATCTAACTTTATGTATAAAAATACACTGTTTCATTACTAACTTTTCGATTTCCCACAAAGTATTATTTTAACCCTCTGCAACAAAAATGTTTGTTTTTCCCCATTTGCCGACAGTCGTGTAAATACATTGGAATTGTGGATGTGAAAGATATTCTAAATTCAGTATTTAATAATTTCGTAACTAAAAGGAATTTTCAAGCTTTCCACACTTTCGTTTCATTTTTAACTGATCCATACACTAGGTTAAATTTAGTGATGGAAAACAGCATGTTAAACATAGCTAAGTAAATAGAAAATAGTTATTTTTCCAAATATCAATTTTTCTTCGAAATCTAGGTACATGTTTTCCATTGGAAGTTACATCCCGCCAATAAATCTATAAAAATAATCTGGTATTTACAATTATTTTCTTGGTTAACGCAAAGTACAAGGGAGATATAGGAGAAATACGTAGGACATCTCTCAAGATTTTTTACATGAGTATTGACAACTTTGTTATGAGATCATACAGAGTAATCTAATCCTATTATACAATAGTTTTAGACCAGTAGAATAAATCCCAAAAGATATACGGTTTCAGTAAGTACAATATCTACAAGTACTTTCTAGGAGTTTGCATTAAAAATATTTAAATTATCGGAGCTTGGTATATATAGACATTTTCTCATCCTATAATAAGTGTCACTTCATTTTCTCATTTTATAATGCCTCACTGTAAGTCATTCTAATCCACCAGGACAGGTACTCGGTACTGATCACCCTGGATATCATCAGAGAGGAGCTCAAAACCGAACGATTTTGTAGTCGATATATACTACTTGAAAGGTTTAACACTTTTGAACACTTTGTAGTCTGCAAGAATGATAAACCAACGTTTCTCAAAATAAAAATTCTATTTCTATTTGAGATTAACAATAGCCACGTTATCGAGAATACTATGCATCCAATAAACTCAAAGATTTTCCAAATTTTCTGGAGACAAAAATTTAGAAATGAACAGGTTTCATATTTTTTAAGCATTTCCCATAAATCACTCATTTGAGCCATTCATTTGCAATTTTGATAATTTAAAAATTTTAAATGCACCAATATCACAAAGTGAGCAATGCAATCAATATTTTCACTTAATTTTTCGTTAAACGAAATATAGAACATTTAATAAAAAATAAAATAAAAACTTCTAATTTGTCTTATAAGAACAATGATTTTAAGTGATATGCGATAAAAACATCTTAAATACATATACAACAATCAGATGAATGACTAATTATTGAAAAAAAAATTACCAGGAAAGCAGAAGAAGGAATCAAAAACCGGTTGACGAACGATTTCTTTTTGTCATTCTTTTCGAGTACATAATTATGTAAGTTTAAAAAAACAAGTCTTTTACGTCTTGGTTCAAGTGCAGTAAACGCAATGCATACCGAAATCTGTTTTCATATAATGATTTCAAGTTTCTACAGAAATGTAATACTTGTAATCAATATTTGTTTTTAAAGTTCAAATCTTAAAACCTAAGCGAAAAATAGAAAATATTTTGATTTTTAGAATACAAAAATTCCCGATAAGTATCTTAATTTATATTTAAAGAATTAAATATAAATTAATTTGAATTAAAAACGAAAAAGGACTAATTGGTTGGGTCGTCGTTCTACAATCTTTTGGGCACGAAGGCAGGTCGAGACAAACTATTTAAAAAGTGGACTCTCTATAAACCATTGTTGTTGTCGTGTGCCAGCTATGCTGGCATGATAGGGTGTGGTGCTCCACTTTTCCAACTGAACCATATTTTGGTGTGGAGTCCGACTTCCTCAGTACACACACATGCCCTAGGTACCCGTTTATAGGGAGGCAACCATTCACATCCCATTCATACAAGAAATGGACAAAGACAGGATAGATAGAGAAAGAAAGTACAATCCATGCCCGAACCGGGATTCGAACCCAGGACATCCCTATCCGCAGTTAGGAACGCTGACCACTATACAAGTTGGGCGGCTCTATAAACCATTAATAACCTCAATCCATATACCCGATGTAAAAATCTAACCAACGAACTACTTAAATACTGTGCGCAAACCATTCAGCTAAGCAAGAACAGAAAAGAATAAATACGTAAAATAAACATTTTCAATTTAGAACTAATTTCACGCACGATTTTTTTATTTCTAATGGCAAATTAGAAGACAACTGTACTTAGAATAACAAACATTAAAACTAGAACAGAAAAGAAAACATAAACTCAGATAACTAAACTGAAACCAGAGCAAATCTATAAATCGTTCACCTTGGGTCGAGCTCTATCACAAGTGCGGGGCAATGATTCAATTGGTTCACGTATATTTCCTCTCGCATGTTGCACAGTTAGTAAAAAGGATTTGACAGTATTTTTTATACCATATACATGCTTAGACGGGCTATCGTGGCTAGTAGCGAGAGAACAGATCTGTCCCTTATCCAAAGTGGAATACTTGTGATTACATCGATCTATTTCTTGTTTTTATTTGCCTATTTTATGTTTTTCCAAAAATCTTCTCTGAAAGATTTTTTAATTTATCGTTTGCCGGTATGAAAAGAAATTTATTTATCTGCTATTTATAAAATTTTGGTTGCTTTCTTTGTCAGGGAATCAGTAGTTTCATTTTCCTGGAGTCCACAGTGTGCTGGTACCGACGGCAATGCAACCTCTATGTTTTTTAATTAAATCATTGAGGACCAAACGAATCGTTCAACACATTCGCTGCCATTGACGTCCTGAAGCGTCAACATACTATCTCGTATCGGTGACAATGTGGGACAACGATCAATTGATCGAATAAAGCATATATCAATATGCTTTATTTTAAGTGCAGCTATGGAGATCGAACAAAGAGGTGTTAGTGAAGCATTATTTTTACATTTTAATGCGTGGTTCTTAATTTTGTGTTTAAATTTTTTTGTGCATTTTTAAAAATGACGGACAATACATTCGGTTTCTGAAGAAGGATATATATATATATATATATACATATATATTATTGGCAGCGAATGTGTACAGTTGACGAGGAGCTTCAGAAGAAGCAATTGTCAGTAGGGTAGCCCTAGAATCTAATAGTAAAATAGCCCTTGAAAAATTTTCAAACCTAAAGCTGTGACAAAGCGATTAGAATAAGTTAGATCGCTGCATCAAAAACAATTTTATACCTTCCCACAGGAGCATAGAATGTAAAAAGCATACAAAGATAATGAATCAGTGAGTCAACGTAGAGCTATCTGTAAAAACGTACAGCCACTCGTCATCTTGGTATAATTCATATTTCGTCTTCAAGGCTACAGCTTTTAGAATTGTGTCATCCGTTTCTTTCTTAGATACCTTATAAATTTCAAAATTAAATGGTCTGAAAATTTAATCCTAACCTCCACACAAACATATAAACCATTTTTCAACAAAAATTTTATATATTAATTTATTTCCCTTCTTAATCATCATTAGATCAGCTTATTTAAAAGGTAAATAAACAAAAGCGCTTTGAAATTTACACTTGGTCTTAAACTCAAATTTTGATCTTAATTTCATACTAGATCTTTGATTACTTTTATTTCAAATTACATGTATAAAATAAAAATTAAACGAAGCTATTTTTCCCCGTACACTTTTTTATATTAAGAGTAATAGTTTGAAAAATATCTGCTTAAATCTAGCGATACTATTAAGTTGAAAAATAAAATTTTACATGAATATTAAATAATAATTACACTAATGAACAAAATTAAAATGAAATACTTTAACAAAAATATGGGTTTAATGCATGAAAATTTATCATCTCAACACATAATGATATAAGGGAGGAAATGATAACACAATTATATAAGTTTCTTTTTTCGATATCAAATTGTAATATAGATTCATATGCAAATGAGAGAAACATTGATCAAATAAGATACGTCATATATGATCCATATTTTTTATTGATTTGTCTTTGTTGCTTCGTCTAATAAGAGAAGTGGCCACCTTAGACAGTTATACAGGTTGAAAAATTAAAATGACATAAAAGTGTATCTTTTTTTTTACCAGTTTAATAGTTAAAGAAGAGCTACAAAAACAAAATGTTATACAAGTGCTCCAACAGCGGGTTCTCATAATGTTAATGAAATTAACACTATGAGACTGAGCAGAATAGACCATCCAACACGATTCTCTTGGAAGTTCTTGAGATCCAAGCGAGAAAGCTTGTACCACCAAAACAATTGATTTCTCTGATGTCCACAAAATGATAGCATGTGCCATATTTTTTCCGGATGAAAAATCATCGAGAATAACTGTGAGTCGCGCGAATCTCGACTAGTAACTGAAAAGAGCACGGCGCCAATCTTGCTCTGTCCAAAATTAGTGCTCATAACTTCATCTTAGAAGGCACAATTAAAAAACTACGTGAGAGGAACACATACAACCGTTCTCTGAGCCCAAAGACCCCTCCCATCAAATAGTCGATGCAAGGTTTTGTGTTGTTATCAATGTTCCAGACACAGAAGTGAGTTCTTGAAATAGCTACTCAGAAATAATACAGTTTATCAGTGCAAATTAAAGGTCATATAGCGATCCTCCAAGACATTATGATACTTAGAAGACCTTGTACAGTTCTTCTAATGATCGTAGTGGAATTCTAACTATAACTTTGAGACTACCATACCAGAGTGAACGACTTCTGCTTGTAATAGTAATTTCTACCCACCTGCGGCTTTTTTTCACCGCAATTCCTCATTTAAATAATTTTGTAACTCTCTTAACTGCAATCTATACAGCTAAGATAGTTTTAGTTGTATGCATAATTATTAATATTACTTTGACGTCTAAGCAAACTATAATAATTACGATTAATTCCCTGCTTCATTATTTGGGTGCCAGTTTTCAAAAATGAGCATCATAGTAAAACTATAACAAGAAGGAAAATTTCTAGCTTATTTTACTTTTAATCAATTAGGAATTTAAGATTTAAAAGTAATAAATAAAAATCAACTGTTATATAAAAGAAAATATAATTTAAGAAATTATTTACATTTTAGAATATAACTACAATACAATAAGTAGATGAAATTCATTAACATTATCTAATAAAACTAAAAAGATATTGAGAGTCAGAAAAGAACTCTGAAAACGTTCCTATTTATACTATTATATTATAGCAAATAACATTACTAAAAATTAGTTCAAGATTTACCATTACGGTAGATTTACCACAACTTATTTTATTAAAATAAGTTTCATTATCTGCAAGATTGTAAAACGACTGCCTAATTAAAATATAATTTATGTAACCACAGTGATATCATTTAACTATTTTAATAATTAGCCTACTAACAAAAGCATAATAAAAAAGGTAAAGACAATATCGAGTAATAAATAAAATAACTAGCAAAAATATGAAAATATTATTGAAGTATTGCAAAATTGTTCCATAAAATATTTATATAATTCTTTAGCGATTTCTTTTATTAGTTAAATTATTTATTAAGAGTTTCTATCATTGAAAGAAATAATTAGAGATATTATCACATACATGAAAGATCCATCTAAATACATCCATTATTTTCTTGCTATAATTATATACTCTATTGAAATTCCATTCAGAAAATGTCAGAGTAAAATGCTTATAACAGTACCAAAAATATTTTTTTTCAAAATTTTTTTTAAATATATTGTATTTTATTAAAGTAAAAATTTTTATACAGCAATACTGTATTAAAAAATTACGAGGGATCAAATAATTCATAAGGCATAATTTAATTTGAGAAATGCAAAAACTTTAAAAAAATATTACAAATAAAAATTCGTCATTTTTTTAAAAAAAAAATGTAAAAAAATATTAGTCGTCAAGGTTTTGAACTCATTGAGTTAAATCTGTAGATTTCCTATTTATAATTCAGAGACATGAAAAAAAATTATTTTCAGTTCTATCATAAAAGATAGATCTAAATATATTCAGTACAGTTGGAAATACAAACAAAACGACTGGTTAATTTGTTATGGGAACGCGAAATGAGAGTTGTCAAAAAAACAAGAAGCATAATGTAGGTATTGTGGAATACAAAAACTATTCAAAAATATTAAATGTTCAGAAATGTGTGTGTGTGTCAACCACATAGCAGATTTTTTAATTTAATTTTTTACCTATAACCGGTTCATTTGAACCGGTGTATATTAGTATTTTGCTCAATCGACTCTACTCTGACAAACATAAATAACCGCATTCCAACCCTTACGAGAAGGTCACTATCAGTTGTTTAAAAATAAAAGAAAGGAAAACAAATACCGATTGGAAAAAATATTATATTTAAACTAGATAATAAAATTTAAAAATTGTTTTTATTTTGATTTATTCATTTACTTTATTTTATTTATTTTTTTGCTCGTGAGCGATTTAAGTCATTTCACACATTTAATTTCACTCTAAATTTTCGGAATACTTAAAATATATTATTTTTAATAGATTATCAAGTACTATATTATTAAATTTCTGCACTTTTTACACAATTATTTAAAAGAACACGTTTTTAATAATTTTTTAAAGCATTTGTTATGTGCTTTCTTTTAATTCAATTTTAAATATTTTTAAGACAGTTAAAAACCGTTATATATATATATATATAATTAAAATATTTTAAATATTAAAACCACAAAATCACCTTTATTATTTTCAGTTTAAATTAATTACTTTCTAATTTATTTTTAAAATTACTGTTTAAATGCACATTTGCTATGTAATTATTCCCATGCAAAATCACTTCGCGATTACATAAAATTTAATAATACGATTCGTTTTTTAGGTTGTATGAAATATCGTTTTAAATATCTGGACTCAAAATATTGGATTTATTTTACTTTTAGAGACAAATTCTAAATTTCTGTGCATTTACTAAAATAGATGATTAGCCTATTATTTTTCTGAAACAATACATGCGCGTTTTCTTTCAACATTGCGCTAACTAGACACAAAAAATTGCTTTTTTTTTTTTTAACATTATATGCAAAATGACTTTGGGTGGTCACTGGATGAAGAGAAAGCTTATAGATACATTAATGATATTTTACTATTTCTTCGGTAAGGATGAAATTTCCAGTAATATTTACGGAATTTTTTGTTGAAATAAATCGCGCGAGCGAATAAATTTCAAACTTCGACAGAGAAAATTAACTTTCGTTAATTAAATAATAAAAAATAAATCGTATTCAATGATAAATTGTCAAATATTAGGCGAACAAATAAGAAAAATAAAGTATTATAAATTAAGAACTTTTCTCAGTTGTCTTTAATTTTTTAATTTTACAGTTGCGTGCGTAGTTATCAAAATATAAAGTTTTATGATTTTCATCAAATGCACAAATTTAGCGAACAATCAAAATATTGCATAAATGCCCATTCCATTAAAATATCTACAGAATATTATGACACAGAGAAATTGAATTTCACTAGTTGATTTTTATGGCAATTTTTTTGGAAAACAAGAAATAAATATGAATTATATATTTTTGTAAACCGCACACAATGCGACCTTCGTGGTTCAATTAACCTACATTAAACATTCTTCGCCAAAAAGCGATGTGTCACAAAATATGGCTTATCCATTCGAAGCGAGATCGGAATTTTGCTGTTGGCTCAGTTTGCTAAAGATGTCGTCATCATCAAACACCTTCAAAAAATGCAGTATTTCATTTTTATCAGGGATAATTCAAAAATTGCACATTTTAAAATATTTTCTTGAAGTTATTTTTTGTTAACTTTTTTCTGAATGTTTCAACTCTTAAATAGTATTTAAAGAAGCATTTGCATACAATAAATAAATCTAACAGCTAAAAATTAATGTAGTTAATATTTATTTTTTGGTTCAAATTTAAAAAATGTGACCTGGTTTACATGTTTAATTTGAGAGGTAGAAAGTCGGTAAAAAATCGACAACTCTAGTTGTAAAAATTAAAAATTTGAAATTGTAAAAATTTATTTATGAAAATTATAAGTCAGTTTTCTTACAGTATTATACTTGTAATGTTAAAAGCAATTTCTGTTGTAAACACAGTCTGTATCTTGAGAAATTGAAATTAAGCCGAAAACATTTAGTTTTTAAGTGGATTCTGAATTGCTACAATAGTATTCGAACCCATGAATTGTTGAACTGAAGTCTAAATCGATAGTATTCTCTTGTTGTCTGCAGAAACTGAATAGAATGGCTAACCAACTTGATAAGCATTTCTTCTAATCTTTCACACCAATAATCTCAATTATTTGGCATTCCATATGTTGCTTGGAAGAATACATCTATGTATGTGTTGAAAATCTCTTAC